>JAWPHD010001031.1:0-365670 GCA_037043455.1 Cyrtodaria siliqua
GCTGATAACATCATGGTGCGTATTCGCGTCAGCGTTTAGTGTAACACAGTCAAGCAATGAGTTTCAATCGGATTTTATTAAAAACGTTATGGTATTTGACTCAAAGACAAAGATCGTTGAAAGAAGCATGCACATAATATAAACGTTTATGAACCAGCAGCAATTTAACCTTCATACGTTCTGTCGCCTGTGTTTTATATACCCTAACACTCAGCAGCAGTGACACTCAACTACAATCAGGCTCTGCATTTGCCTATTGTTTGGGGCGCTTGTTTCAGCCAAAGGTTTTTCTGAAGTAACTTGAGCAATTTAAATAATACGTACATCAGTTATATATCATTAGAACTGGCATTTTTGGTGGTAAATAAAACTTCTTTACTTTCAAAAAATCGGTTGAGAAATAAATATGTTACAGCCAAAATGATTTTTTGATGGGCTTTTCTTGCTGGTGGGACAGCAGAAAATTAAGAAATTTCAAATAACTCAGTAATCCTTCATATTTTGCCTATAAAAACTTTCAGTGTGTCTTAATTTACTAATATCCAACAATTAAAAAAAAAAATTGGATAAAAAAAATCTAAAAAAAATAATAAATTTCAAATTGTTCATGCAGCAGCAGAATTTTACATTGAAAAAGGACCCATCAAAAACAGCTTTCGCACATGCAATTTTTATTTCTCAACCGATTTTGAAAAGTAAGTTATTTTTATTTACCACTAAAAATGTCTGTTTCACTGACATACAATTTATTTAGGTACGAGATGTATTTTGTCTGACAAGTTCAAAAACTCTTTGGCTGAAACAAACGCCCCAAACAATAGTACTGGTTCTACCCAGGAAGCCATCGAGAGTGATTAATATACGCTGAAAGAACTTTTTTTGCAATCGACGTAAAAAAAAATATGTTTAAAACTAATATTGATATAAAAGAGACAATGGTGGGTGGATTCCCTTACAAGAGTATTTGAACACTTTATTTTATTTTATTAACTCGAACTTGGGCGTTAAGAAACCTTCTACAGAAGGACATGTTAACCAAACTGGATTAAACGGACGCTTCCTTGTATCCGGACAATTCCATGTATTGGGCTATATTCTCCGGGCATGTAGAAGAGTAAGAGTCCTAGTCGCCCTACTCACCGACTCACTTCACCCCACAAACTGTCGAAATATCTCGCTTTCGTTTAAAATCACGTTCCATATTTGGACACTTAGTTGTATACATGCATATGTGGTATTTAAGGTTTAGTCAAATGAAATACGACGGCTGTTTATGCAGGCATTGCGTGATGTTTCCAGAAACTTTGCCGGAAAGTGTGGATGGAGGCGTTCCGCATACCTACCTGTATTCTCTACAGGCCGCGTCATAGCTCTACGGCAGGGAACAGACTATAAGACCATACGAGCTATGATTCAGAGGTACCGAGTGAAGTCCCGTGAAGTCCCATCTTAATATCGCACACATTATGGTACAACGTGTGTTCCGTCAAACCTCACACGAATGAACACTGACACAGCTTTGATCTAGACCCATTTACATTTTTGATACTAGTAAAAAACCCATCAATCTTCTTGCGGTGATCCAGTTGATTTAAATGTATGTATGTTTAAAAGTCACTAGTTCGCCTTTATTTTTTTTTCATAAAAACAAAAAACAAAAAACAAATAATAAAAATATGAAGGAAGGAATGTGGGAGGAGGCGCAAGTCGGAGTATGTTTGGTCCAAATTGTGCTGACACAATTTAGGTGGTACTAAATGCAAGTGGCATCATCTAACAGAGAAACAGGACGTTTTAGTAAACTAAAACGAGCATTTATAGCATGCAAATATTGCAAATTGTTTTAATTTCTATGCTTAAATTACAATAATCGTTAACAATATATGTTATGCGTAAAGATAGCGAAAATCTAGATATCTTGGAGTGTCATAAATTCATTTTGTTCGTGACCCTCAAACTTGCAATTCAATAATGTCACTTTTTAAAAAACAGCCAACATTTACATCATAATTATGTACACCGTTTCTAAACTTACTGACAATGAGGTATATACGTGAATACGCACCATGATGTTATCGCTGTGTATTGACGTGAATACGCACCTTGGTGTTATCGCCGTGTATTGACGTGAATACGCACCATGATGTTATCGCTGTGTATTGACGTGAATACGCACCTTCGTGTTATCGCTGTGTATTGACGTGAATACGTACCATGATGTTATCGCTGTGTATTGACGTGAATACGCACCACGATGTTATCGCTGTGTAGGGTGGTGTAGGGTGTTATCGCTGTGTGTAGGTTGTATCGCTGTGTAGGGTGTTATTGTTGTGTAGGGTGTTATCGCTGTGTAAGGTGTTATCGTTGTGTAGGTTGTTATTGCTGTGTAGGGTGTTATCGCTGTGTAGGTGTTATCGCTGTGTGTAAGGTGTTAATGCTGTGTAGGGTGTTGTATAGGTGTGTAGGGTATTATCGCTGTGTAGGGTATTATCGCTGTTTAGGGTTTTATCGCTGTGTAGGTGTGTAGGGTATTATCGCTGTGTAGGGTGTTATCGCTGCGTGTAGGGTGTTATCGCTGTATAGGGTGTTACCGCTGTGTAGGTGTGTAGGTGTTATCGCTGTATAGGGTGTTATCGCTGCGTGTAGGCTGTTATCACTGTGTAGGCTCTTGTCGATGTGTAGGGTGTTATCGCTGTGTAGGTGTGTAGGGTATTATCGCTGTGTAGGGTGTTATCGCTGCGTGTAGGGTGTTATCGCTGTGTAGGGTGTTATCACTGCGTGTAGGGTGTTATCACTGTGTAGGCTGTTATCGCTGTGTAGGCTGTTATCGCTGCGTGTAGGATGTTATCGCTGTGTAGGGTGTTATTGCTGTGTATTGCTACATTTTATTATAGCCTAAAAGCAGCAATAGGAACATATGTGTCCAATATGTACAGAAAAGAAAAAGAAACGCATAATGTGTATTTCCGCTATATATTGTATGTTTAATATGCTACTGCTAATCGAATGGTACAGGGCGACATTAGGCCTGTCATTTCGGAAAGAAGGTTAAAACAGCACCGAATACATCACTGCTTTCTCCGTTAACGTTTCATTATCGACAGAATGAGCATTTGGCTCAAGCAGGTGAGCAAACTTAGGCTTTAAACGTTGCAATCTCTTAAAATTAAACACAATGCTGAAATGGCTTGACTTTTTCAAGCGAAACTTCAACATTTATGAATGAATTTCGTGTAACAAAGTATACTTTGATTAAAAGGTCTGCTACATGACAGAGTTGTCCTTCATGTAATTAGTGGTAGCCCCTTTTTGCACAACACGTTGAGATATATTGGAATATTACGTGGAATTAGGTGAATATAATAATGTAGTATAGCCAATATTTTGATTTCTTTTTCTTTCAGTATACTAACATTAACATATAACATGGCTGATGTGGATTTTTGTCAAAGACACTGATTTTGTTTCAAATATTAACTTAAAAATGCTGTGTTGATCAACTTCAAAATCTAAGGTAATTACAAGTTTGCAGCTCTACTAAGACAGTTAATTGTCCTCAACAAAGCAGCAGCCGACATATCGGTGCAGCAGCCGACATATCGGTGCTATACGCTAAAAGATTGAACTGGATTCAACTAAGTCACAATTGCAATGTTCCGGGTGTGTCTCGTGTTCAGTAGCGGTGTCTCTGACTCGTAACAATGCTACCTTTTGATTACGATGCCAGCAAGGTACCACTATACCAAGGCGCCCTACCATACTTTAAGACGAATGCAAGTTCAACCTATGAAAGTTAGTGTCACAGAAAGAAAAGTGCGATTGTTGAGGTAAAACTGTATTTGATTCGATGAAATGAGTTGAATCAACAATAACATTTGCCGCCATATAATTATGGCCTAACATGTGCTAAAAAGACGTAAAACACCATTCAAACAAACAAACAAACAAACAAACAAACAAACAAACACAGGTAATGTAATAAATGTACCCATTTCTGGGCAATCTGTCCCAGACGATGTGTATGCAAGGAAGGACAACTCTGGGTAGAGATTGATTTCTGGGTGGTTCGCATCATTGTACTGTCGCTGAGCGAAGTGAAGGTCGAATGACACTGTGACAGTATTTCGAATTGTTGGTACACGGAAGCGTGAAGAACATGCCAGGGGGCAGCAGTTTTCAGAACTTACAAAAAAAGACTGCCACACCACAGACCTAATAACAATGTCTGTGGCCACACACAGCCGTCACAGAGCCACTTAGCCAGTATCATTTCAAACCCACCAGCATGTTTGACACCTGTGCTGTATCCATATTAAATCCGAGTGCATTTGTTGAGACGGAAATCGGATAAGACAATCTCGCCCCACCCACCCAACAGGCATTCTAATTTGACTAAAATGACATAAAAAATTATCTATGTAAACATTCTGTTCGAATTTTGTTATCGTTGAATATTACCATTGCATTTGTCTCTGGTCACGATAAAATTTAGATATTTGTTAAAAACATAACATTAACATTTCTAATTAACCCTACACACATGTGTGGCCGTAAACAGAACAAAGTACAGTTATAACAACAATCCATGTAGCGTTCGTTATTTTTCCAAAACATTTGTTAGGAAAAAACATATTTCGTTTTGAAATAATTAGTGTCAGTCCATAAATGCACCCATAACCTCTCATTACGAATGGCGGCGTTGCCCATTTTGATGTCGATTTGCATACGTAATTGGTAGGTTTACGTTGCCTCGAGCGCTGGGATGCCTCGTGCTCGCGTGATTAATGCTTTTTAACCATTTATTATGCAAATATGGCCAATTTGTTTTTTGGATAGAATTTGATATGTCAAAATATGTTAATGTGTATGATTAGTATGCCGCATTCATTACCGCGTCTCACCATCAACGTCGTATAAGAACAGACCGTGTCCTGGTTATAACTTAACATGAACTAATGAGACAATTAATTAGTAAATTATATACAATCATAGTAGGTAACAATAAATATTAAGATTTAAAGTTGTAAAAATAAGTTCCGCAAACTTGGCTTCTTATGCTACATAAACGAATCATCATTTAGGATTCTATAAGAATCATCTTTTAGGATTCTTAAATGATTACCTTTTATATGATATTTATATATTTAAGCAGTACAAAACATTTCATATAATATCATAAGTATTTTTTTCATGAGAATCATATCAAAATGTGTGTGTGTTTTAAAAAATGAAGCTTTTATGAATTTATTCTCATATGATAAATTAATTAACGAAACACCTATTAGATCATCCTCAAATCTACAACTATATTCCCCCACGACCGAATAGTGAGTTTTTCAGAAAATCGTTTGCCTATTCAGGCTCTAAAGTGTGGAACTCACTTCCTCACCATATACCAAACCATATAATAATGACTAAGTCTTGCAACTCAGTTTTGGACATATTTCCGTTACTGTATGCATGAATACACTACAATTCATTTTAAAGGTATATCACATATCTTTGTAAATATTGTACAATATATATTGTTGAGGGCCTCATGGAAGATTGACTAGTTTCAAATGAGTTCTCTCGTTAAATAAAGTCTTTATTATTATTATTATTATTATTATTTATTATTATTATTATTATTATTATTATTATATTATTATTATTATTATTATTATTATTATTATTATTATTATAAAAATCATATGATAGGTTTTATATGAGAATATATGTGCCTCCTTTTATATAATATTCATATGAGGATGAAATCATATCATTATTCTATATGGCAAAAGTGCCGATGACAAAGAAACGGATAATATAAGACTACAGGATAGGCACCTGCCAGGATTTTATGAAAATGAAAGGAGCTGTTTAAATTCGACATAGGCTTCCCAAATGCATAGGACGATACACTATATTTAATGTAGTTAGATATAAAACACACACACACACACACACACAACACCCACGATGTTGTAGATAATCAGTTCATATGTGTATTTTACAAACTATACACTACTCAGCTTTTATAATCGGTCACTCAGGTTTTTTGAAAATAACACGAATACTAAAAACGTGAAATCACCGAAACACGTACCAATATTCTATTAAGTTTATCAACAGTGTCATCTGAAATCATATGTTGAGATTACATTGTTGATAAACTTAATCAAATATTGGTATGTGTTTCGGTGATTTGCATTTTTAGTATTCGTGTTATTTTCAAAAAAATCTGGGTGACCGATTATACAAGTTGAGTAAATTTAAAGGAGCAATACATGATTCTAATATTAAAACCGTGTTATATAAGAACCATATGAGTACAAGCTTCGTCATTGTTTCAGTTGCAGATAGTCATAGGAATAATTCGATGTACGTGTGTCTGACTAAACTAGGTATAAATTAAGGAATTGTGTTATTCAAGAATCCACTGTGTATGGTGCATAACAGTTTTCTTTGTGGTTAATCGCAATAACATTAAATGGTTAAACATTAAACATGTCTTTATATATATATATATATATATAAAATATTTGGAATAATTGTCATTTCAAAAATCGGCGTGCCGCAGCCGGGAATTGAACCACGGACCTCTTCCTTTCCGGGCAAGTATGCTTATCATTAAACCACCACGCCATCCGATAGTTGAATGACAATTATGACATTATATTATGACGTAGTTCTTTAAACCTACTGAATTCCAGCGTTGGATTGTCACAGATAGTCGACTACATACAACGTTTATTTCTCTGTTGCGTCTAACAAGGACACTGAATTATGAAATATTCGGAATAATTGTCATTTCAAAAATCGGAATAATTGTCATTTCGAATAATTGTCATTTCAAAAATCGGAATAATTGTCATTTCGAATAATTGTCATTTCAAAAATCGGTATACATATATACCTTTTATACATATCATACAAAACGTGCATTCTTTTGGCGATAAACCTAGGGAAATTGTGTTCTCGAGTATTTTGGTTATTAATAATTTCATCTGGGAAGGGTTTAAACTAATGTTGGTAGAACTTGTTACCCGACCCATTTGTCATAATAATATTTCTATTGTATATATGTGGATAATATTCTGTATGTAACACATTATTGGCAATAAAATATGTTTAAATCAATAATTTCATATAGATTGGTACATGCATTTCAGATTTTAAAAACACACGTACAACTGTAATATTTTCATTATCAACAACACAATAAAGGTTGTCATGTGAATAACGCATATTAAATATGGTAATGCAATCTCTTGGTTTACTAACAACATTTGTTTTTTTCAGTAACACATTAACGAAAACGATAAATGGCATCCATGTGTTTTTTCATATTGCCGACTTCCGGTTCGTATTGGTCGAGTTTGCGTCGTATTATGAGAAGAAACGCGGCTTCAGTATATAGTTCAATTAATTAATTAATTAATGAAGCTTTATATCATCTAGATTGATATCTCATAGGTCTACATACTAAGGCGATTTTGCCATATAAAATAAATACCTTCTCACGTGATACTTGTATAAAATGAGCCACATATGATTGTCATATAAAACCTGTCATCATATTTATATAATAGGAGTTTCATATATTTGTCATATGAGATATAATTTGATAAAAGCTTCATTTTTTGAAAACACACATGTTCATCTTATTCTCATGAATTCTCATGAAGAAAAAAATCCAACTTTTATATGATTCTCATATCATACTTATATGATTCGTATATGAATTGAATTGGGGTTTTACGGCGCACCAACAAACGAAAGGTTATATGGCGCCAAACAAGGATGAACATGCCAGGCCCATCCTCCATTTACATCTAGATAAAAAAAATATGGAGAATGGGCCTAGAACCTTCTAACCTGCAGAACTGCAGAGTTGCTGCAAATTCTATTGTAGACACTCCAAATCATGTACTGCTCCTTAAATAATATATCAGTATCATATAATACGTATCATATGACAATCATATACGAATAATATGAGTCTTATATGTTGCAACATTGGTAGTGTATGATATGTGCGCATTAATAATATATTGATAAAAATCATACATATTCATATATTGATATAGTTCGATAATTTAATTATCATGAATTATTTTGATAAATTGTGTTTATAATCACTATTTCATTACTTTTGAGAAAAATATAATTATAATACCAGATAAACATGTAGATTTGCATTTCTCATAAAACATCGTATTTAGTATCAACATACTTCGCACACTACCCTGCTGTGCCCGTTGTCATCGAGATTCTTCATGCGCCAATGGGCGGGGGGACTATAACACTTTCAATTACACACACCACACAATTCACAATATCTTGCATTCGCTTATTTGTTTTTGGTTTTAGCTTTAACTCTTATTTTTGTCAATATAATAAATTGAATGTATTTTTTTCTCGATTTATAACATGACAATTGCGATTTGATATCTAATAAATATAATTATAATGAATGTTGTTTTTTTTGGTTTTTTTAAAAAAAACGATTGGACTAAAATATAATTGAATTACCAACACACGTCCTGAGCGATTAACTCATATTTGAAATGATACTTTTTCGATGTAATATACTATTCCGATATCTGCCATAACACATGTATTATGTTATAAAAACAGGAGCAGACTTTAAAAAAACAAACAAAAAAAAACAACACTAAACACAATAACAACAACATTGTAATTAAATATTGAATACTGTTATAAGAACAGAGAAAACTGAATTTTAATAACGTATTGCTTAGTATAAATGCAACCTTTCAGAATAAGAATAGAGACAGCTTTCTCGTAAAATACATTTTAATTAAATAATATAGTATATACATGTAACCTTTCAGTATTAGATCTCATTCTATGAAATTAAAAGTACTTACAACACAGTGGCAAATTGCACTATTTAAATATCTCGTGCTGCTCGTGATCCCCCGGTTACATATTTGCCAGTATGAGCATTTCTCCAACATTTTGCCGAGTTTTTGTGTCTTCACACACGTGCAAAATCGCTCACATGGATTTCGCGATGCGATAATCGCCTTGAAAATGCGACATAATTAACATTTTGAGAATTCTCTGCGACTTTCTCGAAAACGAATATGTTGATTTTTTAGATTAGTGCTAGCAAACGCTGTTTCGCTGCTTGCAAGATGAGAAAATAATATAAAAGTTTTGAAATGAGGCATGCTCGGAATAGGTGTCTATCCAGCTAATGACTTGTGTAGGGAATGTGTATTTACTCGCAACCAGACCCGTGCTAATGACACTGGCGTACATTCCTGGCTTGCACAAATATCTCCTATAGCCGTCTCTCAACAATCTATTTTCCGGATTTCATTATTTCTACATCTCGAGGAAGTTCGTTGAATTTTGAAAATGTTCTTTTTCAGCTGTTGGAACTCCCGGTCTGCGGGGACATCGTAACCACTAAGCTCTTTTTTGAGGTGACAAGCACCGGAATATGAAATTCAATTCTATCCACAGGAAAAATATGTATTACTTTCTTATTATTTGCATGTTACATTCATTTGTACATCAAGTTACTTACATATGTGCCACATATGTAAATGAGACATTAGTGACACATATGTACCACATATATTGTTCATGTTAAAATAATACACCTTTGACATATATGTATTTCATATGAAGCTACGATATATAAAATACATATTCATTTATATAAAAAAAAACTGAACATTGTAGAAAATTCTTCAACAATTATTTTTCATATGTATTACACATGTGTTACTTTAATATGAAATACATATGTTGATTACATATGTGGCACATATGTAAAACATATGAGTTTCATGCCTAGATATGTTTCCTGTGTACATTAAAAGGGGTGCGGCTGACAGTCGTACAACTAATTTTACGCTAGTAATTGAATATGCTAAAACCATGCCGCTATAAATATAGACAGCTGAAGGCAGAACCAAAACAAAGCCACTATAAAGATAGACAGTTATAAACAATCGCAAAATTAAATTTCTACAACTTTCTAAGTTATATGCATTGTTTACTTGCGTATATAAGTTATAGTTTATATAATGAGATTTTAAATATAACAATAAATGTCTCGCTTATATTGCTGTCAAGAAATTAAACGTTTATGGAAAAAGGGCTGTACTTTTTTTTCTAAAATGCAATACAGGGTTATGGAACCTGTGTGTATGAGTGGCCTTGATGAAACTGACGACATATGCGCAACATTTAAATGAATTTGAACAAGCGATGTTGAAGACATTGAAATGTCAACAAGTAAATAGCGCAAAACGTAAACGTAAATGATGATACTGTCGCCATCACCGTCAACTTCACCAAACCCGTCGCCGTACCTATGTTCGAAAGAGTCAACTCTTTCTCACTTGACAAGTCGAGCTCAAATTGGGATTCGAACGCGCAGCGGTAAGATGTGAGTCCGTTTTAGACGCGGCCTCTTTACTGTCCCGGTCACGGAGACACTATTGACAGAAACACATACTTATACTAACTATTATCACAAACCTATATTAAAACCGAATTCGATTATTTTTTTAATAGCCTTCATGCTCTCCCAGCAGGGTACCAGCCTTCATGCTCTCCCAGCAGGGTACCAACTTTCATGCTCTCCCAGCAGGGTATCCGCCTTCATGCTCATTCAGTAGAGTACCAGCCTTCATGATCACCAAGTCGGGTACCAGCATTAATGCTCACCCAACAGGGTACCAGCAGTCATGCTCACCATCAAGGCACCAGCCTTCATGCTCACCCTGTAGAGTTCCAATCTTCTTGCTCTCCAAGTAGAGTAACAGCCTTCATGCTGATCCAGTGGAGTACCAGCCTTCAATCTAACCCAGCATCATACCAGTCTTCATGCTCACCAGCAGGGTACCATCATTCATGCTCAACCAGCAGGGTACCAGCGTTCATGCTCACTCAGCAGGGGACCAGCCTTCATGTCACCCAGTATGGTACCAGCATTCAAGCTCAACCAGCAGGGTACCAGCAATAATGCTCACATAGCAAGGTAACAGCTTTCATGTTCACGCACTAGGGTATCAGCCTTCATGCTCACCTGACAGGGTACAAGCCTTCATGCTCACCCAGCAGAATTGTAATACAGCAGTTAAGGCATCATGCCATCATTATCAGATCGTGCACTTTTGACCAATGCATGACCAGTGCCATGAAGCATGGAGGACCAATATCCCCGTAACTCTGGTGGAGCATGGAGGACCAATATCCCAGTAACTCTGATGGAGCATGGAGGACCAATATCCCCGTAACTCTGATGGAGCATGGAGGACCAATATCCCAGTAACTCTGACCGAGCATGGAGGACCAATATCCCCGTAACTCTGATGGAGCGTGGAGGACCAATATCCCCGTAACTCTGATGGAGCGTGGAGGACCAATATCCCCGTAACTCTGATGGAGCATGGAGGACCAATATCCCCGTAACTCTGATGGAGCGTGGAGGACCAATATCCCAGTAACTCTGATGGAGCATGGAGGACCAATATCCCCGTAACTTTGATGGAGCATGGAGGACCAATATCCCCGTAACTCTGATGGAGCGTGGAGGACCAATATCCCCGTAACTCTGGTGGAGCATGGAGGACTAATATCCCAGTAACTCTGACCGAGCATGGAGGACCAATATCCCGGTAACTCTGATGGAGCATGGCGGATCAATATCCCAGTAACTCTGATGGAGCATGGATGACCAATATCCCGGTAACTCTGATGGAGCATGGATGACCAATATCCCGGTAACTCTGATGGATCATGGAGGACCAATCCCGGTAACTCTGATGGCACATGGCGGACCAATATCCCAGTAACTCTGATGGCACATGGCGGACCAATATCCCATAACTCTGATGCCGCATGGAGGACCAATAACCCAGTAACTCTGATGGCACATGGCGGACCAATATCCCCGTAACTCTGATGGCGCATGGAGGACCAATAAACCATAACTCTGACGGATCAAGTAGGACCAATATCCCAGTAACTCTGAAGGAGCACGGAGGACCAATATCCCATAACTCTGATGGAGCATGGAGGACCAATATCCCGGCTGATGGAGCATGGCGTACCAATATCTCAGTAACTCTGATGGAACATGGAGGACCAATATCCCATAACTCTGATGGAACATGGAGGACCAATATCCCGTAACTCTGACCGAGCATGGCGGACCAATATCCCAGTAACTCTGATTGGGCACGGAGGACCAATATCCCGTAACTCTGACGGAGCAATGGAGGACCAATATCCCGTAACTTTGATGAATCCTGGAGGACCAATATCCCAGTAACTCTGACGGAGCACGGAGGACCAATATCCCGTAACTTTGACGGAGCAATGGAGGACCAATATCCCGTAACTTTGATGAATCCTGGAGGACCAATATCCCGTAACCCTGTTGGAGCATGGATGACCAATATCCCAGTAACTCTGACGGAGTATGGAGGACCAATATCCCAGTAACTCTGAAGGAGCACGGAGGACCAATATCCAAGTAACTCTGATGGAGTATGGAGGACCAATATCCCAGTAACTCTGATGGAGCATGGAGGACCAATATCCAGTAACTCTGATGGAGTATGGAGGACCAATATCCCAGTAACTCTGATGGAGCATGGAGGACCAATATCCAGTAACTCTGATGGAGTATGGAGGACCAATATCCCAGTAACTCTGAAGGAGCACGGAGGACCAATATCCAGTAACTCTGATGGAGTATGGAGGACCAATATCCCAGTAACTCTGATGGAGCACGGAGGACCAATATCCAAGTAACTCTGGTGGAGTATGGAGGACAAATATCCAAGTAACTCTGAAGGAGCACGGAGGACCAATATCCAAGTAACTCTGGTGGAGTATGGAGGACCAATATCCCGGTAATGGAGGACCAATATCCCGGTAACTCCGATGGCGCATGAAGGGCCAATATACCGGTAACTCTGATGGATCATGGAGGACGGATCCCGGTAACTCTGATGGCACATTGAGGACCAATATCCCGGTAACTCTGATTGCGCATGGAGGACCAATATCCCAGTAACTCTGATGGCGCATGGAGGACCAATATTCCAGTAACTCTGATGGCGCACGGAGGACAAATATCCCAGTAACTCTGATAGCGCATGGCGTACCAATATCCCAGTAACTCTGATGGCGCATGGAGGACCAATATCAAAGTAACTCTGATGGCGCATGGAGGACCAATATTCCAGTAACTCTGATGGCGCAGGGAGGACAAATATCCCAGTAACTCTGATAGCGCATGGCGTACCAATATCCCAGTAACTCTGATTGCGCATGGAGGATCAATATCTCAGTAACTCTGATGGCGAATGGAGGACCAATATCTCAGTAACTCTGATGGCGCATGGAGGACCAATATTCCAGTAACTCTGATGGCGCAGGGAGGACAAATATCCCAGTAACTCTGATAGCGCATGGCGTACCAATATCCCAGTAACTCTGATGGCGCATGGAGGACCAATATCAAAGTAACTCTGATGGTGCATGGCGTACCAATATCCCAGTAACTCTGATGGATCCTGGACGACCAATATCCCAGTAACTCTGACGGATCAAGTAGGATCAATATCCCAGTAACTCTGACGGAGCACGGAGGACCAATAGCCCAGTAACTATGATGGAGCATGGAAGACAAATATCCCAGTAACTATGATGGATCAATATCCCAGTAACTCTGATGGCTCAAGGCGTACCAAAATCCCAGTAACTCTGATGGAGCATGGCGTATCAATATCCCAGTAACTCTGATGGAGCATGGCGTACCAATATCCCAGTAACTCTGATGGAGCATGGCGTACCAATATCCCAGTAACTCTGATGGAGCATGGAGGACCAATATCCCAGTAACTCTGATGGAGCATGGCGTACCAATATCCCAGTAACTCTGATGGAGCATGGCGTACCAATATCCCAGTAACTCTGATGGAGCATGGCGTACCAATATCCTAGTAACTCTGATGGAGCACGGAGGACCAATATCCCAGTAACTCTGACCGAGCATGGCGGACCAATATCCCAGTAACTCTGATTGGGCACGGAGGACCAATATCCCGTAACTCTGACGGAGCAATGGAGGACCAATATCCCCGTAACTCTAATGGAGCATGGAAGACCAATATCCCAGTAACCCTGTTGGAGCATGGAGAACCAATATCCTGATAACTCCGATGGAGCATGGAGGACCAATATCCCAGTAACCCTGATGGAGCATGGAGGACCAATATCCTCGTAACTCTGATGGAGCATGGAGGACCAATATCCCAGTAACCCTGATGGAGCATGTAGGACCAATATCCTCGTAACTCTGACGGAGCATGGAGAACCAATATCCCAGTTACTCTGATGGAGCATGGAGGACCAATATCCCAGTAACCCTGATGGAGTATGGAGGACCAATATCCCAGTAACCCTGATGGAGCATGGAGGACCAATATCCCAGTAACCCTGATGGAGCATGGAGGACCAATATCCCAGTAACTCTGATGGAGTATGGAGGACCAATATCCCAGTAACCCTGATGGAGCATGGAGGACCAATATCCCCGTAACTCTGATGGAGCATGGAGGACCAATATCCCAGTAACTCTGATGGAGTATGGAGGACCAATATCCCAGTAACCCTGATGGAGCATGGAGGACCAATATCCCCGTAACTCTGATGGAGCATGGAGGACCAATATCCCCGTAACTCTGATGGAGCGTGGAGGACCAATATCCCAGTAACTCTGATGGAGTATGGAGGACCAATATCCCAGTAACCCTGATGGAGCATGGAGGACCAATATCCCCGTAACTCTGATGGAGCATGGAGGACCAATATCCCAGTAACTCTGATGGAGCATGGAGGACCAATATCCCTGTAACTCTGATGGAGCATGGAGGACCAATATCCCAGTAACCCTGGTGGAGCATGGAGGACCAATATCCCGTAACTCTGATGGAGCATGGTGGACCAATATCCCCTAACTCTGATGGAGCATGGAGGACCAATATCCAGTAACTCTGATGGAGCATGGAGGACCAATATCCCAGTAACCCTGATGGAGCACGGAGGACCAATATCCCAGTAACCCTGATGGAGCATGTAGGACCAATATCCCCGTAACTCTGACGGAGCATGGAGAACCAATATCCCAGTAACTCTGATGGAGCATGGAGGACCAATATCCCCGTAACTCTGATGGAGCATGGAGGACCAATATCCCAGTAACCCTGATGGAGCATGGAGGACCAATATCCCGTAACTCTGATGGAGCATGGTGGACCAATATCCCCTAACTCTGATGGAGCATGGAGGACCAATATCCAGTAACTCTGATGGAGCATGGTGGACCAATATCCCCTAACTTTGATGGAGCATGGAGGACCAATATCCCGTAACTCTGATGGAGCATGGAGGACCAATATCCCGTAACTCTGATGGAGCATGGTGGACCAATATCCCCTAACTCTGATGGAGCATGGAGGACCAATATCCAGTAACTCTGATGGAGCAATGGCGGACCAATATCCCAGTAACTCTGATGGAGCATGGCGTACTAATATCCCGTAACTCTGATGGAGCATGGAGTACCAATATCCCAGTAACTCTGATTGAGCATGGCGTACCAATATCCCAGTAACCCTGGTGGAGCATGGAGGACCAATATCCCGTAACTCTGATGGAGCATGGAGGACCAATATCCCGTAACTCTGATGGAGCATGGAGGACCAATATCCCGTAACTCTGATGGAGCATGGTGGACCAATATCCCCTAACTCTGATGGAGCATGGAGGACCAATATCCAGTAACTCTGATGGAGCAATGGCGGACCAATATCCCAGTAACTCTGATGGAGCATGGCGTACTAATATCCCGTAACTCTGATGGAGCATGGAGTACCAATATCCCAGTAACTCTGATTGAGCATGGCGTACCAATATCCCAGTAACCCTGGTGGAGCATGTAGGACCAATATCCCGGTAACTGGAGAAGTAACCTGATTCTTTTGAAGTCTGAAAGTGCGATATAATTGGAAGTATTTAGAGGAAACACGTAGGTTAGTCAACACTTATTAAGTAATTAAAGCTCACAAACGAACTGGCGTCAGTGTTGCGTTATTTTCAATTCCTCACATTTCACGTTTAATTATCAACAAATACGTTTTGGGCGGCACAAATTTTAAATGTTTTATAGCTTGAAATGATTTTAGCTTATTTTCACGCAACCTTAGGTGCGGTCATCGCTATAAATACGTTTACAGTTGATTGCTTTACTACGATAAACATTTAACACAATTTGAAATCGTTTTAAAATTCGCCGATGAATGAGTTTTAGAGAAACCATTTAGACAAGAGCTCGACTAATTAGTAACTAGACACCAGTGTTGGCTACATTTGGTAAATAATTGTGACACTGTCCAACCTTAGCACCGGTACTATTTTTAATGATATTCTCTCTCTCTCTCTTTCTCTCTCAGACCTCAGACCTGCCCGCAAGGATATCGCCAAACAGCCCTATTACGTTCCATCGTCGAGTATGGATCTGTAGTATGGGATCCCGGGAGCATCCGTATAGTGTGGATCTGTAGTATGGGATCCCGGGAGCATCCGTATAGTGTGGATCTGTAGTATGGGATCCCGGGAGCATCCGTATAGTGTGGCATCCTTACTATACCGACAAAAAAAGAAAATTCCGCTGATGCTGTTGCTGATTGTCTAGACAGCAAAACAGGAAAAATTTAAAGATGTTTTCGACAGACCGCCAACAATAGTCCAAAGAAAGATGATTTTAAAAAGTTTAGTACACAAGGGAGTTAGCCCTCTTTTTCTTAAAACATGCATTTTGGCCACAAACACATATTAAATCTACGAACATTTCCGAAATTTGTCCGAGACAATATTCTATATATGTTCCTTACCAAAAAAATCACACAAATACATTTCACAGGTTGGTAGATTATCAACCATCATCAAATAACTTCTCTTTAGCATTTCCATATCATCCATAAAAGATTATTGCTTGGCAAATTTGAAACTGTTTAGTGGGATATTTAGTACTCAATTAAAGCTACACAGTCCCTGTTTTAACTGGTAATAAGTCATGAATATGATGAATGAGTCACGTGTGAAGTAGTTTCAAATCGACGAACATTCCAAAAGTCGGTATATAAGCAGAAATCGATGCCTAAAATTTCAGAAGGTAATGTGTTCGAGCCCCGAAAGAGGCTAACTTTTTTTCTGTAAAAAATACTATTACCTGTGTATAGGTTCGATGTGCACACATTGTATATACAGTAAATGATTTCCTGCGCTATATTTTCTCGCTTAAATACCCGATTTCGACATGAGCTGGTGAACATGAAGTTACAAATAAAGACACGCCTACAAAGAAGAAATCGATTGATATAGAGACTCTGTAGCTTTAAGTGTGCTTACAAATATATCAAACAGTGTTTTATTAAAACGCTGTTTAAGCTTGTATACGCCCTCAAAAACTGGCCTATGGAAATACCAGCAAAAAAGTCGGAAGTTTCTTTTTTTGTTCAGTATATGTACATGACAATGAGCGACTTGAGAAGGTGCAGCGCCAAGCAGCCCGATTTATCACTGAAGACTACAAATCGAGAGAAGGCTGTATCACCAGGATGCCAGGAGACCTGAAATAGTCATCCTTACAAGATCGACGTAGAAAGGACATATACTCTGTAAAAGAAGTTTTGAACCATGGCAGTGTTCGAACCCGTACAATGATCGCTGAACCATGACATTCGATCATAACCCTTATTATCTCAGTTGATAATTCACAATAGTTCAACAATCAACAATAATTATCGTTTACAATGAAAGTTTGCGAAAAAATAATAAACTTTTCATTGATTACTCGAATGTGTCCGTAACTGTTACTTTGTATGGACTTTGCAACATTTTTGAAAGACCCTTTGTGTGTTCGCGATATTTTTTAAAAATCAAATCTTGTTTGGAATTTAATGTTTCTGATACCAAATTAACCGGGTAGGGTAGACCTTGGTTACTAAAAAAGATACTTAAATTTTGTCCACTAGTTTTATTTTTATTTGACTTTATATACCCTGGTCCAAAACTTTTTTTACCGAGTATATTTACTTCTACTACAAAGTGGTCGAATGGAAGGTACAGGTGTTACCATGTGAGAGGGTTCTAACGCCTATTAGACATAATCTCCAAATCATTTTCGGACTATAAAACACAAAACATTAATGTAGAAAAATCAGTGAAAACCCAAAGCAAATGTTTTATTGTAGAGCAATGCAACGGTTAACATTATCATTATCAAACTCTTTCCATCCTAAAACGACAATCGAGTGTAACAGGTTAAAATATAACAACCCAAGTGGACCACTACCTTTAGTGACAACTTGACGGAAGTATAGTGCACTATAAATCATGCTATTGTAACCAATTCTTATGCAAGCTCTGCTACTGTATTGTTGAGGTTTACCACCAACAATTACATGTAAACCTCCGAATGTAGTTCCTATAATAAAAAGTAATCCCTCCTTTTTAGATGGAAATGAGCCTTATAAGTAGGGGAAAATTGCTAATTTTTATTCGATTTTGTTGTATGTATAAGAAGCGTATTAATAGGTTTTACTGGATCACTGATGAACATTTTCGATGCTTACACGTTGTGAGCAACTATCAATGAAAACAGCTGTACCCTTGGCCTGTTTAGTAAACCAACAAGAACTTTCTTACATGTCTTGTGACCCAACCTTTTCTGGTGATTTTTCAAGTGTAAAATTAGTTTTCTATATGAAAATTACACTGCTGCATTATCCATACTTGTGTTGAAGTTGCAGCAAATCATAAATATGTGCCAGTTTAACGTTGGTGTCTATGGGGGAAATAATTAGTGGTTTCATACCTGGAGCGATATAGTTTATATAGTATATTTTGAAGTTGTAACAACACAGTTGCCCCCCTTTGACTGCTGCTGACGCTTGGCGGGAAAAACCAGGCCGGATGCGGACCTTGCAGTTTTTTTTTTTTGTGTTTAGACGATGATGGGAAATGTCATAACTGTACAGAATATAAATTTGCAAAAACAGTGGACGTATGGTAAGCATTAGGAATGTGTTGTACATTATACTGTGGTGGCTTCATTTCACCTCCAGTTCTGTTTTCTTTCATATGACATAATTTCTTCTGCTGTCCTGCGCGACTACAGGACATCTACATCTACATCTATAGGTTAACCTTTCAGTCACACTTGACTATCGTACGACGGTGGTGCACGTAAGAAAAGATAGAACAGAGTAATAGGATAGGTAGAAAAAAGTACTTAGTAAAGGTAGAAGCACGGAAAGTGATTGCCAAGCTACATTTTCGTCCCTTCATTCCCAGACCTGTCCGGCTACCGTGGCAGCAGAGAAGTAAGTGTACTTCAAACGGCATAGCTTTGGGAATCATTAGGTCTTATTTGTAGCTGGCACACGGCCTAGTATATGAGTTGAAATAGCCCCTGCTTGAAAGATACCAAGCTAGGGACTTCTACAACGGTGGATGGTAAGGAGTTCCACGTTCCATACAGCACAAGGCATAGTTCTCATGTTTCTATACCAAACGAGGTATGAACATTTCGTTGTCTCTGAAATCAAATAACTTAGTTTAACTAAATTCCCTTCCATTTTAAAATGGCTTTAATAGTAACAACAGCATTGTGTTTCCCAGTTAAAGGCAAATTCATAATTTTCCGTTGCAGAGATGTTGATATTTTATATTATTTTCGGTAGGTGATAAAATTAGTGTTACTCAGTTTTTATCCTTATGTTCTATAGTAAAATAAAAATCTTTGGCGAGTAGATAGACGATAATTTTCAAGATTTTGATTTTGAAAGATACATATACTGAATTAATTTGCATAAATGTGCATGAAATATGCAGGGTTTTAAAAGAATGACACTGTAGATACCTTAATTTTAACAGTAAACTTGGTTGAGCATCAAGGATAAAGACCGAGTTTATCACCTACCAGAATGTTTTGGTATGTCTTTTCTCTGGTCACTGATTGGTCAGTTTTTTTGATGATGCTCTATCAAAATTATGAATAGATGGCAGGGCCCTAGTAGTGTTTGAGGGGTTGTGGGAGGGGTGGTAGAGGGTGCGCAAAAAGTATTTATAATGACTAAAGATGATGTAATATTTTTTTTAAATCCTGGTTGATCCGGCACAGCCGAGGATAGTGCTTGTACTGGAGTGGCAGCCGCAAAAATTATTGTAAGTTAGGTCAGGCGCGTAGCTGGGTCCAAATTTGAGTTACGCACCTCCGCTAAGGGGGTCCAGGAGCATGCTTCCCTGTGATTTTTTTTTTAAAGACGATCATAGGTGAGTTTAGGCGTATATTTCATAGCAATTTTAAGCTTATTTTGACTGCTATTTTAATACACATTGAAATCAGAAGACAAAATCGAATCAGGTACGGCACACAGAACTTTAATACAACTCACCCCTCCCACCCCCACCCCTTCAATTTTTATTGCATTTTTCGCATTTTTTAGATTTTTATTTTTTTCGAACATTGACAAATAATTGTACGCACGTGCGTAAGTGCGTAAGCCCAGCTACGCGCCTGAAGGTTTAATGAAATGCATTTCAATTCCTTTTTATTCAAAACCTCAAGGTTACGTATCATAATCATATTTCATGATTCTGTAAATGCTTATGAAAAATAAAAAATAAAAAAACATTCGTCATGGTTGATTTAAATACTAACAAATCATTAAAATTACTTCGAAATGCATTTTTTCCCCCTGCGTATAGGCAGCAAGGAAGCAACATGTATAATTTTGATAAAGCATCATCAAAATAAACTGACCAATCAGTGACCAGACATTTGACACAGCTCTACTTTCTGGTAGGTGATAAACTCGGTCTTTATCCTAGATGTTCAACCAAGTTTACTGTTAAAATTAAGGTATTTACAGTGTGATTATTTTAAAATCCTGCATATGTCGCGCACATTTATGCAAATTAATGCAAAATATGTATCTTTCAAAATTAAATCTTCAAAATAATCATATGTTTTACTCTGCCAAAGATTTTTATTTTACTATAAAACCTAAGGATAAAAACCGAGTAACACAAATGTTATCACCTAGTGAAAAAAAAGTAAAATCTCAACATTTTGGAAATGGAAAATTATGAATTCCTACTCTCCCTCCTTCAGCTTAAAGGAGTTATACAGACTTCATATTGAGTATTATATATTAAAATCACCCTATGTCCATAGTAACATATAATTGTAACAACTAATCTAAAACATATACCAGCAAGTAGTAAAAGTTATGCAACCTTTTCAGCCTTTTGTATACACCACACAATACCTGTACTATAAATATACAATTTGGTGCTGCACACTACCTGTTTTATAAATAAGCCCATGGTTTAGGGAACACAAAGTAATAGAACATCGGTTCACACATGAGCTTTATATAAGGCTTTTGAATTCTCCCGTCAACTGTTGCATTTTAATAAGCATATGCTGCCTGTAAATCTGCTGTACAAATCTTCGCAGTACAAATCTTCACAGTACAAATCTACAAATCTTCACAGTACAAATCTTCACAGTACAAATATTCGCAGTACAAATCTTTGCAGTACAAATATTCGCAGGTCAAATATTTGCAGTACAAATCTTTGCAGTACAAATCTTTGCAGTACACATCTTCACAGTACAAATATTCGCAGTACAAATATTCGCATGTACAAATATTCGCAGTACAAATAGTGCAAATCTTCACAGTATAAATATCACAGTACAAATATTCGCAGTACAAATATTTGCAGTACAAATCTTCACAAATCTTCACAGTACAAATCTTCACAGTACCACAGTACAAATCTTCACAGTACAAATATCTGCAGTACAAATCTTCTTAGTACAAATATTCACAGTACAAATCTTCACAGTACACATATTCACAGTACAAATCTTCACAGTACAGATCTTCAAATCTTCACAGTACAAATATTCACAGTACAAATCTTCGCAGTACGAATCTTTGCAGTACAAATCTTCGCAGTACAAATATTCACAGTACACATATTCACAGTACAAATCTTCACAGTACAAATCTTCAAATCTTCACAGTACAAATCTTCGCAGTACAAATCTTCGCAGTACAAATCTTCACAGTACAAATCTTAATGGCAGGACTAGCAGCCGCTCCAGCGTTATAGCCGTGAAACTCTGTATCAGAAGTAAAATTTTGACTTTAAAGGTATAATGAAATTTAAAAACTCAAGGACATATTATATTTAGTTTTGAAGGTTGATTCGTATTAACAATCAGGGCTTTTTTACCTTATATAACAAGAGGCCTGTAATAGGCCTCTTCCCAATTAAAAATTTGACTGTTTTTTCCCAACTGTGGCAGAAATCTTTCCCAATCTGAAGGCATCAGTCTCTCAGAATTTGAGAAAAAGTATTATTCTGCAATGTGATTTTGTCTGTTAAGTCAAATCTGACTCAGAGAAGGTAGCAATTATAATAATTAATGGATAAAAATATAAATGAAGCATACTATTGTCATATTTACTTAATTCACGAAATCTTACATTTTTCCCAAAATGAAAAATAAACGCATTATTTTTTCCCAAAACGGACAGGACTAGGCCTCTTCCCAATTTTGTGGAAAAAAGCCCTGACAATGAGTTTGACTTCTAAGTTAAACTGGTTTCGTACAGTTTATTCTCATCAGCAGCGTTAAGATTCTCAGTTTGAGTTTGCCATCTATGACGTAGTTGGCATGTTTTTAGCGTTAAAGATATTATAGTATTATGTTTGAGAGATGTATAGGGGAAACTCAAAAGGGATGTGAGACATAGAGGGGAACCTTGATAGTGGTACAATACATAATTATTAGTGCTGGGTATTGCATCCAAAAAACATATCGCGGTATATTGCGATACAAGAGACTGTATCGCGATACGTATCATAATATATTGTCTTGTAAAATACAAGAGACTGTATCGCGATACGTATCATAATATATTGTCTTGTAAAATCGCAATAATAATTTCAATAGACTTTTCCGATTTCCTGGTGTACCTTGATGCAGAAGACATAACATGATGCAGTGTTGGTTGTTCTTGTGAATGAGAAACATTACGCATGGCAGTTCCGATGTTGATAATGTCTACTTTCTGTTTTGAATTTGTATTCAATGTCGAATAATGTCTTCGCAAGTGAGTTACCAAGTGTGTTGTGCTGCTGGAGAAATTACACAAAATGCAACATTGCCTAGATCTATTATTGTAGTGCACTTTTTAAGCCCAAAGTGATCCCAAACACACTATTTTGCTCTTTTGTTTTTAACATTTCTCTATTACTTAAATCGGCCATGCTCGTCTGAGTGCATGGTACCCAGCACAACATATGCGCACATTACGATAAGCGAACACCAGATACCATTGGAAGCAGGGGTGGATCCAGGATTTCAGCTTAGTGGGGGCATAAGATTTTGGTAAATTTTCGGGTCCGTTTCTAGCCGCATAAAATGTTTGAGGTAGTGCATTGATAGGGTAAAAAAGTCTGTTATCAAATTAAAGGATTTAACAATGTGTTAATTAAACCACTCATTAGCCATTATGCCTTGAGCGAGCGTAGCGAACGAGAACTTTTTTTATACTGAGGGCGTGCATCGAAATTGTTTGATATTTTATCTACAGTAACATGGACATACATGTATGATCCGGAATTTTAAGGGGTTGGGGGGAACCCTCCCCCCCTTAGTATTTACGATTGTATGTATTACAAACACGGGAACCATACAAAATTAAAAAATAGATCTTAGTTGCAGATTACGATTAACTTCCATAATCAAAACACATATGTAGAGAAAACCGATGTAAACCGGTATGCTAAAAAAATATCACCGTACATATTGTTTTGAGGTCCATATCACAATACACTGATAAACCGAGCAGCACTAATAATGGTAGGGGAAATTCAGTGATGACGAGCTGTTAAGGGTGACCTCAATAGTGATGTGAAATGTATTGGAGAAATTCAATACTGATGTGAGATGTAGAGGGGAGACTACATAATGATGTGAGCTGTATAGGGGAAACTCAATAGTGATGAGAGACATACAGGGGAACCTCAGTCGGTTTTTAGCTTTACTGGCCTTCAGCTTATGGGATGCAGAGTTGTCCGTCGTCTGTCCGTCGTTAACTTTTGTCTCTTTAAGACGATAGGGCCTTCATTTTTGTCTCGTCTTTTCGAAGAAATAAAGAGAAATAGGTGTTGCTTTTCCGGCGGCGAAGGCGAAGGCGTAAACATTCAAGTTTTGCGTTTAGGTCATTTTCTCACAAACTGTATACACTAGACCTTTCAAACTTTGCTTATAGTTGTATCTTGGGTGATACATCGCAACGTGACAAAGCAAATGTGGAAGTGACCTTGACCCTCAAAGCAAAGGGCGGATAACTTAATAATTTTTAGGTTCAACTTTTGCGTTTAGGTCACTTTTTCACAAAATGTATGCACTAGACCTTTAAAACTTTGCTTATAGTTGTATCTTGGGTGGTACATCGCAACGTGACAAAGCAAATGTGGAAGTGACCGTGACCCTCGAAGCAAAGGGCAGATAACTTAATAATTTTACCTTCAACTTTTGCGTTGAGGTCAATTTCGCGCAAACTATATGCATTACATCTTTCAAACTTTGTTTATAGTTGTATCTAGGGTGGTACATCGCAACGTGGCAAAGCATATGTGGATGTGACCTTGACTCTCCAAGCAAAGGGCAGATAACCTTATAATGTTTACCTTCAACTTTGGCATTTAGGTCACTTTTTCACAAACTGTATGCACTAAGACCTTTCAAACTTTGCTTATAGTTGTATCTTGAGTGGTACATTGCAACGTGACAAAGCAAATGTGTATGACCTTCACCATCCAAGCAAAAGGCAGATAACTTTAATTGTTACATCACTTTCTCATTAACTATAATTATGCACTAGATGTTTTAAACCTAATTTATAGTTTAATCTTTGGAACAAAAAATATTCTATTTTGACATAGTTGTGTCTTGGGTAGTGCATCTTTTTGGACGCATGGATTTCATCTACGACCTTGACCTACCTTTTGAAGCTGATGATTTTCAGCTCTACTGGCCAAGGGCCTTAATTTTTCATCCGATCGTCACCGAACTTTAACAGATTGTTAATATCAATGAAAGCTCGAACAAGTTTAAAAACCAGCCAGATCAGACAATTATTTTTTCTGTTTAATTTTTTTTTAAATATATATATATATGTTTTTTAAATGTTTTTTTTTTTTAAATTATTTATTTTATTTGATTTATTGATTGATTTTTTATTTTACTATTTTTTTTAAATTTTTTAATTATTATTATTTTTTAATTTTTTTATTTTTTTTTTATTGTGTTAACGCCTTGTCAGCAGGAAGCATTGCTACGATTTCTAGTTGTGCCTATTGAGTTTTTTTGACAGAGTTACGGCCCCTTGACATTTTTACTTTTAAATTTCTTGTCGGCGCTACTCCTCCTTTAAAACGCCTTGTTGGATTTCGACGAAACTTGGCAGGAAACATCGGTAAGATGTCTAGTTGTGCATATCGCGCTGTTGTTCCAGTTCGCTGATTTATGATGGAGTTGTGGCACTTTGATATTTTTACTTTAAATTTCTTGTCCTAAACGGCTTATTGGATTTCTACAAAATTCGGCAGGAAGCCTCAATATGATGTCTAGTTCTGCAAAGCACGGTATATCAATGAAATCTTGGACAAGTTCGAAAACCAGCTAGATCTTGTAAATAATGACAGAGTTATGGCCCTTGATTTGTTGAAAAATGCTATTTTTTATTTTCCTTTGTTAAATCTGTAGTTTTATGTGATATTTGTTTAGAAAGTTAATATAAACCCTTCCCCCACCCCAGGCATTTTTTATGAAATTTCATTCATAGAAGAAAGTGGGACAAATTAAAAAATACCCATGCCATACTAGACACAGCAGACTTATTGCCCATGATTACCAGGTGAGCGATTTAAGGCCATCCTGGCCCTGTTGTTTTTGCAATGTTTTAAAAGAAGTAGGATGTGAATTTTATGTGGACAACCCTTGATATAAGAGCCGTTTTAGCCAGTAGAGCATCCACAGGCCCTCTTGATCCTCTTGTTTTTAATAGAATGGCATTTTGTTTTTAAACAAATACACTTAAATGTCATCTCAGCACACTGCAAACTCCATTGTTTTACTAAATTGTTTACAAACTTTCATTTAAGCATCATTGACCTTTTTATTTTTAAGTCCAGCCCCCGTTAGGCGAGACATGTGAATCCGCAGATTTCTTGTTCATCTGATCTTTACCTAACTTTACCAGATTGTTAATATCAATGAAAGCTCGTACAAGTTCGAGAACCAGCCTAATCGGACCAGTAACAGCAGAGTTATGGCCCTTGATTTAGTTAAAAATACTATATTTATTTGCCTCGTTAAGATGATAGGGCCTTCATTTTTCATCCGATCTTTACCAAACTCTACCAGATTGTTAATAGCAATGAAAGCTCGGACAAGTTCGAAAGCCAGCCAGATCAGACCTTAACAGCAGAGTTATGGCCCTTCATTGTTAAAAATGCTGTATTTTGCCTCGTTAAGACGATGGGCCTTCATTTTTCATCCGATCTTTACCAAACTGTACCAGATTGTTACTATCAATGAAAGCTCAGAGAAGTTCGAAAACCAGCCAGATTGGACCAGTAACAGCGGAGTTGAGGCAATTGATTTAGCTAAAAATGCTATATTTTGCCTTTTTTTAAGACGATAGTGCCTTCATCTGATCTTTACCACACTTTACCAGATTGTTAATACCAATGAAAGCTCAGACATGTTCGAAAATCAGCCAGATTTGACCATTTCCACCAGAGTTATGGCCCTTGATTTTCTGAAATATGCTATATTTTGCCTCGTTAAGACGATAGGCTTCATTTTTCATTCGATCTTTACCAAACTGTACCAGATTGTTACTATCAATGAAAGCTCAGAGCAGTTCGAAAACCAGCCAGATTGGACCAGTAACAGCGGAGTTGAGGCAATTGATTTAGCTAAAAATGCTATATTTTGCCTTTTTTTAAGACGATAGGGCCTTCATCTGATCTTTACCACACTTTACCAGATTGTTAATACCAATGAAAGCTCAGACATGTTCGAAAATCAGCCAGATTGGACCATTTCCACCAGAGTTATGGCCCTTGATTTTCTGAAATATGCTATATTTTGCCTCGTTAAGACGATAGGCTTCATTTTTCATTCGATCTTTACCAGATTGTTAATATCAATGACAACTCAAACAGATTCAAAAACCAGCCAGATTGGACCATTTCCACCGGAGTTATGGCCCTTGATTTTCTGAAATATGCTATATTTTGCATCGTTAAAGATGATAGGGCATTCATATTTTTTTTATAGCTCTACTGGCCTTCTTGAGATCTTAACCAAACTTCCATTATTTTTTTTTAAATATTTAATTTCTTTTTATTTCTACCTTTTTTTTGTTTGTATTATTTTTTTTATTTGATTTCATTTTTTTTCTGTTTTTTTAATTACATATTTTTTTGTTAATGCCGTGTTGGATTTGACGAAACTTAGCAGGAAGCATTGGTATGATTTCTAGTTGTGCCTATTACGTGTTTAGCTCTACTGATCAGAGATCAGCAGAGCTTATGCCGTGGTGCGGCGTCCGTCTGTCTGTCCGAGCACACAAAATGGTACTTAGGTGTCTAGTCACTTAAAGCTTTGGACTCCGTGTCATTAGGAAGCAATTAGTCACATAAAACATGTCCAATTTTGGATTTATGTGGTTAATTTGGGTTTATGTGGCTATCAATTTTGCATTGAATTAGCCACTTAAGACTATAATTGTTAGAACATCCATCTGTCCGTCCGTAAACCTTTTTTTTGTAGCGACTACTCCTCTGAAACTACTGAATGGATTTTCATGAAACTTCACAGAAATGTTGCCCATAAAGTCTAGTTGATCCTAGCAAAAATTCATGTTGATGTGAAATCCAAGATGGCCACCAAATCTAAAAATAGATTTTTAAAAAACAAGTTTGCAGCGACTACTTCTTGAAAACTCTGAGTGATATTGATATGGGACTTTTTCTAAAATGATCAGCATGACCTGATGTTGGTCCTTGTCGAAAATCGTTTTGATTCGACGTTAAACATGGCTGCCAGCGACCATCTTTGTTATTGACCTCTTGTTTTTAATTTTTGATGGAGTTACGGCCCCTTGACATTTTTTAATTTAATTTTCTTGTCGGCGCTACTCCTACTAAACTCCATGTTGGATTTCGAAGAAACCTGGCAGGAAGCATCGGTAAAGATGTCTAGTTGGGCATATCGTGTTAGTTGGGCATATCACGCTTTTGTTCCAGTTTGCTGATTAATGACGGAGTTATGGCACTTTGACATTTTTACTTTTAAATTTCTTGTCGGTGCTACTCCTCCTAAACGCCTAGATGGATTTCGACGAAACTTGGCAGGAAGCATCGGTAAGATGTCTAGTTGTGCATATCGCGCTTTTGTGCTGATTTATGACGGAGTTGTGGCCCTTTAACATTTTTTACTTTAAATTTCTTGTCAGCGCTACTCCTCCTAAACGGCTTATTGGATTTCTACAAAATTTGGCAGGAAGCCTCAGTATGATGTCTTAGTTTGCAAATCTTGGTATATCATTGAAATATTGGACAAGTTCGAAAACCAGCTAGATCTTGTCAGTAACTTCAGAGCTATGGCTAAATCTGTAGCTACTCATTTTTTATCTGATCTTTAATGAAATCTCATTCAAAGAAGGAAGTGGGACAAATTCAAAAATACACATGCCAGACTAGACATAGCGGACTTATCACCCATGATTACCAGGTGAGCGATTTAAGGCCATCCTGGCCCTGTTGTTTTTGCAATGTTTTAAAAGAAGTAGGATGTGAATTTTATGTGGACAACCCTTGATATAAGAGCCGTTTTAGCCAGTAGAGCATCCACAGGCCCTCTTGATCCTCTTGTTTTTAATAGAATGGCATTTTGTTTTTAAACAAATACACTTAAATGTCATCTCAGCACACTGCAAACTCCATTGTTTTACTAAATTGTTTACAAACTTTCATTTAAGCATCATTGACCTTTTTATTTTTAAGTCCAGCCCCCGTTAGGCGAGACATGTGAATCCGCAGATTTCTTGTTCATCTGATCTTTACCTAACTTTACCAGATTGTTAATATCAATGAAAGCTCGTACAAGTTCGAGAACCAGCCTAATCGGACTAGTAACAGCAGAGCTATGGCCCTTGATTTAGTTAAAAATACTATATTTATTTGCCTCGTTAAGATGATAGGGCCTTCATTTTTCATCCGATCTTTACCAAACTCTACCAGATTGTTAATAGCAATGAAAGCTCGGACAAGTTCGAAAGCCAGCCAGATCAGACCTGTAACAGCAGAGTTATGGCCCTTCATTGTTAAAAATGCTGTATTTTGCCTCGTTAAGACGATGGGCCTTCATTTTTCATCCGATCTTTACCAAACTGTACCAGATTGTTACTATCAATGAAAGCTCAGAGAAGTTCGAAAACCAGCCAGATTGGACCAGTAACAGCGGAGTTGAGGCAATTGATTTAGCTAAAAATGCTATATTTTGCCTTTTTTTAAGACGATAGGGCCTTCATCTGATCTTTACCACACTTTACCAGATTGTTAATACCAATGAAAGCTCAGACATGTTCGAAAATCAGCCAGATTGGACCATTTCCACCAGAGTTATGGCCCTTGATTTTCTGAAATATGCTATATTTTGCCTCGTTAAGACGATAGGCTTCATTTTTCATTCGATCTTTACCAGATTGTTAATATCAATGACAACTCAAACAAATTCAAAAACCAGCCAGATTGGACCATTTCCACCGGAGTTATGGCCCTTGATTTTCTGAAATATGCTATATTTTGCATCGTTAAAGATGATAGGGCATTCATATTTTTTTTATAGCTCTACTGGCCTTCTTGAGATCTTAACCAAACTTCCATTATTTTTTTTTAAATATTTAATTTCTTTTTATTTCTACCTTTTTTTTGTTTGTATTATTTTTTTTATTTGATTTCATTTTTTTCTGTTTTTTTAATTACATATTTTTTTGTTAATGCCGTGTTGGATTTGACGAAACTTAGCAGGAAGCATTGGTATGATTTCTAGTTGTGCCTATTACGTGTTTAGCTCTACTGATCAGAGATCAGCAGAGCTTATGCCGTGGTGCGGCGTCCGTCTGTCTGTCCGAGCACACAAAATGGTACTTAGGTGTCTAGTCACTTAAAGCTTTGGACTCCGTGTCATTAGGAAGCAATTAGTCACATAAAACATGTCCAATTTTGGATTTATGTGGCTAATTTGGGTTTATGTGGCTATCAATTTTGCATTGAATTAGCCACTTAAGACTATAATTGTTAGAACATCCATCTGTCCGTCCGTAAACCTTTTTTTTGTAGCGACTACTCCTCTGAAACTACTGAATGGATTTTCATGAAACTTAACAGAAATGTTGCCCATAAAGTCTAGTTGATCCTAGCAAAAATTCATGTTGATGTGAAATCCAAGATGGCCACCAAATCTAAAAATAGATTTTTGAAAAACAAGTTTGCAGCGACTACTTCTTGAAAACTCTGAGTGATATTGATATGGGACTTTTTCTAAAATGATCAGCATGACCTGATGTTGGTCCTTGTCGAAAATCGTTTTGATTCGACGTTAAACATGGCTGCCAGCGACCATCTTTGTTATTGACCTCTTGTTTTTAATTTTTGATGGAGTTACGGCCCCTTGACATTTTTTAATTTAATTTTCTTGTCGGCGCTACTCCTCCTAAACTCCATGTTGGATTTCGAAGAAACCTGGCAGGAAGCATCGGTAAAGATGTCTAGTTGGGCATATTGTGTTAGTTGGGCATATCACGCTTTTGTTCCAGTTTGCTGATTTATGACGGAGTTATGGCACTTTGACATTTTTACTTTTAAATTTCTTGTCGGTGCTACTCCTCCTAAACGCCTAGATGGATTTCGACGAAACTTGGCAGGAAGCATCGGTAAGATGTCTAGTTGTGCATATCGCGCTTTTGTGCTGATTTATGACGGAGTTGTGGCCCTTTAACATTTTTTACTTTAAATTTCTTGTCAGCGCTACTCCTCCTAAACGGCTTATTGGATTTCTACAAAATTTGGCAGGAAGCCTCAGTATGATGTCTTAGTTTGCAAATCTTGGTATATCATTGAAATATTGGACAAGTTCGAAAACCAGCTAGATCTTGTCAGTAACTTCAGAGCTATGGCTAAATCTGTAGCTACTCATTTTTTATCTGATCTTTAATGAAATCTCATTCAAAGAAGGAAGTGGGACAAATTCAAAAATACACATGCCAGACTAGACATAGCGGACTTATTGCCCATGATTACCAGGTGAGCGATTTAAGGCCATCCTGGCCCTGTTGTTTTTGCAATGTTTTAAAAGAAGTAGGATGTGAATTTTATGTGGACAACCCTTGATATAAGAGCCGTTTTAGCCAGTAGAGCAACTACAGGCCCTCTTGATCCTCTTGTTTTTAATAGAATGGCATTTTGTTTTTAAACAAATGCACTTAAATGTCATCTCAGCACACTGCAAACTCCATTGTTTTACTAAAATGTTTACAAACTTTCATTCAGCCAGTGGATGGACCACAGTGGACTTTGCTGAAAGTTGTAACTGGATAGGTAATAAACAAGAAAGGCAATTGTATTTTAACATACAAAAATTAAAGTTTATTCTGTTTTCTTCTCCATCTGATTTCTATACTCTACATTCAGTCGACCAGGTGACCAGTGACATGATAACATACAGACGGACAGCAAACACCCACACAAAGCATGTATATCCATAACTATGACAACTTCTGTGTGTTACTCTACCAAAAACATCTTCTTGGACAGATTTACTTGATTTTTACTCCATTTTGTTTTTAAATAAAAAAAAATCACTAGCTTATTTTTGTCTGTAGACAGATATAATTCTAAGAGTTGTTTCTCAAAAATTACAAAAATTGTAAAAAGTAAAACTTGTTTTTTTACTTAGGTAGAAAAAAACACATTAGGTTTATACTAATGGTAATATTTGGAGAAAAGATCTCTTGGCATTTTTGCAAGTCAAATGTTAAGCAGTAGGCACTTAATTTTTTCTTTTTCTTTATTTCTTGGCAGGTTTATCCCTTAGCTTTAGGAGTGTGTTCACAATATATCTGCCGAAACTTGCCCGATGAAAAATGGATGTAAATCCGTGCTTCCAAAAACATGTTTGTGGTCTGTATCACGTTTATGAGACGACATTCACCTAACATATTTTCAAAATGAGGTATTTTATGTCAACCTATTAAAAAACAACTTAACACGGAGTACAGGGTGACTGCAACATTTTAACAAATGAATGAATAAATATTTTTCCGGTGATATTCATGCGTCGATCAGAAGTCATACTGTAATTAAAAGTTGAAAAAATACATTTTGCTAGTTTATAGCCTATAGAGCAGAATAATATTCTTTTAATTTACTAAAATTTAATTGATAACATCACAATGGTGCAACAAACTGCTATTTATAATTCATTTTCAGAGGAAAATTGGTGTTAAAAACATCTAGAACAGAACATTCAGGTAACTGTAACAATTTCAGATCTAAATTTCATGATATAACGATTCTGTTCTACTTCTTTAGCCAAGGAGAATGGTCTACTTTGTTCAAAATAATTCTATTACCTGTTAATTTAATAAAAGTAGAAACTTGGGTTTTCATTAATGGAGGTTGTTAGAAGTTATTTAGAAATGTTCTACTTGATAGAAAATTAACTAATTAACTTAAAACAAGTGCTATTAAAACACTAACAAAAATTTAGCAATTAATAAACACTGGTTCATTCAATCTAGTTTATTATAGCTATTAAACAATGAAATAATTTATATATTGATTTTAACATTGTTTTGATAAGCAAAAACTCCATATACATGTACCATATAACCCCTAATAACTCTGAGCACCTCCACTAATAGTATCTGTGACCCACCAACCTTTTTAAAAAAATAATAAAAATAAAAATTAAGAATAAATAAAAAGATCTTCAAATTCAACAATTTTTTCTTTTGTATCCAACAATCCCCGGTTATATTTTTTTATTTTATTTTATAAAAGCGCCTGCATTTTGCATAGCACCCCGGTGCTACTATTAGTGGATGTACGGTATTTCTCCACATTATTGTACCCTGTATTTGCATGAATAGGCTGAACTAGGTCATATTTATTCTCTTTTCTACAGTGATGATTTCTTTCTCGTCACGCAGGTGGTAAGAGAGAAAACAGAAAACAATGGAAAACAAAAATGGTAAGTGATGTGGGTAGATGTGGACGGTTTACTGTCACATGACTGTCAGGTGACCTGGATGTCACATGACAATAATGCGACCTGAAGTCATGTGATCTAGATTGATAATCTTGATCATGTGATGAGTTTTTTTTCCAAATAAAAAGTCTAAATCGAATAGATATGCATAATAGCGGTTGAAAGAAACAACCTGAAAGAATACTTTCTGAGATGTTTTAGAATCATTATATAATTATATAAATGTTTTTGTTTTATTTAAGTAAATTTACAAATATAAAATTACATACTTATAATAATATTGGTAGGCTCTGCAATACATTTCAAAAGATAATATAACTTTTACCAAAAAATACTTTTTTTAAACAATTTGGTAATTCAGAAAAATGATTTTATATGAAATCTCAAAAATGTGAAAAATGTATATGTCTGAACAGTGACACATTTCGTACACTGACGGAACTGATGTGTCACATGGCATCACTGATGTGTCACATGGCATCATAAATGTGTCAAATGGCATCACTGATGTGTCACATGATAGAACTGGTGTGTCACATGACAGAACTGGTGTGTCACATGACAGAACTGATGTGTCACATGACAGAACTGGTGTGTCACGTGACAGAAGTGATGTGTCACATGACAGAACTGGTGTGTCACGTGACAGAACTGGTGTGTCACGTGACAGAAGTAACATGTGAAATGAAGCTCTCATATATCCAATGGACAATTATTAAAACAACAGCGATTTACAATAATTAACATTAAATAACTCCAAGTAAGGCCGACCATAAAAATTATTGGTTTGCTGTTTCCCTACCTACCCAACCTACCAAAAACTTTTTATAGCCATTCTTTAACATAATATATATTTTTTTACTATCTTTAGTATATTTTTCTTTCATTTTAGTAAGTTTTTACTGTCTGCAAAAAAAAAAAATCACCTACCTACCTACCTACCTACCCACTTATAAAATCCTGGGTCGAGAAACAGCAAACAAATATATTTTTAAGGATGGCCTAATAACGAAGCAAATTGCTTTTAAACAAATAATACACACATATTCCTGTCCGTATTTGCATAACATTGAATATTTCGTCTCGGCTATGTATTTTCTTTTTTCCTTTGTGAAAAGAAACATGGCCAGAATGGTATATAGAGTAGCCGTTTCTTTTATTATCATTATATTTTAATATGTACACAATTTTACAAAACCTCTATCAGCTTTGTTCATGTCTTTTATTATTAACACAAATTTTGATTTAATATTCACAATCTGAACTTGTTACATAACAAAAGTGGAAGACAAGCCTTTTCTTGTTTGATTTTACAAGACAATCGTGGCGATACCATTGCTTTTTGTATAAGATTGTCACATATATAAAAATTATATATGTAATAAACATGTGTTGATATTAATTATAAAAACGCCTTTAATTTTTGATTATCAAGGATGGATGCCATTTCACAGAGATACCTGCTGTCAAGCTAGTGAAGGTTTATGTCGAAGACCCAAATAAAAACTTGTATTCTTTCTTGATAAAGAAACTGACGTGATAAAAATGTATGCTGTCTTTAAAGTGGTTGTCAGGGAAAGATTCCTTCAGTTATCCCACTTTTTTCAGCTTTTCTCGTCTCTTTTTTTTTTCCTGACCAAGGCTATTTGGGTAATATCCGAACCCGAGACGCGGTGCCTAGAAAATTAATTCCAATTTCTCTACCACCCAAAACACTTTTATAGACATTGAGATGGCGCAGTTGGTAGAGACGTTGGAATAAATATGCTTGGCGGCGACTTCGCAAAGGCTGCGGGGTCAATCCCAGATTGCGGCACTTTATTTTAACCGGGTGTTTTGCTTCTAATTGGTGTACGACAGATTGACAGCAGAACATTTGTGACATGGCCTTTTTGGTATATACATGACATTATGTTTGAGGGGATTTCAGTTCTGTATGCATTACATCTTTGGTACGGGGAAAATGAAAAATTTAATACAAACGTCAGCAACATACTGCGCCAACTTTGCACCAAAAATTCTCCAGCAACATATTATAAGTATGTTGTTGTCGTGATATACAAATAATACTGATAATTTTCACAAACATTTTGATATGTATTAAACAGCAGTAAAAAAAAAATCAAACAAATTGAAAATCTGAATTTATAGTAACTTAAATGATAATGGCTAAATAATATGAGTGTGCCAAGTGGAAATGCAATCCAGGAAAAAGTGTAAGGGTGTAGCGATTTTAAAAAGAAACTAGAACAAATTGTGTATAATATTACCGGTTCATAAAGTCGTACTAGATTTGTGTTATATATTGTAAACCCATTTTAAAATAAAACTAAAATATTAACTAAATATTTTGAATTTTCTGAAATTTAACAACATTTTGGCAGTGCGCTGATGCTTGAAGAAGCCAATTTAATCAAATGACACAAAAAGACATGAAATGAGCCAAAATGAAGGCCTGTCTGATTAGCTGGCATGTCATAGGAAGAATATCCATATTACAAGCTGATAAAAATTAAATTTCAAATCTATTTGAATGTTTTCCCTGATAAGATGGTTTGAAATCTATATAAATGTAAATGTATACTCTCCTATAGAATTACCTGGTTTGGAAAGATTTCCTGACCTTTTGTGTTGCAGTGATTATATATTCACACCTTATTTATTCACGAATTTAATTTATGCAGGGTGTTTTTGATGGAAGGATGTCAGAGTATATTTACATTTTTACTTATTATTCCAAAAAGTCATTATATGGTAGTAATTGTATAAGATAATGTTAGTTTTTGTTATTTTGAGACGTGTCATGATAATTTTGCTTCATTTACCAAACATCTAAATGCTATTAAAATTGTACAATATTATAATACGTTTTTTTTCCTCGTGAAATCTAGAAATGGTCGACAACGTATGATTTAGGCAGAAATTTTAAAACCGAATTTAAGCCTAAAGCATGCAAACAAGTTTTATTATAGAACTTTATGTAAATAAAACAACTCGCGGTCCTCGACAAATGTTCGTTGAAATAAATTATTGCTTCAAGGAAATGAATATCAAATTTCCACAACTACCATAACAAGTATTGCTTTATCTTTCAAAATAAAACATTATTTTTTATTGTTTCACTACATCAATGAACAGGTCATTGCTTAATACAAATGTGTGCGTTAAAAATAGTAAAGCAATGTTTTTAACAATATAACATAGATACATATGTGTACTTATAAACCATTGAAGAGTCTTTTAAGAAACTTTTAAATGGAAAAAATAAAAGATGTTTATATTTTGTGAAGCATTTATACCAAAATGTTGAAAAATGAATTACCTTAACCATATGAGGCTTAAATTCGTAAAATGTATAATTATATAATGCCATGATTGAGAAACTTTTGTTTCCTGTATGCTGTTCTGCTTTTTTACTGTTAATCCACTGAAAAAATGTATTTTAATGTTCATTCAAAAGTTTTATTAAGAAGCAGAAGTAAAATACTACAGGGAACTATAGTGGGTAAATGGGTTCTCCCTGGCTCACTCCTTCACAGTTGTAGAAATGGTGACAATGATAACAATACTGATAAAACACTAATTTGTAGTTCATCTTGGGACACATATGGTCACAGAACAATTACAATCACATTCATGCAGACAGACAGACAGACGGACAAAGAGACCGGCAGTAAACTGCCCGACACAGATCTTAGAACATCTCAGTTATGCCAGACAAGCACCCTGGTACCCAGCAGGAGTCTATAATACCTTCCTAATAATTATATTCTATGTACAACCACTATAGCATTCCCACCGGGTACCAGTCGTTAACATTTTATCTAGTCAAATTTACTGCTGATGTTACGCCAGCTTTTTTCCAACATTATATACTATCCCTTTAAGAGACACACGGCAACTGTGAAGTCATTTCAAGCATTAACATTAACAAGTCAATATATTAATAAAGTATCATTTTCATTTTTAACATGCTTCCAATAGGCTTAAAAACATAAAAGGTAATAAAAAAATCTACCATAGGTGTTAAAGGGACACACGGCAATCTTTATTTTTTTAAAAATTCAATTACATTTGTTCAGTCATTAATATTAATTATAAGAATATATTTGCATATTATTATTTTTATTATTCTATATTAAAACTTATAGAATAATAAGATGAAATAGGAATACTTAAATTTTGATTTATTTAAATGTAACCAGGGTAAAAAGTAAAAATGATACTGAATATATAAATCGAGACACCAATTTTAAACACTTCAAGATTGCCGTGTGTCCCTTTAATACATTATTGGTGCAATAGAACCAACAATTAGTCAAATGTCAAGACAATTTGCTTTGAAATATAAGAATAATTATCGGTAATGATTTTAAAATGTGCAATTATGTGTGAAAACTAACGGGAAGCCGAGAGTTTTAAGAAAATCAAGATAATCGTGTGCCCTTTAAGTTCAAAACAAAGAAATTTAAACGCTTGATAACGTAGCATTCTTCCTGTAATGGGGATAATATAGACGTGAACAGAAACTTAGCACGAACATCCAGCAGTAAATGAAACCATTTGTTCAGATTCCTAATTGCTTTAGTAAGGGGTGTAACACCCCTAAGTGCATGCAGTTTTAAATACTGGTATTTTTTCTTTCTCTAAAGGTACTATACTAAATGTATATAAGTGAACAGTTTCCAAAACCTCAAAACTTCAGTTCTGGGAATATCAAACCTATACACTGCACCAATATTAAACTCTTTTATTATACCATGTATTTGTCCTGCATAATACAAAACTGTCACTTTGTCATATTTCTTTAATTTTATTATGCACCTAGCTGTGGCACCATGTTTTCTGAATTATGAACCATTAAAGTATTTATCGGTACCAAATAATTTTGTAACATATGAGTCAGAATGCATTTAAAGTAATTTTACTACAACTGAAGCAATAAAAAAACACAAGGAGCATTTGCAGCATCAAACATTTTTATATATATTTATTTTTTTGAAAGCCAAATCCATTGTGTATTCAGCCGCATTAAGCTTTTAATTTACAACTTTTTTTTACAGTAATTTTTTAAAACCGTTTTCAGCTTTTTGCATCTATTGAGAAAAAAAATTAAGGATCTGCTATATATAAAATTTAAACAGACGCTTAATTTTCAGATGTACTAATTACAAATAAACAGATATTTTAAGTGGAATGCAATTTTAGCCACACCCAGTTGTCATGGAAACAAAGCCAGATAAAGCTATCTGCCAATGACTTCAACAAAATCTTGCAGCTACATTTGATTTAAACACAAAACACAAAACATGCTTATATAATGAGGTATTGGTTTTGTTTTCAGCATTTATATAATACAAACGACTGGAATTTTTAGGTCAGTACAGAAACAGAAAAGACCAATATTTACTTTAAAAGAAAATCGAAACTTACCATTTCATATTATTTATTTTTTTAGTTAAAAGTTCAGATTTTGATTATATGTTGTTAGAAAAACAAAACAACGTCAGTGCAAGAGTAGAAAATGAAAAGCAAAATTTGGTATAGACTGCAGAGATAAAAACACACTCATAGAAAATAAAACCAAATCAATAGCATATAGACTAGTGAAATACTGAGAATAAAAACACCTAGTAACAAAGTTACATAACTCTAAAGTATATCAAGTAACAAGGGAAATAACTCAACAGCAAGAAACAAGTTTTAAGAGTTTTAGCAACATTTTTCTTCGCATCCAACACTCCCACTACGTAATGACTAGTTATAGCCGAAACTCTGTGAATGTGAAAATGTCAAGGTCACATCACATTAAGGTCAGGAATGGCAAATGCCGTCAATATACGACGGCATCCCCCTTCACCATCGTGCTATGAATCCTGGGTTAAATGAGTTGATTCTGTCGATGTTTTATTTGCACCAATGATCCATGTCCATTATAATATACCGTGGTGTATTTCCCAATGCTTTGCATTCTGGGAATCTTTCAGATCAATGTTTGTAGAAGTTCGGGAATTGGATTCCCTAAAATTCCCCTCTTTCCCTTTCATTATATCTGGCATCGACACCACACAGCCAGACTGAGACCCCGGTAATACTGAGTCATTGTCTCCTAGCGTCACTGGTTGTCATGGTAACTCTGACCCTGTCTACACAACTAGAAGATCTAGCCAGCGTGTTTTTTGTTTAATATTTTATCTCGTGTCTGTACATCGATAAATCTTCACCCGTATTGAGAGGAATATGTTTAGAGAAATCCATCGTATTCTCGGTTCTGTTAGGGCCAACTCTGATGATGTGTGCCAGCCATTGTGAGCCGCGTAAAGCACAACACCTCTTCTCGCCCAGTCTTCCAGCTCTTTAAACTCCTTGTCTCCCTCCTCCGTGTAAAATAATACTTTTAACCAATTTAATACAAAAAATACACCCTTCACAACACGGCACAATGTGCACTCATGTATGTAATTAGTAAACCTAGTTCACACACTTTGGCTAGCCGGCGTGAATATCCTGTATGTGAGCTCCCATGGAGTCCATACTGCTGTGTAATGGCGGACTTTGGGCAGAGCCCATGGACATTCCGTGCGGGCTCATGGCATGGGCACCATGTCCCATCATCATGTGATGGGGGTGTCCCGGAATGAGCATAGAGTTTGAGGCGTGTCCCCGTAACTGTGACATTTGTGAGTACGAACTGCTGACTGGCGGTGCCCCGTACATGTCCGAACCGTGCATGCCTAACATGTCGTACCGTTGGGAACCGTCCATATGTGGGTAACCGGCCTTCATGGGGTCATACATGTCGCTACCATGCATTCCTGGTACCCCTGTAAACAAAAATATATTGTTTTATTATTCGTTATTTTAAAGCTCCTGCGCGATGTATGTACATACGTGCAATATATGTTCATACAGGTGACATAGATGGTTTTCAAACACTTCATTTCATAGCAAACACCAACATCAAAATAATTAATGCTCATTTATAACACTAACAATAATTTCATGACGCACAATAATAATATAAATGTGTAAACAATTTTGACATTCTTGAGTTTGAAACAAAGTAATGAGTCTCAGGTTTCTATTAAGATTAAACAGGAACATGCCTTTCTCTAATTTCTGTTATTTTATCTAGCACTCAAGCATGAAAGACACCCCATAGACATTGCCAATGATGTTTTTTATTCAATTACAGGTTAATTACTTGAATTTATTCTAATATATTCTGATTGACTTGTTACTTTTCCTCACTTTCTATCAGCGTTTTATTAAAAAAAAAAAAAGAAAAAAAAAAAGTCTCTCGCGTCGCACGTCATTTGAGAAATTTTGAGCCATTCCTCATTAGTTTCATATTTGTAATTCATGTTCCAGATGATGACAATTTCTTAAAAACCTCCCCAGCTGTACGTTTAGCTATAAATTTCAAGTCAATTATGTGCATTTTGAAAATTATGCTTGATTTATGAAGAAGCAACCGAAATTTGGGTAATACATCATAGCGCATGTGAAGTGAATGAAGTATTAAACATAATCAGAAGATCACAGAGTTATTATGAAGTAGCCCATTTACCTCACACAAAGTTGATTTCTTGTTTTATGTTTTTATATTTATAGTCTTTACCATGATGGGTAAGAGCATCGGAGCAATAGTAAAGTGGGGACATAGGTGATTAGGGAGGTTAATAGGGTCGACCGTATGTGTGTTCGTGGGTGCAGGGATGCGGGTGGCAAGAAGAAACTTGTAGGTATGGGTTAGTCAGCCGTGGATGTTGGTTTTGTTAAAGGGACACATGGCAATATTGAAGTCTTTAACAAGCATTAAAATAAGCATCTCAATTTATTAATCCAGTATCATTTTGACTGCAAATCTGCTTGAATATAATCGATTAAAAATTGAAAGTTTTCTATTTTCTACCATTTGTTTAAATATATCATTGATACAATATAATCAAGTTAGAAATATGTAAAAACAATTTGCTTTGAACTATTGTAATAATTTATATTAATCATTTCAAAAATGCAGGTAACATAGAAAACTGGTAACGAGGAAGCCCTGAGTTTTAAACAAATCAAGATTGCCATGTGTCCCTTTAAACAAATCAAGGTTGCCGTTGTGTTCCTTTAAGGGAAATAACAACATGTCAATTGACACACACTCAGTTTCGGTTCATATAACTGTTTTTATAGCTTGTATATAATTTAATAAGCAGTTTACATATTTGTATAACATCACATGATATACCTGTGAAATACAAAGCAAAAGCATATTTTTTGTTTAAAAATGGAAATTTTCATTCTTCGCGAAAACTACTTACTTGTAATTGCCGAAAGTCTATTTCAAGAACATTGATTTAAATATATCATGAGCATTTAGAGAGAATACGGCAACCCAAGTTTGATATTTTGTAATGCTGTTTGTGTGAAGAAAATGGTATGTGTGTGTAGAGAATGATGTGTGTGTATGTAGAAATGGTATGTGTGTAGAGAATGGTATGTGTGTGGGGAATGATATGTGTGTGTAGATAATGGTATGTGTGTGTAGAGAATGGTGTGTGTATGTGTGTGTAGATAATGGTATGTGTGTGTAGTATATGTGGAGAGATGGGCATATGTGAAGAGAACATTTAAAAAGTATTTGAGGAGTAACTTGCTGACAGTGAGAGAAGGATTGGTCAACGTACATAAATGTGAATACATACTATACATACTATGACCCATTTGCATATGTTGGTTTTCCCAGGCTAGTGAACCATCTGGATTGTACCCTGCGTGTGCCCCAGGAGCTGAAAATAGACACACAAACGGTCAAACAGGATCCTGATGATGGTGGTGATGATGATTCTGTAACAGTGGGTGAGTGGTGAATATGGTATAGGGTCCGTGTATCAGCCAGACAATCATGCAGCCATCATTTGCACGGCGCTTTTTTAAAACACTTCCCACCTCTTACTTTCTAAATATTGTTATATTTTGTATACATTTCTGTAGGAAGAAAGTTGGTCTAAAATGGACCTTTTTCACCGTTATCTTTAGAAAAAAAATGATCCAGAGACACGTCCCACTTATGACGAATTGGCTCTTAGCACATGTTAGCAAATTATTGTGCACACCCAAGTCTTGACTTTCTGCCTAATACAATGTACAGGGTAGTTGTTAGAACAGATTTGTAACACAATTATGAAATTCAACTGATATTTTCAGATACTGACAACTATTTGGGAAGTGTTTGAATTAATTAAAACAAAATAATTTATTACACCTCGGACAAAATCCTAGGAATTTCATTGGAATAAAGAGCATTCACATGGTGACCCTCTATTGTTCTATAGTGGGTCAGTAGATTTCGTAGAGGGTTACTAAAAAATATATGGACTACAATTCCGATTCAAAGTTTAAATCATTTGCAAATAGTTCTTTAAGGCGTTAGTAACAAACATAATTAAATCAATTATGTTTTTAGTACCGGTCGTGATGGGTTAAATATCGGTGTTTGCCTTAAAAAAAGGTATTTGATGCAACAAATCAGTTATTGGGGTTGTTACTGACCCCCTACAGAAATATGTGGGGTCAGTAAGATTTATAGGGGGCGAGGTAATAGCATGAGTTTTGTTTTGGTTTTGTTATCTGTTCTTCCTCTATGCCAAGTTTCATCACAGTCTTGGAACATTATTTGTAATTTAGAATAATTGGTAGTTATCTCAAAACCCCCTAACTTTTAAGGAAGTGTCTGTTGGTTTAGATTTAGAAGGAGAGATTTTGTATTGAAATAAAATCCTTAAGAAAACCAGGTCACCATGAGGTAAACTATTTTGTTAATTTAGACCCATTTTGTATTTATAATTATTATGACTCCATTGAACTGTTTGCTGGTCTCGGAGAAATCTGAATGTTTAAAAATCTGACACAAGGAAAACAAACAAAAAGGGAATTATTTACATGAAGCCAAGTGGAAACCGAAGCCTCCTAAAATAAAAGCTTCAATGAATATTTTCATGCTTCGACACAAGTCTCATCTCCACGTATTTTGTGAAAAATAGATATTTGATAATAAAACCAGATAATATTTTTAAGGTTTAATTAAACAGCAATAATTGATCCTGAATATTAATGGCAGGGAGCGAGATCTTCCTAACTGATAACGTTAGCGCGCTTGGCATTTTTCTGTTAATATTAAAAATTCATGCAAATATTTCTAGGAGAGTCTGAAGAAAAGAATAGTGTTGATTTTGTTTTACTATTTCATAAACCTGGGGAATTCGATGAAATTAGCAAAACAAAGAATTTGTCGATGCTTGAAAATTATTTGTTTCTGTATAAAAGGGACCGTACCGGGATATAATTAGGGCTCACATTTACATGCATTTTTTATGGTTTTCCATTCGAACAATATGGGGAAACTGTTCCGCTATTATAAGATGGCAAAGAACTCGTTTCCGCTGCTCATTAATTAGTCATGGTCATCATCTGTACGGTATTTTAAGTATTGATGAACTTTGTATTGTCACGGTTATAAAATTAATGAAATGTGGTTTGAAATGACAAATAATACCTCCCCACTAAGGTCATGACTGTTCCCAGGTGCGACAATGTGAAAACAAATATTTACATCTAACTGTATATAATACGACAGTTTATTATATACCTATCAACAATTATATACATAGTACCTTCATTTCACAAGAATAGGACCACTGCGTATCCAGGCAGAGGGGTAAATTGCCCCCCAATTCGTATTCATATTGTCATTTTTTGTCATGTTCATTACAGGTCTTCATCATGATCCCTGTATTGTTTCAGGTGTTACTTGAGTGGAGCAGAAATCAATGATCGTGGCTCCAGTGCAAAAAATAGTGTTTTTACAAGAGGATTTGCAACAACTGCAGGTGAGACTGTTCTAGGCCCAATCTGTATATTTTTTATCTAGATGTAAATGTAGGGGGAGCTTCATTCATGTTGGCGCCATATAACCAGAATACTTTGGAGGGTACTTAAGCAGCCATGGACTGGAGAAATATATTTTTAAAAGTTTTTTATTAGTGTTTTAGTATACTGAGGTTATTTTGTTGATTTTTAAAAAAGAATTGAGTCCATCCTGTGCATTAAGACTGGTTTCTATCTTCATAGGATTGGTTGTGTGTGAGAAGGTTCTAGGCCCATTCTGCATATTGTTATCCAGATGTAAATGGAGAGTGGGCCTGGAATATTCATTCCTGTTGGCGCCATATAACATTTTTGTGTTGGTGCACCGTAACATTCCAATTCAGCTCAGTTCTATGTTAATGTCTTCATAGATATTGTTGTTTCTTCTGTTGTGGGATACAGTTTTCAAATAATTTTAGTGTCCACATACATTACTTTTTACTTCTTCATGTACCGGTATACGGAATTTTCATTTGCTGTTAAATAACAAAATGCAAGACCCTAGAGTATCCATTATAATGGTACTGCCTTTTGTGTCTACTAATTTTAAATAATTATTTTCAATTATTATCCGGGTCCCGTTTATCTAATACCAATTGTTTGAATTAATAAAATATGAACTTGTTTTCTGGCAAATGGGGAATCCACAGATCTGTAATACAGTGCTAAGCCTTGTTAATTGAAGCATGCTTTCTGGTGTTAACTGTACCCACATGTCTTTTTAATTTCATTAAGCATTTTCATCTTCAGACTAACTGTTCATCAGGCAGAGGTGCTTTCATCCCCATAATGTTTAATCTTGCCGACGTAATTTGATTTCACAACGTTAAAACATAAAGTACGGGGAAAGTGGAACCGGCAGAGGTTTTAACTTACTGAAGTCGTATCTTTGTGCGTGTTTTTTCCCCTGCGTAATTTTTGCTCGCTGAGAAGTGATTACAAGTACTTCCATTGAGGAGCTGCCATATTCAAGCAGAAGTTGATTCAAAATTGTTTATGTTTTTTTATGACTTTCATGTTGTTAGGGTTTAAAAATATATATATAATTACTTGTTGAATATTTGCAGCGAGTAAAGAAGGTGTGAATCCCCGAATGAAGTTGATTGTTTGTGCAACAAAAAAGTCATTCCTCTCAGCTTCTATGCATAATACAATATATTGCATTAGAAAACCAGAAAATTCCTTCTTTTTAATTTATAGTAAAATGGAAATCTGTCATCTTTTTATTACAAAATCTCCCATTTCTGGAAAATCAAAATGAAATGTTGAAAGATAAAGAAGCCTCAAATGGGTATCAAATCTTTTAAGCCTCAAGCGTGTATCGAACCTCACAGGCCTCAAGCTGGTATCGAACCTCTTAAGCCTCAAGCTGGTATCGAACCTCTTAAGCCTCAAGCGGGTATCGAACCTCACAGGCCTCAAGCGGTAATCGAACCTCTTAAGCCTCAAGCTGGTATCGAACCTCTTAAGCCAAGTGTCTTAAGCCTTAAGCGGTAATCGAACCTCTTAAGCCTCAAGTGGGTATCGAACCTCTTAAGCCTCAAGCTGGTATCGAGCCTCTTAATCCTCAAGCAGGTATCGAACCTCTTAAGCCTCAAGCGGTAATCAAACCTCTTAAGCCTCAAGCTGGCATCGAACCTCTTAAGCCTCAAGCGGGTATCGAACCTCTTAAGCCAAGTGGGTATCGAACCTCTTAAGCCTCAAGCAGTAATCGAACCTCTTAAGCCTCAAGCTGGTATCGAACCTCTTAAGCCTCAAGCGGTAAGCGAACCTCTTAAGCCTCAAGCTGGTATCCAACCTCTTAAGCCTCAAGCGGTAATCGAACCTCTTAAGCCTCAAGCTGGTATCGAACCTCTTAAGCCTCAAACAGGTGTCGAACCACTTAAGCTTCAAGTGTATCAAACCTCACAAGCATCAAGTGAGTATCGAACCTTGCATGGACCATTATTTCTTATTCTTAACGCCCAACACTTCTGGTTTGTGAGGTACGCATACAAATCTAGAGGAGTTAAATGAATTACTACTATTACTAGTTGGGAGATAACTAATGTATTTTTGAAGTCACTCGAGATTTATGACCTGGCTCACATAATACGCTATAAGTTTTGCAGTAAGTACCCTTCTGATAGGTGGATATTTTGTTGTTTGAAACCTGTAAATGTCTGAGGAAAATTAATGGGAAAATAAAACCGTTTATTAGGGAGTCTTTATTGATTAGCATCGTGCATATCTGTTTTGTAAGCATATTACTGTAGCCACGATTCTCTAATAATTGGCATTACCATAACATTGCAATTTATGGGAATGGAAATCAATGAAAAACACATTATATTCATTTTGGCATTAATCATTAATCTACAACAGCAATAAAGCTTTCATAAAGAAAAATGTTCCCAACCATTTTAAGAAAATCAACTTGCACATCAGGGAATGTTTTGTGTCAGTCTCGGTAATATTCAAACTGCAAATCGGGGTATAAAAAACATCTTATCTCCGTTATGCGTTTTAAAGATTATTTTTTTCCTGATTTTTTAATGAATAAAATCATGTTTTGATTCATTAGTCTGTATAATATAATCGACAATTAATGTGATGAACTGAGTAAATTTCAATGATTAAATGATTAAAATATTTAGTATCCAGATCAGTTCCATAATGTTCCGAAAATTGTTTTAATGCAGTCTATTTTTCTTTTTCAGAATTTAAAATTATTAATGATGGATTAATTTTTCAAAGTGCAATGAAATACTGACCTAAATTTATCAAAATAGATTATTCGGCAGAAATTCAAATAAAGTTTATTGAATATTTCATATTTAATTACCGCTCAAGACTAAATTCCACTATTGCCCCTTGTGTGATTCCCGGGGAAGAACAGGGCCACCGTTTATCCAGGCAGAGGAGTAAATCAAGTGACAATACCTAGCGCCGAAACTTGTACGTATTGTGCATTCTTCACAAAAAACAAGGGCCATAACTCTGCTAAGGATGAACAAAAATTGTCTTATTATACTCCCGCTTTCACTAAGTGAAGTGGGGTCTATATAGGAATCATGTTATCCGTAACATCCCGTCACATAATACATTTTTGTCGCGTCATGTAGCATGACGCATTGCTTAACACGTTTTTTTTACTAGCAATCCCCAAACTTTGTATACACACAGCAACTGATGACCTTATGCCCCTCTACCTCACCCATTGTTGATTGCCTAATTTATAACAGAATTATGGGCCTTTGTTTGACTTAGAAATTAAGCGGGGGTATTCATCATCTTCAGTGACAGTTCTGACTGAAGTTGGAGTTGTTTCAAATTAAGTTTGATACCAAAACTAAAAACAACAACATCTTTTTAATGAAAACAATGGCCTTAACCATACTAACAATGAATACAAATGGTTGTCATTGAACTGAACATGTATCTTAAGGTTGAGGTTTGGTTGATGAATGATCACTGCAGACTGGAGTGATGAACACTTGTACCTAAACTTTTACCAAAATGTGCATTTATTAGAACACAAAAAACGCAAAAAAGCATGAACTAAATATTGTTCTTATTGGCGTGGCGCAGTCGGTAGCACGGCGGATTTGTAACCGGAGGCCCTGGGTTCAATCATCCGTGGTGCCACTGAGTCGTCGGTATGTTCTTAAGCAAGACACTTTCCCTTAGCCTCGTCCGTCAGATGGGGACGTAAACAGGGCGGTCACGTGTATCGGTCTATCCTCCAAGCACGTTAAAGAACCATAGGAATCTATTCGATAATAAGAGTAGGGCACGGTTCTCGGATTCCTATGTATCCTTCACCTCACTCTGAGGCGGTTCTAAATAACCTATACTGTGTTGATGAGCCGTTCAACAACATTCAATTATTGATTGTCTAAAGTTATCTGAACTAAAACTAAATTTATCATTAACTTGCACTGAAACTTAACCGAAAAGTTAAAAATATTCTGAAAAATTTGATGACTGGAAAACAGGAGGAATATTTGCTTGTAAACTTATTTAAATCTTTTACCACACGCCTGACACAGTTCATTAGAATGATAATTATGTTTATGTCATCTTGAAGAAATTTATTTTCCATCATTTTCATGATAATCCAAGTTGCCATTTGTGCATGGGGAGGCGAGTCGAATTCAACAGATTTTATTTTACTTTTATGTAGACTATATTACATCCCCGCTGTGCACTAATAAACAAATGCCATAAGCCCTACAAAACAGATAGAATGAACCGGAGAACTTGGGATTAATAGTGTGTAAATGCAGAATTTCCTATTGTTTCGGTATGAACAATGAGTGTGTAATCAGAAAGCAGGCTCTACTCCCCATACACTAATTTATTTCTATCAACTGTATGAGAAAGTATGTTTCAAATTTAGATTGTCTTTTCTTAGAACAGTGTGGCAACATTTGACATTTGTTGCATAAAAACTTTGTGTGAAATGTCTTCTCTTGGAACAGTCTGGCAACATTCGACTTTTGTTGCATTACGGTAAAACATGGGTCAAGTGTTAAATTGTCTGTTTTTAGAACAGTTTGCAACATTTGACATTTGTAGCATTAAAACATAAAGCATTTGTGTCAAATGTTGGATCGTCTTCTCTTAGAACAGTGAGGCAACTTTTGACATTTATTGCATTAACACATTTGTGTCAAATGTTGGATTTTCTTCTCTTAGAACAGTGAGGCAACTTTTGGCATTTATTGCATTAACACATTTGTGTCAAATGTTGGATCATCTTCTCTTAGAACAGTGAGGCAACTTTTGACATTTATTGCATTAAAACATTTGTGTCAAATGTTGGATCGTCTTCTCTTGGAACAGTGAGGCAACTTTTGGCATTTATTGTATTAACACATTTGTGTCAAATGTTGGATTTTCTTCTCTTAGAAAAGTGTAAGTATATGTTAATGCATTCATATCAGTAGCATCTCCGTGGCCGAATGGTTAACGACATTGCGTTGTTAACCTTCGCCTCTCACCGCTGCCGTGGTTCGAATCCCACTGGGAGCTCGACTTGTGAGGAAGTGTCGATGCTTACTGATGGCGGGAGGTGTACAGGTCTGGTTCTACCTAGGAAAAGTGGGTGGTAAGCTCCACCACAAAAAATCGACCGTCATATATAGCCTTCCATGTGTTGGAAATGACGTAAAACATCATACAAACAAACAAACAAACAAACAAAGCAACATGTTTACAACAAAACGGTTGTGTCAAACTTTAGATTGTATTCTCTTTGAACAGTGTGGTAACATTTGCATTCATATAAAACAATCTATTAAATCATTTTAGAATTATTTTATTATTAGAATTTTGTGTTTCTGTGTTTCTGTGCTTCATTATTATAAGAACCTCATTACTCAATGAGGAGTAAAACCTCAGTGTGTTCTGAGAATGTAATGAGCTTTAAATTAACTGGTTTCATTGGTCCAGTTTTTATCACTGAACCAATCAGAATGCTTCATTCATATTTTCATTTGGTTGTTTCTATCATGACATCACTTTCTGTCTTTTACACTCTGGAAATGTTATTATGACATCACGTCATGCTATTATGACATCACGTCATGCTATTATGATGCAACTCAGTGTGTTCTCAGAACTGAATGAGCCTTTTAATTGCTGTGAGAAACAGATTATGACTGTTTGTATCGCTCAATGAGTAATGAGTTTCTTGAAACCAAGAAGCACAAAATTTTAAAAATAAAATATTTCTAAAATGATTTAATAGACTGTTATAAATGATTTAAGCATAATTATGTTTAAAATGTACTGTCATCTTGACAAATTTAAATGCAAAGTATTATTAAATATGGATATTGTCTTATAATATATCTAAATGCAGACCATGTGATGAAGAGAGATTGTTAGACGAAATAAACATTCCGAAAATATAAATTGTAAGCAAAAGTAAAATAATACCTGCTCTATTTGACTGGTCTATCATTGGTTGAACTATCCGCCGCCGAGCATTTATAAACCTGAAAATAAAAGAAAAAATAACTTTATATGTGTATGTGTGTATTACCAATTTATTAGTTACTGTATAAAATATTCGGTGTATTAAAAACCTAATAATAATGATTGCAATAAATAACTGACAACTCTTGAAAGCTTCAAGATATTTTTTTCATTTTGCCTCCTGCATACTGCTGTCCTGTGACGTCACTTTAATAGATGGTATGCCCGGAGTTATTATTATACAGAAAACCACTCTTTCTGTACGAGACCTACATTTTCCTTGATGTGGCAGCTATTCCCCTGTACATTAGACCCAACTTAAAAATATATTCTTGAAATTACGCTTAATTAGTGATAATGCAAGGCAATAAATCAGAGAAGGAACTAATGTGCAGACAGATGAGGATAATCTGGCTGCATATATCGTATTTCAACACGGGGAACAATATGTGTAATGAACATCATAATAAAGGCATTATACAGGCGAAATGTCAGATATTGAAATAGGCATCTATCAATTTTGACAGCGCAAACTCATTTGGGTATCATCGCAGCCAGTATTTCCACACCGCCTGATTACGAGTATGCACTTTGAGTTCATTGGCGAGGGCTCACAGCGAAACTGGCGTAGCAGATGTTGAATTTATCGCAATTTAGTTTTGTGTGGCACCAGGCTCCGCTGATCTTAGTGCCATTGTGAAGAACATGGTTTTATAATATAATTGGTGGCTGGACAATATACTAATAACTGATGAAACTGAACTTTACCACACTAATTACCATATTTTAGGGATTGAGTATGTTTTTATTTTATTTTATAAATTGTTTATATGCTGATCATGAGGTTGAACATGCAATAAAGTAACAAAAAAGCAATCACCAGTATGAGAGATTTACAACACTGAACAGGTAATTTAAAAAAAGATTTTTTATTTATTTACAGATGACGGATATCACATAAAGCATAACAATTACGGACAGGCAGCCGGACACCACGCCATGACAATTTTGCGAAAATCTCCGAACATCTGTAAATCAACAATGATCATCCTGGTATACACGGACACTGTCCAGGTTTTACAAAGGTACAATAAGCTACAGAATTGACTGTCCGTCTGGATTGCCTGGATTGCTGTCTGGATTACGCAGATTGTATGATAGGAAGAAAGAAAAAAGCTGTCATATGGGACTGGGGAGCAGTTATTGCCAGTTCCTGGGAATGGGGAGCAGTTATTGCCACTTCCTGGGAAGTGGGAGCAGTCATTGCCACTGCATAACTTCTACTTCCTGGGTCTGGGGAGCAGTTATTTCAACTTCCTGGTGCTGGAAAGCAACCATGTGTTTTTTGTGCCAGGAAGGTTTACACTTGCACACATCTGACATCCATAATTAACTCCAGTGTAATGTGTAGCTCTGTAGCGCACGATTAGGAAATGTCAGGAATCGTATCTATCGTAACAAATCTTCATTATTCGGCTATCTTTCCATCTAGATATGTATTGGTGCATGTTGCCATTATATCTTGGATGGATATCGTTATTGTTATTTATAGGAGATCTTTTTTTAGGGTTTATTGTTCTCTTTTAGGTACCCAAACTGGTACAGCTGGGAGGAGCTGATTCCTAAGTGGGTAGGGAAGCGGAGTAGGGAAAATGTAATTACACTGTAGTCTGCTAATAATTTGCTTATCAGTAGTGTCATTGTTTTCACGTCTGATTGGTGTCATTTCTATCATGGATATTGGTTTTAATGCACTTTTACAAATCACAGATGGTTCCCCAACTCCTCCATATCGCACAGATAGTTCCCCGACTCATGCTTTGATATAATATTATGTGATGGTTTGCATATTATTTTCAACTTTAAAATTCTCATAATATATGTACATAAATAGCACCTTTTTTCATTATATAAAACCCCACAAAAAAACAACAGTTTAGATTGTCAATTCAGAATATAATTAACCAAAAAAGAAAGAAAGCAAAAACTACTCACTTTGCCAGTGTAATAAATTGAACATGGGTGTTCTCGCATTCTTTCAATGATAAAAAATTCAGATAAAATAAAGAAAGAAAAACATTTTCCATGTTTTCTCTCGCTGACTTGAAAACACGCTCTACATGAAGTGGAGCTCAATGTTATCGGTAAATTCGAAACTTATGTTGGCTAAGCGGCAATATAAATGTTATTTTGGTGTTTGCGTCAGATACAATCTTGGAGGGTCCCAACCAAATTACCTTCTCTATTGGCATGAGTGGAACTCTGATATGCCAGAGATAAACTTTCCATAGGAACTGTTTTCCTACCACCACACTAATATTTTATCGGCTTATTCATAAATACCACTGGTAAAACGGTTTCATTTTCGCCCATCAGTTGGATGTCCTTGGTTTTCATGGCTCACATGTGTATTTCAGCTGCCATAGACTAGTTTTGTGGGGAATGTTTGATAAGGTGAGCAATATATGCCAGTCGTTTTGAAACTAAGCAGTCCCAGGGTTGAGTCAATCAGAAACATACTGACTGTGAATCTGAATCTACATCTTGATAAAAAAGTAAAATATTCTGCTGAGAAAAGTCTCTGTTTCTGATCACACCTACTCTGAATAGATTATTTATTTACATCTTCATATCAGAGTTTACTTACTTTTACATTCTTTGCTTTATGAAGGGAGGTCACTCTTCAAGATTTACCCAATAAAACACTTCCTTGTTCTCTTACATTGTCCATTAAGTCCAGTTATTTACTATTCTATAGATTCTCTAGCAAGAAAAAAAAACATTGAGGTTTTATACACTAACAAAGAAAAATCTGAGGAAGATTCGAAACATCATTCGTATCAGAAATCGAAACCTAACACACATTTTTGAGAAGATATTTTTTTTATGTTTTAGATTCAGTTTTCCTCGGTACTGTGGACAAACTGTCACTCGCAGAGCAGAATGATTAATTACCACTCTTATAATCCTGGCGCCTTAATGCTGCATTCCGTGAAGCCAATAATAGTCCGTTAGATTTCGCTCCGATGTTGTCATTTATTCTATCCTCGTATGATGAAATTAACATCCCCGTTTGAAATTGATTTTTTTTTTTAATTTTTTCTTTCTCTCCGGAACAATTAAAATTACAACTAAATGTAATATAATTTATGCACTTTGATATTTCTTAACTCTCTCCCACCATCTCCATTTTAATATAAACACAAATTTTGACTATGGCTATTGACTATGGTATGACTATTTCTTGATTTGTTATTTAACAACAATTCGAGTTATACAATATTTTGATATATAAATTATTAAAGTATTTGTTTCACGAGAACAAACCCGACAAATGCCTGTTGTTCTGAACTGAAACAAAACATACCTCCCAGTAGAAAAAAAAAGATGAGTAGGGAGAAATAATTATTTTGATAATCTTGGCGGAGTCGGAGTGATTAACGAGCATGGATAGACCGATTTTGATGAGCCACTTGTCACATCCTAAGTGACCATTGCCAGACAAATTACTCCTTCACACTCATTAAAACTGACCACTAGGATAGAATGTCTGGACTTGGAGGCCTCTTGGAGACCTGTTGGCGTTAATAGGGATGCTGGTCAATGGGTTAGCATAGGGAGTACTGGTAGGGATGTATATTTGTGGAAAATGATGACACGGTACCGGCCGCTAATAATCGCTAATAATCATGGTGTCGAGGTTAGTGGGCATATATATCTGCGGATAGTGATGACAGGGTACCGGCACTTATAATCGCAAGGATACTGGCGCTAAAATCCCTGATAATCATGCCGCGATTGTCGGAGTTGGTGGGCATTAATGTGTGCAGAAAATGATGACACAGTACTGGTGCTAAAAATCACTAATACTGCCGCTGTCACGGTGGTCAGGATGAGGTAGGGACTACTGAGGATACATACCGGCAGAAAATGATGGGGGCTACTGGCACAAATAATCATTCAAAATCATGCCGCTGGTTTCAGGGCTGTCAGGGTAAAGTGTAGAGTACTGGTGGGGATATATGATGACGGGGTACTGGTGCTTTAAATTGCTAATCCACATGCCGCGGTTTAAGGGTTGTTGTCGAGATGAAGTAGGGAGTAATAGTGGGCATGCATGTGTGCAGAAAATGATGATTGGGTACCCCTGCCTATGTGTCGGTATTTTTTCAAAGTCTATAATAAAATATCGAGGGCTTAACATGAAACTATTGTATCTTGTTCGTTTTATATAGTTCACCATTAACCCCCCACATATTAAATATGTAGGAGCAATGTAGGGGCATATATAATAGACTGTTGTTTCTTTGAATTAAGATCATTCCATTTATGTGACAAAGGGTTTTTAGGGGGGAAATGACTGATCAGCAGCCAGACATTGTAAACCCTGATAAGCTACTCGCAGGCTGATCTGGATTTACAATGGACGCAAAGGCTATTATAGTCGTTCTTAGCGGGTTGCGGGTTAAGTTTCCCCACTCACATTGTACGATTACCATTTAGCTGTTGTAGTTCTTGGGAATCAGAAAAAAAGTAGGTTTTGATATAAAATAAGTAACCTACATAGTATTACATTGAGGTTGCTGGAGAAAAAAATTGCCAGTCAATTTTTGAAGAAAATAACCAGTAATTACTGTCAGAATAAATAATGTAGTATACTCGCAAGTTTAAGAACTGGCACTTGTTGGTACGATATCCGACCAAAATAATACGCAGCTGAGGTGTATTTCAGTTTAACACAGCGAGTAATGATCAGCCATTATCCCTATTACTTCCAGGTTCCGGGAAGTATCGGTCATGGGTATGGCAGCTATAGTTACATACATTACCAAACCACTTTGTGAAAATTAAAAGTAAAACATTTTCTTTGGCATTAAATAAACATTGATGGAAAACGTCAAACTTATGATGATCTGCTTCAGTTGGTAATCACGCTTTTAACAAGATGGAAGCTCCATATGTAAAACATATGTGCCATATGGGCTAGGACTTACAGTATGATACTGGTCTGTATAATGCAGACTGTTGGTCTAGCTGTTGTGTAATGTAGATAACTGGTCTAGCTTTTGTGTAATGTAGATAACTGGTCTAGCTTTTGTGTAATGTAGATAACTGGTCTAGCTTTTGTTTTATTTCAAGTCTGGTCTAGATTTTGTTTTATTTCAAGTCTGGTCTAGCTTTTGTTTTATTTCAAGTGTGGTCTAGATTTTGTTTTATTTCAAGTCTGGTCTAGCTTTACTGTTATATTGAGTACTGGTCTAACTTTTGTTTTGTGTCATACTTGGTCTGGCGTTTGTATTATATATAGTGCTGGAGGAAGATTTTATGCAATGTAAAGTTCTGGTCTAGCCTTTGAGTTGTGTAACACTGGACTAGCATTTTACTGCATATTTTCTGTCCCAAAATATGAAGCACTGGTCTAATTTAGGTACTGATTTAGCTTTGTCTAAATTTAACCATATTATAATCTATCTTATGTTTGCCTTCTTCTTTAAGTTTTTTCTAATTATATCAACCCAATTAAAAAAGTTTATTACAAGTCTGTGCCAAAACGTAGTATTGCCTACTGTAATCAACAATGTGCTGATGTGTTTCTCCAGAAGCAATTCCAAAATTTAAGCTCTGTACATACTGCATCACAAGACTGTTCTGCGGATCATAAAGCCTGCCATAGACTCATCAACGCATGGCGTGTATTAAATGGCTGTCTAATCACCCCACCGGCTGTTACAGCAGTTGTCTACACAGTAATTGCTATCTGACCCCTCTGCTATAATGGCATTATTATCTTCCCATACCATAATTATCTCCCTTCTTTGGATACTCTTCTCTGATGGAGTTATTTTAGATCACAGATCATCAATTTGCGTATTATTGTTATCACTATTACCAAGGTAATAAGTGAATGTTATGAACAGAGAGAAATGGTGTCTATGCATAGAAATGGTGTCTATGCGTGGAATTTGCAGAAATAAACATTTCGATTGGAAAGATTGGAGTCGATTGGATGTCATTTTTAAAATAAATAAAAAAGTTATATCGCTTTTAAAATTTAACTTCTACTTTGGTAGGACTGTTATCAAAATGAACAATTATCACAAAACAAGGACTTCTAAAAGTCTTAGAGCCTCATATTTATGATTTAATCCTTATGGTTGAGATATGCAAAAGAAACCCCCACCCCCACCCAAAAAACCAAAAAACCAACAACAAAAATGCATTCAGCAAGTGAGTTTTTTTGTTTTATTTACATCTACAAGTTATCTAAACAAAACAGTTTTATAAACAACGATTAAACCAGACCGAACTTGAGAACAGATTAAATGCTCTGGTGCATTCTATATGAAGCACATTATGATGGATTATGTATAATTCTAATTTCTTCAAGATCGCCTCCAGTCCGGAACTATTTCTGGCACAAAACCTATTCTTGGTGATTAGAAATTTTTACTTTTATTCCAACTAACAGATCATTGCTCTTGTTGATATAGGCTGATCAGCAGATGAGACTTGAACTTTTCCTTTTATCAAATAAAAAAGAAAAAGCCAAGAAAACATTGCCTAACAATATTAATGGTACCCTGATAAATGGTATCCTACATAATGGTTTAAAAGGTCGAGGAAACCTTTTGCCAAATATATGGCAGATCTCTATTGATTCTGACAGTAAAGAACACTAAAAGAGAAGATCCTAATGATGGTGCTGGTATGGCAGCCCAACAGAACATCAGTCCTGATACAGTCTGATTGACTCTGATTTATACAATCAGTTTTCATGACATCTTTATCATAGGAGCCAACAGCTCTTGTAAATATCAACTTCAACAAACATCAAAATACTCTTACGTCACACCTGGGTAGGTAGTGTTATATAGCTAATATCACACCTGTTTAGGTGGTGTTATATAGCAAATATCACACCTGGGTAGGTGGTGTTATTTAGCCTCTATCACGCCTGGGTAGACAATGTTATATAGCTTATATCACACCTGGGTAGGCGGTATTATATAGCCTATATCACACGTGGATAGGTGGTGTCATATAGCTTATATCACACCTGGGTAGGTGGTGTTATATAGCTTATATCACACATGGATAGGTGGTATTATATAGCCTATATCACACCTGGGTGACGGTATCATATAGCCTATATCACACCTGTTTAGGTGGTGTTATATAGCTTATATCACCCTGGGTAGGCAGTATTATATAGCCTAAATCACACCTGTTTAGGTGGTGTTATATAGCTTATATCACACCTGGGAAGGAGGTATTATATAGCCTAAATCACACCTGGGTAGGCAGTGTTATATATTTTATATTACACCTGGGTAGGCAGTGTTATATAGCTTATATCACACCTGGGTAGACAACAATGTTATACAGCTTATATCACACCTGGGTAGACAATGTTATATAGCTTATATCACACCTGGGTAGACAATGTTATATAGCTTATATCACACCTGGGTAGGCCGTTATATAGCTTATATCACACCTGGGTAGGCCGTGTTATATAGCTTATATCACACCTGGGTAGGCAATGTTATATAGCTTATATCACACCTGGGTAGGCAATGTTATATAGCTTTTATCACACCTGGGTAGGCAGTGTTATATAGCTTTTATCACACCTGGGTAGGTGCTGGTGGTGTTATATAGCTTATATCACACCTGGGTAGGCAGTGTTATATAGCTTACATCACACCTGTGTAGGCAGTGTTATATAGCTTATATCACCTGGGTAGGCAGTGTTATTTAGCTTACCGGTATATCACACCTGGGTAGGCAGTGTTATATATTTTATATTACACCTGGGTAGGCAGTGTTATATATTTTATATTACACCTGGGTAGGCAGTGTTATATAGTTTATATTACACCTGGGTTGGCAGTGTTATATAGCTGATATCACACCTGGGGAGGCAGTGTTATATAGTTTATATTACACCTGGGTGTTATATAGATTACCAGTATATCACACTTGGCTGTGTTATATAGCTTATATCACACCTTGGTAGGCAGTGTTATATAGCTGGTGTGATATAAGCTTATGTTACACCTGGGTAGGTGTTATATGTCTTATAGTATGGGTATAGGTTTACAATGTGGTCAGTAACAAGTTTCCACCTACTTTTGGCAGGCAAGGTTGGGCAGAGGTTTATGATATGGCTGGTTAGTTTTAACCACCCAGAATAACAAATATTCAAAATTATTTTGTATTTTTTTGTATTGGATATTGTAATCTACATCATTGTTTGGAATGTTTGAGATGTCTGGTGGAATTGTATCTGGGGAATGATACCTGATCTCAATGTTGAATGATAATCTCAGTGAATATTGGCATCATAATAATAATTCTCAAATTGCTTGAAGCCTATTTTGTTTTAATTACTTGTCAGTTTTACTAAGAGGGAAATTGTTTTTAGATTTGAGTCACAGTATGCCAAGGTTATCTGTGATGTCAGTGCTATCTCCTGGCTGCCTACAGCTATCATCAACCTCATCATCATTATCATCAGGCTTATCTTCACTCCCAACAATCCATGCACCACAGACTTTTACTATCTATTCCTTAATCTCTTGACTTTAATGGGTATTCTCTCTCTCCAGAATTCTCCTGAAATTCGGAGGTTTTTTGACTTCTCCTCATGCTTTCCAGTGTTTTTTTCTTCTATAATTTTGGAAACATAACCCATACCAACACAATTGGGAATTAAAACCGTGATTTTTCATAAAACTGGGAATTTTAGCGTGATTTTTCAAAAATGTGTATAATAAAACGGTAACAGTAAAACATCCATTTTATAATTGTATCTTTGATACAGTACACCAAGGTCAACATAGGCATTTAAAAGCATTTCGTACTCTTGGCACACTTTAACAAACAAAAAAGAAAAGAAAAAAGAAAACCTCAAAATTGGGAAAAATATATATATGTTTAGACGGTAATATGACCGTATAATAATTATAAAAATTGCCAAAAAACAACAACACGGCTTCCTTTTAGTATTTTGCCTTCCTGAATTTGATTTCACGACTACTGTGATTGTGAAAAATTATATTTTGTGTGAAATGCCTGAATGATCTATATTGAATATAAACCACTGAATTTTTTTTTTTAATTTAAGAATAATTAAAAAAAAAAAAATTGGCACATGATTTTATTTATTTTGATCATGTGCTATCTATTATACTCAAATATTTTGCTAACAATACATAAATTATTGGAGCAATATAATCAACAATTATGCAAAAACAATTGACTTTGAACTATTGAACAAATCAGTAATAATGATTGTACATACAATTGCCGTGTGTCACTTTAAATATATTGTGTTGTATTAAGGTATGTCATTTGAACATTTTGACTGACCCTTTCTGTACTTGCACAAAAAGCATTATAGTGCACTGCATACAGAACACAGACCAAAATCCATGATTTAAACTACGATAGACATTGAACGTTTGGGTAATGTCATTATTTATAATAATTCATAATCTGCTCTGTCTTTTTTGCTTTCGAGTCTATTAACTTTATCGTAAGACATAAGTATAGTGATTATCGGTAAAGTAATCAAACTATTTTGAAATGTCCGATATCTAAAGAAAATCCTGATCATTTATCGCCGTGGTGATGCTTGCAGACATGCGAACATCCTCGTATTCCCCGACCTCCCATTGGCCTCATTGATCACTAAATAGAAAAAATATATGTCTCTGCAAGAACGCATCCAGGAACACATCGCCTTTCATGCCGCGGTCCCTAAACACTCGGCGGGTCTTCTTAAAACACATAAAATGGATGTAATAAACGTTAGCAATAGCGTACTGGTGAACTCGGAAACATATAACCAATAATCACCTGGTATATGTAGATGTATGGACCATACAGGATTGATCATGATAATAAACTAGGATCGGAGAAACGTAGTTGGAACATGTTATTTTTTCAAAAACATTTATACGAGGCGTGTAAAGTTTCGTACTTGCTGTTAATATATATTATATACCAATAAACTTGATTTGATTTGATTTGTTAATAAACCCAAACATGCATATTTAAGACATGCCCATTTTACTTGTGATATAGACATTTTAAAAATATTTACTGTTGGCTCCTCACATTGTCATGCCATTGACACATCTTAACAGTTTAAACATCGATTGCGAAACAAGTTCTTGCAACTTACGTTAATCTCTCTCGATGGCTTCCTGGGTAGAGCCAGTACTAAGCAATGTGGATTAATTATCTTGCACAAGGATATTGCTATTACAGAAGTTGAGGTATGTGCAGCCTTGGGAACCATTCTGTAAATGGATGTGGGTAGTCCTAAGGTTTTTAGTCCCATAGTCCAAAAGGTGAAAATGTACATAGTCCTCACTTTCCTACTGGAACATGACCCCATTTTCCTCACAGCTTGGATATCTTGAAATGTGCTGGTTTCTACTCGTTATACCCCCGCTGTCACAAAGTGAAGTGGAGGCGATATAGGAATCATGCTGTCCATAACGTCCCATCACGTAACACAGTTTTGTCGCGGCCGTTTTATTCCTTGCATTCCTCAAATAGTTTTGAATGGGTGTTCCCAAACTTCATATACACATCACAACTGATGACCTTTTGTCCCTCTGCAGAACCCATTGTTGATTGCCTAATTTATTACAGAATTATGGCCCTTTTTTTACTTCGAATTTAAGCGGGGGTATTCATCATCTTCAGTGACAATTCTAGTTTAGTCAGTTGTAGATTTCTTTTCAACTGTAAGCACTTAGTCTGGTGTGTCTTGTTTCCATTGATGTCTATTTTGACAAAATCTGATGAAAACCTCTGTTCTTGGCACATTAAATGTTCAATACTTCTCCTCAAGAAATATAACCCGGTCCCTCGACACGGTAAACCTATATAGTTGCCGCTTACAACCGGCTTCTTGCTAGCCACAATGTTCTAGCATGAATTTCTTACAGCTCATTTACACAAATATCTACATAAACGATCACTCGGAGGCTTGGACAGCACGTTATGACAACGCTGTCCTCACTCCTAATGTGTTCTTAATTAATCAAGTCTTTTATAGAAGATGAAAGCAAAGACATTAGCCAAATCCCAGGAAGGACACAAAACTGCCCATTATCCCAAATGGCTTTTCTTCTTGGTATATTATTAGACAGTAATACCTTGGGTTTGTTTTAATACGCTGATGATGAGGGAAATGGAGATTCACATTTTCCACAGCTGTTTTGAGAATTATTTTGAAATATTTTGCTTGGTGGTATTACTGTAAATGGAAGTAAGATGGCTCGTGGGCCAGGCTCTAGGGAGATAACAGAAATTTCAGCTTAGCTGATCTAACCAGCAACTTCATCAGAAGATAAGTAGTGGAGATATGGGAAGATGAATGGATGTGTTAATGGCTCATATGCAAATGGGGGTAGATGACTGCAGAGTGATCCAAGCAGAGGCTTCTGGTGGATGCTTCTGGTATAGCTGGTGCATGTGTACCATGGAACATCGCATGTGAACCATGATCACAGTACCACAAAACATGTCGTCACTAATCTGCTTGGTTAAGTCATAAATTTTAAACTAGAGTAAGGTTAAATGAAAAAAGTTCCTCGTCTTGTTTTGTTAATATAAATTGTGAATAAAAGCAATGAATTAATGTGAATAATTTAAAAAAAATAAAGGTGAATAAATTCTTATAACTACTTGTGAATAAATAGGAATGAATAAAATCTGAATAAATACAAATTTAATTTTTGCTGATTTTTTGAATAACTTACAGATCCATCACTTTTTTAAACAGGTAATTGGCATATATTTTTTTTTTTAAATATTTAGCAATTTATGCATTAAATTGTTTCATGCTTCCAGGTTTTGTGTCATTTTAGCCTTCGTTTTTTATGCTTGAGACTTTTAAACTTAGCCTCATTGAATGATTTTGTGTATTAAGTTGCCTTAATAATACTGCTAATGAGCCCTAACCATTTCCCCAGTCATTTGTACCATACTTCCAACCTGGCATACATACAGTAATTTATATTCTATTGAATTGATAAGTTTTGCCTAATTAAATTTAGTCATTAGCAGGCGCTTAAAACATTTTTTCTAAATCGAGGTGATTTTGAAGGTTACAGTCAACTTGAGATTCATTCATGTAATTTTTTTTTAAATAATTAAATATAGGGTATAAGATCATGTACGTTGTTAGGTGTTTTTGTATTCCTAAACCTGGAGGTGGTTTGAACTACGCTGATCCCCGTGATCTATCGATAATAATCACTAAACACTGCAACAGAAGGGTCATACTTCATTCCGGCTTTGTCTCGATGACAACTTACACCGACACTGTCCAAACGTCTTTTCAAAAGACTAACTTATGGGCATATAAGTTAACAAATAAGTATGGAAGTTTGTTGGCGGATAAAAGACATTGGAGGTCAAAGTGAGTGATTTATCTCCCTTTAATTGTTGCGAACGTGTGAACGACCAGATCTGTCTGATAAATACCCGCGTCTCGGATGAAAGTTGGGATATCCAAAAACGATCAGTTTACATGAAAATACATTGCCTCGCTTTCATCTGATACAATTGTAAATAAAGTTAAAAATGTTAAAGTTATACAAGAGCAAATATATTCGTGTAGATTAGTACACAGGAAGTCTAAAACAAGTATATAACTGCTCTTCAAATGTGTTACAACTGCATTACCTCCCTTTAATGGTTTCAACATTTGTATTCCCTCCCTTTAACAATAAAGGTATTTTATACTGCTTAGTAAATGGAGTAGTTTTTCATGAATACATACAACGCAGAATTACCCCCCTTGATTTTTTTTAATACAATTTTTGCTATCAGTTGAACATATTGTTCAATAAAAATGCTCTCCAGTCACAAACAAGTATTTGTTTAGCCTTTAATTGCCACATGAATTCATATTTATGATTTATTAAGTTAGTTCTTTTGTTTCTTAGTGTGAAAGTGCTTTCTATTTTGTTCTGGGTGGGGTTGGGTGGGCCCGGGGTGGGGGGAGTTTAAACTTTAGCACTACACACACATTAACTATTTACAACAAAATGGAAAGAAATACTTTCGCTTTATGAGAAAAAAATAACACAGAGTCAAATATGAATGTTAATTAAGGGGCAATATTTTTTTTTTTACCGATTTGCTTTTTCTAGCATTGCCATACATGTGATTAACATCTGGCAGAGGGTCTTTAGAATCCCACATATGTACACACAAGTACACACAAGTACACACATATTAAAACATGCAGGTGTCACTTGTCATCCTTTACCATCAAAATAAGTATAGCACTAATTGTAATTAACATGTCGCCAGTTGTCAATCATTTATCCATTCCAATCAAACCAATACAATACCTCCGACAAACAACAGCACGTGTCACTGTATAATAAGTGTCACTGTATAATAAAGCACGTGCAACTATGTTATAATATAATCTATTGTCTATACACTCCGACATCAACAAAAGGGCGGAGATATCTAAGTACTGGCGACATATCAGTTGTTTTCTACCTTCACATATTTCAATGATTTAGGTGAAATGTAATAGAGTAATTTATTGTAGCTTTTAGCGATCATATTTTTTAATAGCCATATTTTTTAATAGTCACATTTTTTAATAGTCATATTTTTACATACTTTATTAGTATGGCTGCCAGTTAAGGAGCAAAGATATCATTCAGTGAGGAAAGGTTACAGATATTTAAAAAAAATACTGACGAATTCCTAGTGGGAATACAGTCATTTTGAATAATGTACTGGCGAAAACTTTGAATTCGCAGGTGACGGTTTATTTGAACGACAAATTATGCTGTTAAATGGGACGGATTTGTATGGATAGAAAACGTTATTACTCTACTAAATCAAGGTGTATGATCAATCAGCAGAAGGGAGACACGATGAGAGGAATATATGAAAGTTACTGAGTACACTCTCGAAGTCAATGAGGCATATGGCGAAATACTCGTAGAATTTTATTAAATGAAATCTCAGTTTTAAAAGAAAGTATAGTGGTTTTAATAATAGGTGTGGTAAGAATTAGCAGCAAACGAGACTTTAGCTTTGATAATATCGATATTTATAATAAAAAAAAAAGATGTTCAGATTGAAAGAGTACAGTATTTTGGCTGTCGGAGAATGTTTAAGGGTTCAGTGCAATACTATTGCATCATCTTCTTTCGTTATTTGTAGTTAAAACAATATTGCGTTAATCCCTCGATTTGTGATGTTGTATGTTTACTGCTAGAAATAATTGTTGTGATTTTGTATATATTGTAAGTGCAATTCAGTAAATGTGATAAAGGTATTCTGTATAAAGCACTTGTATCTGTTCAAATAACAATATAAGTGTCAACTGAAATATTTAGAGTCTGTTTACAGAATGACTTGCAGTATTTTATTGTATTCCCAGAAATCCGTATTATTTTATACCCCCCTCTTACTCCCCCAACCCCCCTCTCCACATTATGTACTAAATTTTGGGCCATTTTACATGGTGAATTAAGGAACAACATACTGATAAAGGGGTACAGTGCTAAATTTTACTCAGTGCATTATTTGGCACAATTTACTGATAAAGGGGTACAAAACAAATAGTATAACATTAATATTACGGTACTATATTATATATTCTATCCTTTTAACCCTCATCGTACAGATACCTATAACAAATTGGTATGCAGATACCTAGGTATTTATGCGATTTCTCCACTTTTAATAATTAAAACAACATTAATGAATTAAATTAGATAATGGATATTGACTGCTTTGATCCATTATTCGTGATTTATTCATTTCTTGTGCCAGCAATTATTTTTAATATTTCTCTTTTTACAGTCCATGAAATAATAAAGTAATTAAATGTTATGTAATAAAGTGCTATTTGAAAAAAATAAAAGTAATTTAATCATTTAAATGATAAATTAATGTTTGGACTATAACAAATAAACTATTCTCTTTTCCTGAATTTCTTTTTTTCAGGGTGATGCACAAGGGGAGGAAAGTCTTTTTGTCAGTATGAATAAATTATCTCCCCTTTGCTTTCAAAATGGAAGAAGCCTATATGCAATGAAATTATGGTAAGTTGCATCTAGAATATTTCATTTTCTGTATTTGTATGAAACACAGAAGTTGATTACTGAAAATTGAGGATAATTCAGCAGATGCAGGAGGCATTTTGGAGGGAAATTGGATAGAAATAGCGTGCAATCCCCTTGACTCTAGATGAAATTCTGTCAGAAGCCAGTAACTACAACCTTGTTATATTCATCATTAGTGTAAATACAATCTCCATGATTCCTGTTTATTAGTCATTTCTAGACTTTCTTGGTGGCACCAGGTAACAATAATGAATGTATTTCACTAGGTACAGATATATTACCCATAATCCCGAGGTATCACCCTCAGAGAAGGAACAAGAGTCTCCCGTTGAGCGAGCACTTATACATATGATAACATCCAAGTGCCTCCAAGTATGATTCCAAAAGTAAGTCTCTGTCGAAGGAATTTGCGAAGTAATTTCGGCCATCATTTATGATCCTAATAAAATACTTACTATTGCAAACAGCTATGTTTAGTACAAAGTTTTACGATGTTTAAGAGCAAGGGTTATAAAGGCTTATTAAAACCACGGGTCTTATGACAGCTTCTACATGTGTTCAGCTCGAGCATCATTCTGATTGGGGATTTCCTGGCTTGTACTAATACTCGGGTGTGTTAATAATAAAATATTATATATATGTTCCATATTAAATAGCAATGGATAAATTTCTTTTGTCATTAACAAAAAGGTAGAAAACCATTAGGTTAACTCCACCAAACTGATATGAAGTCCATATGAAAGACAGAGAAATTTCACTTCAGTATGGTATGTACCCATTAGAAGAAGTAGGCACAAAGTTGCAGAATCCCATAAAATTCCATCAAAATATAATAAGTAATCCATATTTGCTCAGTATACTGCGAGTTTTCAGTGATCTGCCCATCACATTATTGCCTTATCATCACCCTCAAATTGGTCCTTGTGTTTAGTCTCCTTTGTGTTTATCATTGTATTACATGTAGACGATCCACTTTAATTACTTTTGCTTGTATAAATATGATAATTAAATAGTAAGATTTTCATAAACATTACTTGAAATGGTATTTTTCTTCATGAATGCTTATTAAACATTTTGAACAAATTTAGATAAAAAATTAGATTTAAAAAGTTTAAATTATAATTAAATACTGAAATGCAGCCTGCTATAGGGCAACATCAGTAAAAACCGAGGGGAACCAAATGGTCAGACCAAGACGTTCAGAGAGAGCCGTCAGGGGAGAGAAGTCAGTGCTGTTCCTCATTGAACCTTCTAATTCGTCTAGAGTGGCAAGGGCTTATAAGGGTTTATAAGGCATGTTTTATTCTGGATGACAAAAACTAGAAAATTTGGTAGCGATTTAATCTGATTTTCACAGAGCTTTTAGATGTGGTATCATTTGTCCTAGAAAGCTTAAGACGCATTATGGTATCCAATGAAATGTCCGCAGTATCTATGGTCACTGATCTGGGTCTATAGAGATGCTGTTTCGTTTCCAAGAAGATAGTTTCTAGTTTCCATTGTAGTGTATTATGTATTCATTAGGTAGTGGTATGCATCTAAGGTGCTTTTTCCTTGTAACCAAGGAGATTATTTGTTTCCTTTGTATCAACATTTGGTAACCATGATGTTGATGAAATTTATAATGTATCTTTAAATTGCTTGTATTAGAATTTAATGTAAAACATTAAAACAATTCTTTTTAGAATGAATAATGATTTAGTTTCTGATCAACAACGCAAATGTAGATCAAGAAATCCACAACTGTTAAAAAGCCCTTGACCAATAAAATCTTTTATACCACACGCTGGACCGTTTTCTTCAGCAATACAAGTTCCATAAAACACAATCAGTGCGCTCTCACTAAATCTTCACAGTTACTTGCGGCAAATCTAACAAACCCTTTATATGAACAAATAACAACACTAAAGAGACAATATGGGCCATTTTATGCTATTTTCTGCGGCCGTTAGCAGCACTCAACCCACTTGGCCATCAATACTTTATTTGGATATAATACAAAACAGGATTTCCCTGCCATAAATTGATAATCTGTAGAAATTGATCTCATACAAACAGAGCGGCACACAGCAGATCCCGGTTATCGCAGTGATCCAGATAACTCGCCATTCTATCTGTTTAGAGACGGCTGATATTCGTTCAATTGAATTTCCACAAAAGAAATTATTGATTGGCAACGATAGACAAAATTGGTAATTTGCAGTCTTATCGTATATGTAATGTAGAAAACGTAGAAATTTCAATGGGCCAATGTGAGTCTGTTCAATTGGAAAGAACCATATTTCCCTTTTTAACCCTTACATAAACAAAAAATTGATAACTTCTGTTTCAGATAGAATTTGATTGCATCATCATCAATGGTGTCTCGCGTTTTTTATTTGCTTGGACCAATTCATTAGAAAAATCTTTAAAAGAACCTAGAAATTCACTTATTAGTTTGGTGGTAAACGTCAGTGAACCAGTCAGATATTGAATTATGGCTATTATTGTACGGAAGCTCTCCATAAAAGAGTTGAAAGTTAGCATCAAATACGTCTGCAAGCGGTCGGCAACAGTTTTCAATCGTATTTTATGAGGGGATTGTACAAAATGACATATTACATGAGAGAAGTACTATTTTTGTGTCGTCTTCGGAGCATGGCATAGACTTGCAGATCGCGGTGTCATTGGTTCACTTTTTTTTTATATTTCCGCTCCTTAACTTGTAAAGGAATGCACCCACCATCTCCAAAGTTCATAACTTGATTGTCCTGGGTGAGAGCATGACCCGTTATGATTTTGGGGTCAGTAGGTCAAAGGTCAAGGTCAGTGTAAACCAATTAATGAAAAAAACATTTCCGCTCAAAAAATTGTGAAAAGATTGTACGGACAGTTGAAACTTTAATTGGAGAGAGGATGACCCTTATTGAGTTTTGTGTTAGTAGGTCAGTGGTCAAGGTCACTGTGAACCGATAATGAAAAATTGTTTTAACTTAATTAATGTATTCACTTAATAACTTGTGATGGATTGCACCTACAGTCTTCAACTTGATTGTCCTTAGTTACTGTTGCTTTTAAGGCCAGTAGGTCAAAGGTTATAGATTAAATCATTAAATTGGTTTCTATCAACATCTTTCTTTTATAAACAGCATTTACAGGTACATAAGCATTTTCTTACTCAATTGCAGAATGCAAAATAACCAATTAAAATCCGAATACAATGAAGTTACAATAAATATCCATTAACTCAAAGCTTATCTGAAATTCCACCATCACTTTAAAATACTTTCATTGAATTCTTTTGCTGCTGTTAACATCCACAAAAAATACTCTGATGATATCTTACACCAAATATAATAGCAAGTCATTTGAAACATAAGTAGGGCCGACATTTGAGTTAATTAGTCAAATCGTGACTACAGTTCCTGTGATTGCAGAGTCTTCAAACCAAATTACTGCTTTAGTGGTCAGTGCTATTCTGGTGGGAAATGTTTTAAAAGCATCCCTGGAACTGTGCAGAGAAATTTCCCAATTTAAGGCGGCTAACAAGCTTTCTAGGGTTGCCCTGTCAACTTGTGTTAAATCACGGCCATCAAGCAGATTGTGACATTCACTTAGATCTGTCTTTGACACAGACTTAGGTTTGGTGCACCCTAGAACCAGGTTTAAACCCATAGCAGCCTTTTTGCCAATGTCCGTTCCAAGGCAGTAGCCCTATTGTCAACCCTTTTGTGTTTGTGATGTCTTATTTGGCCTTTTATTCATCTTTAAAGTTCTTTTATGTTTCTGTGTGTGTTTGTGGTTGACTGTCGTCTTTGAATGCTACTTTTCCTGTTCAATTTTTATATCTATATTTACTATATGCTAGACCTGTTTTGCTACCAGTCAGATATGTGACGGGGGTCGTTGGATGTATTTAAGTTAAAATATATGAGTCAAAAGTGTGTGTGTGTGTGTGTGTGTGTGTGTGTGTGGCAGTGTGTACTGTCCTGTGTGCGTGTATGTGGCAGTGTGTACCGTCCATATAGCCACAAAAGAATAGCAGATTATGCGTCTTGAAATAATTTCCATCAGATTGGCTGACTCTCCACCATTCTGCAAACTATTCATTTGACACTACTGAACAGTGAAAATAAAAGTGGAGGGAATGTAGCATTCACAGAACACAGTCAACCAAAAACATGCATTCAATTACAATGAAAGATAAAAACAAAATCTGTGACGCTGCAAACTTACAAGAGTTGACAATAGGGGTACCGCCTTGGAACAGTCAGTGGCACAAAGGCCGCTTGGGATTAAACCAGGTTCTGTAGGATGCACCAAACCTCCCTCTTACCCTATTGTCATCCCAATAAAACTGGGAAACACCATGATATATCCAGTTTGTGAACACAGAGTGATAGACTTGGATTCTATATACGTTAAATTGTAGTTTAATATAACCATGTAATAACCAACTGCAAGGACACACATTATTAATATTATATGTTATGTATAATTGTCTGTTCCTTCAATGATGGAAGTGAGCCTTGCAAAAGCAGACATAGTTGACTGTTGCCGAGATCAATCCCCATTATTATCACTTCAGCACTATCTATTGTTTCCCCAATTATTCCAAATGCCTTCATAATCCCATCAATGGCTATTCAAATTAAGGTTAGGCTACACCAGGAATGTCAATTCCGAAATATATTGATTATCACGAGGAACGGCTGTCTTGGAGAAAATGTGAGGCACAAATAGGGATGTCCTGTTCGAATGTTAAAAAAAAGCGTGTCGATAAACATCCTTTTAAGCACTAAAAATTCTAAGTTTGTTGCAGAGTAGTATGGGGTTTTATGTGAAACTAATTGAGCGAGTGTCTAGTAGAGATGGCATATGATTATCAAATAGTTCTAAGTGATACGGGTGCACAAAGAACTGTAAGTAGAGGAGAGAAATCCAGTTTAGTTATGGCATGTGACAATATTGTATTGTGATATTCCAGAAGGAGATCTGTGCCACCACTTGAAAAGTCAACAATCTCCATTATTTTCAAAAACTGCCCCACTGATTTGAACAGTAATTGACTTGGAAGCATTATTATTGATGTGTCAAAACCAGCTGTACCCAGGGCTGTCTTGAACACACTGAGCATGCTCAGACATTGGGTAGAACCACTTCCTGCTTCCTGTCACATGATCTGCAAGCTTCCTGAATTTGTGAGTTCATTGCAGTTCAGTAACAGAAGTAATTACTTGTCATTCACAGAAGTTTCACTCTGTAATGAGTAGGGAAATAATATGTAAACTAGTTAAAACATTAGTCTTTATTTTAGCCTTTTCTGCTATTGTTGCTTTGTGTTTGTGTGTTTTTAATTATTTAATGTAAACAGTTCAAGTTTCAATCATTAGTATGTAAAGTAAGTGTGGTAAATACTTATTTTCAGAAAGTAACCTGCCAGATTATGGCAAAATTACACTACAAAACCATTTATCAAAACTCTATGCAGGTGTTCATGTATATGCGCTGATTAAAAGTATAGGTTTTATTCACTGATCCTTAAAATGCCTGTATTTGAATATGCGCAAAATGAATTATGATTTGGTAATTCGATTCTCCAGTTTTGGGGTCTGGCCTGGCTGGTTAAAGCCATTTATAGTGTGTCTATAGAGTTTGGATTCTCAAAATATGTAAGTTATATAATTATATACCTCTTTCGTCAGTAGGTTTAAAAACGGTGCACATCTGTTGTAAAGTTTTCCTGTTGATGGCGGGATAGGGACTTTAACAATTTCAGATCCAAGTTTCACTCCAGTGTTAAATTTGATAAATAGACTGCAGAGACATAAAAATTCCCTGTTTTATTAATCATTAATTTACCAGGAAGTGCACTGCCACCCCTGAGATAAATAGTTAGGAAAGTTTCATTTATTTTTTATTACTTTTATGAAACTATTTAAATGCTGATAATTTCTTCTGTTTATCATATCCAGTCGACAGACTTGTTAGAGAAATAAGCCTTGCCTTATCAAAGTGTGTACAAGTGACTCGAGTTCATATTTTATTTTATTTTCTAAATTTAAGTTTTATTGCCATCTTGGGAGTTTTATTACCAAATAAAATCATATTAACAGCAGGTTTTGAAATTACAAGTTTTATTCCTGCACACATCTGTATATGATGTTTATTACTCTACTGAATCCCTCTGGATTTGTTACAAAATAATGAAAATATTCTATCATAAGTTACAATCAAGCAATATGCTAGGAGTTTCTTCTCCAGCTACTTTTTGTTTAACATCTGCAGTTTATTTTCAAACATTGTGTTTAGCTCACCTGAGCAAAGCTGACCAATTGTGACTGCTTTAGTACATCGTACTCCATACTGTTTGAATCATTCTCTCTGTTAACTTTTGATTAAACTACTTCTCAGAAATTTAAACTGCTGACACGATTTTCTGAACTGAACTTGACTCGGCCTAGTGGGTCTTAAATATTGTTATAAAAAATAAATAGGGAAAACTTAAAAATTCTTCTTTTCTATCATTTTCTAAAATCTTTTTTTCTAAAATTGTTATGACTACAGGTATGATATTTTGCATTTAGCAAATACAGTTGAATTGAATGTTCTTTAATGGCTCATCAACACAGTATAGGTTATTTAGAGCCGCCCCACAGAGAGGGGAAGGATACATAGGAATCCAGGAACCATACTATTATAATTGAATTAATTCCTATGGTTCTTTAACATGTTCGGAGGATAGACCGATACACGGGACTGCCCGGTTTACTATACCCATCCAACGGACGAGGCTAATGGGAAAGTGTCTTGCCCAAGAAAACACTGACGGAACTCAGTCAGGAGGATTGAACCCGGGGCCTCCGGTTACAAATCCGCCGCGCTGCCGACCGCGCCATGCCAGCTGTCTTAGCAAATACAAATACATAGTGCTAAACTAAATGTATATCCCCTTGGGGTCTCTAATCAACTCTCTTTCTCTTTTATCTAACCCTCTTCTGTTACGTTTGCATATGTCTACAATTCTGTAAAGTCATCAGGTGAGCAGTTTGGGACCATTTGGCCCTCTTATTTATTTATGATACTCAAAAAATCGTAAAAAGGTGATTTTAAATAAGCTGGTATCCCACAATACAGTTGTAGATAGTAAAGTAATATGGAAATAACAACAACAGCAGAAGTTTGGATGAATGACAAGAGCCAATTTAAATACAGTGACATATTAATGGCTATTTGATAGACCTTCATAAAGAAATTAAGTTTAAATTTATACCCTTATTTGTGCACAAGTCAAACATTAAATAAAGAGTGGGTGAAACATTAACTCTGGTTGTTCAGTATAGATATACAGGTGTAAATTACAGAAATAAAACATTTGTCCATAAAGGTTTTGTAAAATATCATTTCTGACTTAAATTATCTTTTTGATGCTACTGTAGTTTACTGATTTGCCTTACAGAAATATTGGTACATTTATATTTACGCTACATACCGGTATTTACACATGTATTTACACATATTTAAGCATTGTAGGTTAATTATATGCAAATGGACTGTTTCCTTGTCAATTAATTCAGATGAAACAAGTTTAAAAAACACCTCCCCACAAGCATGTTAGAGGTATAATATATAATAATTGTAGGGACTCTAAATGCAACTTGGAACGTTTATATAGGGGTATGCAGTAATAAAATCATTATGTGGACTGTATTAAAAAATAACTAGATAGATTGAAAAAAATATGTTTTAAACTAGAAAAAAGGTATGTTACTGAAATCTCTTTAGCAGGGTGAAGTACAGAGTTAGCCAAGCGTGTAGGAGAGCAGGTCAAGGTCACACAATGCTCAACACATTAAATAGTTTAATTACTTTTCCTAATTGTTTTACCTCAATATGAGTTTGTGCACGGTGCTTGATTTATTTAACTCAGTTTTGAGAGCAGAATCTTATTCGGCCCAAGCGACAAGCCAAGTAGAAGTTTCAGAGCAGAACTCTTAGTTTGTATATAAAGCAAAAAATGTTGACGTTAATTTGGTAATTTCATGACTCGTGTCTTGCATTATTCTTTAATAACTGTCTTGATGGCCAGCAATATTTACTTTCTACCTATCTTCCACGGCTTTATGACCGAGATCATGAGAAGCCGCCTATTAACTGTCAAGCATTTAATGTCTAGTAGGGGGCCATAACTAGCGGTTATGAGCATTTTTAATACCACCATCAACAGTTATTGTAGTATAAGAGGAGGGGGAAATGAGAGGCGAGAGCAAGTATTTGGATACCATGCAGAAAAACTCATTTATCCCCAAAAATACATAAAGCAGACTTACTGACAACATTTTATAATGTGTTAATGGAGGTATTAATGGAGAAATATTTGCAAAATAGACAAAATAACAAATTGTGGAAGAATTTTACCAGTATGTTAAAGCTATAGAGTCGCTTGCTCTAGAAAATGAATACCAAATTACTAAGTGAAATTGTTGACACATAACTTTTGATGATTTATTTATCACATTTTCATTTTTTTTCCACCATTTTTAAAAGCAAGCGATTTATGATGACACGGTTAACCTTGGTTTTATTGCAGTCAGTTTTATCTACAAATCTTTGAAAGAAATCAAAGTTTACAAAAAGTTTGCCTTGCTTTGTTGACTTCCCCATCAATATAGATACCTCCATGAACTTGAGCACCACCAGGGAGTGGATAAAGCTTCAGTCCAAACTTAACCTTCAAAGTTTGTTTATATCAGTGAGGATCATTTTTTACAACTCCCAGATGTGTCCATGCAAGTTTGGACAGGGGGCTGATCTTATGCTGTTTCTGGATGATTAATGATTAAACCTGGTCCACAGAGTCCACTCACAAACTGTGAGAACACCAACCCACACCATTCACTATGTTTTTTGAGAACCCCACCCACACCATCCACTATGATTTTTTGAGAACCCCACCCCACCCACTATGATTTTTGAGAACCCCAAACCACACCATCCACAATGATTGCTGAGAACCCCACCCCACACCATCCACCATGTTTGTTGAGGATCCCACCCCACTCCATCCACCATGTTTGTTGAGAACACCACCACACATCGTCTACCATGTTTGTTGAGAACCCCATCCCACACCATCCACCATTTTTGTTGAGAACCCCACATCACACCAACTACCATGTTCGTTGAAACCCCACCACACACCATTCACCATGTTTGTTGAAAACCCCACCACACAGCATCCACCATGTTTGTTGAGAACTCCACTCCCACACCATCCAATACAATAAATGGCATGCCCCATAACTCTTCATCCTCATGCCCCCTTAAACAAGAATAGTCATGGATGTGTTACTGCCATATTACTCTTACTGTTTCCACCTTTTCAAAGTAAGGAAAAAGTAAGGCCAAAAAAACAACTTGGTCTCTGAGTCTCTGGGATAAATTTGAAACAGAAGACTCATTATTGGGTTGGGTTTAGCTCTTTCTTGGAGTACTGCATTCTGTCTTCAAATTGTAAATTATTTCACTTGGCACCTTTCTAACAGCTTCTTACATTTTGTTGCCATAGAAACCTAAATTAAAATTCTGATATGGGCTGAAAATACCATTACAGTGAAACCTGATCCCGTGCTGGATGTTTTGGAAAGAAAAATTGTGACCTGTACAAAAATAATTATTTCAATTTTTTTCCAAACAGCTTTCAATTAGCATTTACTACCTCGGGGTTCCATATGATTATGGAAAGGAATGTTGGAAGTAATTTTACAAGAGTTTACATTACATGGATACATGTTTGCCAGGTTTTATGGGACTTGGGTGACCTGAGAGAGAATAAAGATGGGATTAGTATACAGTCTTAAACATCTGCAAGAAGAGTTCAATATGGAGACTGCCCATATATTTGAAAGAACATCACATCAGACTTAAAGTTTAAACTATGAAACATTTTTACAAACAATACATTTTTAGAAGTACGTTTGATGGAGCAAAACAAACAACATAAAGTTAAACTCAGAACAATTTCAACAAAGAACACAGATATAATTATATGGTTTATGGGGCAAGCATATAAGTAAACATGAAATTGAACTTAGAACTAATTAAATGAACCAAACACAGAAAGATGTGGTTTATGGGGTAAACATTAAGTAAACATGAAGTTGATCTTAGAACAATCTTAAAGCATACACAGATATTTTGATATGGTTTATAGGGCAGACATGAACATGAACTAGGAACTATTTTAACAAAGCAACAAATAGATGTGGTTTATATAATTTTAACACAAGATTCACAGATGGGGCAAGCATTTCTTCAGGTTATTCCTTTAGCTTCTTTACGGGATATACAGATGGGGCAAGCATTTCTTTAGGTTATTCCTTCAGTTACTTTAAAGCTGTAATTACTGTGTTCCTTGTATAACTATGACCGAATCAGGACGTTGATAGTCATTTCTATAATTAATGTGTTCCTTGTTTAACTACGACCGAATCAGGACGTTGATAGTCATTACGCACCCTTCATCAAGCATTTTATGTAGGAAATGTGCATTTTATATGCAGTGAACTTTGTTCTAACACAATCAAAATCTAGTTTTATGGCCGCTATGATTAACAAGATGTACAGGTTTATGAGTTGTGAGGGGGTGGTCCATATAGGTGGGTGGGACATTTTATCAGGATGTTGTACAATGGTGTGATGTTGTACAATGGTCTGTACAATTATAGTGTGTATATAATTATACAGAATATTTTAGCTAATTGTATAAGAGAAGTTTGTAAGCAAATTATTAAATTTATTCATTAGAAGCATTTGTAATTTTATTAAAAAACAATTGTGTTTGTATCAGATTAAACCTGCAGGTTATAGCAGTAACAGACAGCAATATTAACATAAATGGAGCAGCTGCACCAGTAAAAGCAGCAGTAAACATTATCAAAAGCAACTGCAGTAACAGAAGCAGCAGCAGTAACAGAAGCAGCAGCAGTATCAGAAGCAACAACAGTATCCGAAGCAGCAGCAGTAACATCAGCATCAAAAGCAGCAGTAACATCAGCATCAAGAACAGTATCAGAAACAGCAGTAACAGTTACAAGCAGCATTAGCAGTAGCATTACCAGAAGCAGCAGCAACAAATAAAATAGACAGTAAATAAAGCATCTTCAGAAGCAGTTGTGGTGGATGCAGGCATCATAAATAGTTATATCCCATAAACTGTGACTATTTATCTGCTGCCTATGGTCTTTCCTGCAAATCGCTACGCAAACAAAGTTGTAGTTTTAAATTGGAAAAGCAAACCAGTGATTATATCAATTAATTCTTTTAAAAGTGTTCAGTTAGTCATTTAACTAACATATCAGGAGGCTGCCATTGCCTCAGGTTGCTATTTACCCCATCTGTAGGTCCTTTTGTGTTGGTTCAGACCCTCAAAATGAGCATCAGAGGGTCACGGCAATTATGAAAGGGATTTTGGCGACACTTTGGTACCTTACAAAACCCAGGTAATGAGATAATGCGTCTGGGGAGCAGTAGGCGGGTCACACAAAGAAATTAGAGACCGAATGGACACTGGTCAAACACCGGACCCTCGACACCAAACAATGGTAATGTGAGACCATGATAGGGGGGTTATTATAAACGCATCAGTGTTGAATGGAGCTGGCTAAGCACCTTTTAGTTAGAGATACAACACTAAATTCTGTCAGTTTGAATTACATCTACGTGACAAAAGATGAAAACATCCAGTCAAAATTTGGTAATGTCTAATGATTTTAAATTTCTCCTTTACAGGAAAGTTGAAAGATTGTTTTGTCAGAGAACGATGGGTATGCTTAGGTTTTCATCTTTTATGTTTCACACTGGGCTGTATCTATGTTCAAGATCGACAGGAAATGCATTTGTTTGACATTTTTTGTCACTTTCGAGAGGGTCATTACAAAGTTCAATTTAGATTTGTCTGCAGAAGAAATGATTTGATTTTAAATTGCTTGAGGGATTAAAAAAAAAAAATCCCCAAAGATCTCATCTCTAAAATTAAGGAATTTAGATACACCTCTTACAGTTAGTGGACCAGATTTGGTCATAAATTTATTTAGTTGAAACATGTTTCTTTTACATCAATTACAAAACAAATTCTTCAAACTTATATTAATGGCTTCCTGGGTAGAGCCAGTACTAAGCAGTGTGTATTAATCATGGCCATGGCGAGGATCGAACCCACGACCTCTCGATCTGGAGTGTGACCACATGCTCAACATAAATTAATTTTAATAGGTCCTATATCTAGATTTGTTGAGCAAGGCATACAAATAATGTGTTGAAAAAAATGTACCTCGACCAGGGCTTGAACCCCGAGTCTGTGGCTTACCATGCCAGCACTAGTTTTCTTATTAGTGTAGCTCAAAACTAATCGTAATAGTGCCCTTCTGAATATCATTTTGGTATTTTTTCTGTTTTCTCAATTTGTTACCACCAAATCAATTACATTGCATGTTTATTCAAGATTAGTGGCTATGTTTACATATGGCTAGGGTAATTTACTCCATTTATTTATAAACTTCTAAGATCTAAGCATACATTTCACTCTTGTTGACAGACAAGGGTCAGAGGTTACCAGTGATGTCACATCCTGTCTGGTGTTAACCAATCAACAATTTGCTTCACAAAGACAAGACTGGTTTCAATTTCAGCTACTGTTTACCCTTGTTAGTATCAGTTTCAGCCCTGTAACTGATAACCAGTCTATGACAATGCAGCTGTCACTCATTCCTACTACAATATATCTGACACATGCAAGACATGAACTGCTTGATTTATTTCTCATTATATTTATCAAAATCACACAAACTCATCAATTTTAATATTCTACATAATACTTACCACCATTTAAAGAGAGGTTAAGTGACTTTCACTTGAGATATGATTGATTTCTTTTTAGAAAAAGTGTTCATTCATATATTAAGGTGTTGATTGAAATTTGTATTTCACTTTCAGTAAATATAAATGCTGTTCTTTATGTGTGTCGATTTTCATACCAATAGAACATTTTAAAGAATATTATTGAAGAAAAAACAAAGAACTTACATAAATCCCAAATGATAAGGGGATAACATAAATGAGTTTGAGAGATCCATGTCAGTTCAGAAGCTTATTATTAGCTTCTGTTGACGACTTTACTTCATGCAAAGTAACAAAACTAGAGACTAACTGCATTGGTGAGAAATGTTTCCTCGGTTCTTTTCGTACCATATCATAAGCCAGTTACACCTAAATATGAACTTACTCCTTATCATATATAATTGTAAGGTACCTATAGTGGGTAATGGCTAATAGTTTAATCTTTGAAGTCAGCTTATCTAGGCTATCCATTAAGACCTATAGTTTTGGGGAATTTTATGGCTCTGATTTTCATGATATATTACCAGATATTAAATTTAAAATACAAATTAGATTATCTTGTTAACAAATTTGGCATCAAATTGTTCCATTGTGAACAGAAAGGAAATCTCAGCCTTAGAAATATTTACCAGTCAGAATATATTTCCAAAAGAAATTGAAAAGGTCCCATGAAATGTTTATTAAGTTTTATTACAGTTTAGGATCACCGTTTCAGTATTTATTGACATTCACACTAGCATTTGTTTAGTGCTGTGTGGCGCCGTAAAAAGTCGCCCGACTACAAATCAGTAGTATTTACTGGTCCTTAGGGATCATCAAGCCTATTCTGTGTTGCTTTAAAGTAGAATATCGCTTAAGCCGGTGCTAGGAGGCGTGAGAGTTGTTGAATCTTATAATTACCTCTCATGAACAGACTCAATAAAACCGAGTCTGTTACTTTTCTCTCTTGTTTGTGCTTATTGCTTCCAAGGGATCACCTTTCAATATTTTATTTATTATTTAAGATATTATGGTTGTTTTGTCGGGAAAATACTCAGACTCTAATAGCTGGATGTCTTGTAAATTTCGAATAAATTTTTCACTACCATATTTCCTGTTATAGTAGTGCCTGGGCGCTATGCAATATGGCAAGGGCGTGCTCTTATAAATGTTTTTTATTGATTTGTAAATAGAGGATGAGCCTGGCATCTTCATTCTTGTTAGGTGCCATATAACCTTTCATGTGTTAATACGCCATAAAACCCAATTCAATTCAATCAAATTTTATTGATTTTTGCATACAAAAGATTGAAATAGTATTGAATTTTGAAGATTTTTTTAATTTTTAATTTTTTTTTAAAAGGTAGGGGTCGCTACTATTAGATTAGACACTCTCATTAGTGAAATATGGTATGTGGATTATATTTCATTGAAAAAAGGCAGTTCTGGAATATTTTTTTATCCGTTATATACTTGCAATCTCATAGGCAAATATAATCATAACATGTAATATCGGAATTAATGATCGCTAAATCTGAAGGAACCTCCATGTACCTCAAATCCCACGATAATAGTTTGATGAGATAATATGTTTTAACGATAAGACAATACCCCGTGTCCTATTCAATACAACATATTTCAGTCGCAATGTGGTCGTGTGCCAAGTTTTCGTGAAATCTGACCACCTCACTGAGTTCATTGAAACAGCTCCGTTCACCTTAATAACATGGCTGATTTGGTTCACCTCCAGACAATGTAGGGGGACCCTCGGTAGCTTGTGTAGTCTGCTTAAAGGCTTGATTAGCACATTGCGTGCGAGAGACTAATCAGTATAAACCTATTACACCATCATTTGCTGGTCGTGAAAATTACTTAGTCGAACCGCACTGTGTCGTATCATTTCTAGTATCCCTTTTTGTGGGCTTTTAAACTAAAACTCGTGCGTGACATCAGCGACATCTAAACATTGCTATCATGTCAAGGATCTTGCGATTTCGAATAAATGAAGTAATTTTTAAATTTACTATACTTAAAGGGTGGAATTCATTCAACAATCACAGGGTTCACAAGGTGTTTTTGTAATAGGTATAGTTCTTGGTGGAAATAAAAATATGTGTAATTAATGAATCATAACTACTGACACTTTTGAATTTGATAAGGGATCCATCATTATCTCCTATCATATACAGTGGGCCAGTCATTATTTATCTGCTATTAACAAACACTGATCCACATAAAGATGATCTTTAAGGAAAGATTCACTGCAAAGTTACAAATTTAATAAGTTTTATCTCCAGTAAACCTTTAATTGTTTTGTGCATTAGACAGCAATAGGTAAAAAGGCCAGAGGGGTATTTTGTGACACAGAAGCCGACAACATGGCAAGATTTAACTTCAGAGATTAATGCCATTTGTCAATTCTGTCATTAGTTAATATAGAGCAAACCACCTCTATACATAGTTTGACAAATTGTGCCCCCAGTCTTGTCAGATGGTTGAAAACTTGAGGGCAAACTGTAAGATTAAGATACATTCTTGTCTAATTTGTCACTTCAAAGTTAACCACTTAAGTTTTTTATCAATTAACTTGTAAGGTGATCCTTAGTTCAGCAGTTTATTATTAATCTATGGTCATCAGATAAACCTGGCAGTCTTGGTGATTAAGATGAAAGAAAAGTTAATTTCTGTGACATGACATGCTTGGCACATTCAGGGCAGAAATGCCTCATGGTGTGATGGTTTTTTTCCTTTTTATTTCGACTTAAATGCTGGATAGTTTTAGTATACATTTTTTACTGACTATTTCGTTGTTCATTTACATCAGTTTTCCCTCACAATATGACCTGTTAGTGTCGACGATGTGCCGTAAAACAACATTCATTCCTTCTGGTGGTGTGAGAGTCTTTCCCCTTTATATTTCAGCCTAGATGTCTGATGGTGTGAGCGTTTTTACCCTTTATACTTCAGCCTAAATGTCTCATGGTGTGATGGTTTTTCCCTTTTTGTTTCAGTCTAGATGTCTGATGGTGTGATGGTTTTTCCCTTTTTGTTTCAGTCTAGATGTCTGATGGTATGATGGTTTTTCCCTTTTTGTTTCAGTCTAGATGTCTGATGGTGTGATGGTTTTTCCCTTTTTGTTTCAGTCTAGATGTCTGATGGTGTGATGGTTTTTCCCTTTTTGTTTCAGTCTAGATGTCTGATGGTGTGATGGTTTTTCGCTTTTTGTTTCAGCCTAGATGTCTGATGGTGTGATGGTTTTTCCCTTTTTTTGTTTAAGCCTAAATGTCTCATGGTGTGATGGTTTTTCCCTTTTTGTTTCAGTCTAGATGTCTCATGGTGTGATGGTTTTTTCCCTTTTTGTTTCAGTCTAGATGTCTCATGGTGTGATGGTTTTTCCCCTTTTTGTTTCAGTCTAGATGTCTCATGGTGTGATGGTTTTTCCCTTTTTGTTTCAGTCTAGATGTCTCATGGTGTGATGGTTTTTCCCCTTTTTTGTTTCAGCCTAAATGTCTAATGGTATAAGAGTTTTCCCCATTTATATTTCAGCCTAAACCTCTCATGGTATGTTTCCCCTTTTTTATTTTAGCCTAAATGGTTCATGTTTTTCCCCTTTTTGTTTCAGCATAAAGTCAGTGTTTTTCACCTTGATATTTCAGCCCAAATGTCTCATGGTATAAGAGTTTATCCCTTTTTATTTCGGCCCTATTGACAACAACTGTTTTTAAGTGTGGTGTTGCTCTGAAGAGACTGAAGATATAGGAGACCTACCCAAAATTAGACCTTGCAAACCATGAAGACTGGACCTTGCAAACAAGATGCATCTGTACTGGACATTCTAGATAGATGGCAGTGGTGATCACTGCAGCAGTGGGGTTAGGTGTGCCTCTGATGTTTTGTTTTATATATATTTCTAAATAGTTGACCGGTAATAGAAACATACTTACTACTTGTCATTGAGACAGCAGTACCATTTACATGTAGGTTATTAATCAGGGTAGTACAACTTGTTTCTGAGTTACTCGTCCTACATAATATTTGAATGGTCAGATAAATAAACTGTTGAAGAATTAATCTGAATTTCTACTCATCCTGCATTAATGAGCTCTTGTCATAGTGACGGACTAGTGGAATTTTCGTGCCCTGGACTAATGTATATTGTTCTAAGATTGAAACGCCAAACAAAAAAATATTTGAGGGCCCCGAGGAAGATTGGAATTATCCTGATTGAACCTGTTTCTGCAACTTTTATCTGTAATGTTGCTAACATCTGGGTAAACCTCACTGACAGACTCATCTGGGTGAGTTGGTTCATTATTATTATATTTGAGTTTTCTAAGCAATTACCTATATATATATAGAGGTACTAATTTTGTAACGACTTACACCACATATACCTGCAGAGCTATGGACACTAACTAGCTACAGGTAATTGTTGGCTGAAGTCTGGGGATTATCAGGCTAATTCCAGGTAATTAGTTTTAATTGCTACTGACCAGTGCAGTTTTGGGGCAATTATGCTGATATTACTGGCTATTTGTCCATCATTTGTCTGTTTGTTTACACTGGGATAATACCTAGTATAAACACACCACATGCAGTTACATTTGTTGTGCTACAGGTATATCTTCTCTTGTTTCATGCATGTTTTCTCTGTCAGAAGGTATAGTATCTGGAAATGTGTTTCATACAGAATTATAATGTTTGACAGCCTGTTAGATATAGTTACATAAGAAATCAAGATTGGAACTGTTTTGAGAGTTTCATGCCATCCAGAATAAATCTTGCAAGGCTTTATATGACTTTGCTTGATGAAACTTGGTATAGGGTAACCAATTCTAAGAAACCCATCTCTCAGGTTGGGAAACTATCTGTTTGGACCTGCCCCTGGAGTAAGGAACCTTTGTACCTGTCCTTGAGGTTGGGAAACTTTTGTGTGGAAAACATTGTTGTTTGGAAGAATATTCCATTACGGTTAATCTGTCTTTGCATGCAATCTCTTCATTCTCAGAATTTTTTACTCTCTTTTTTTTAAAAAAGGAAGTGCAACCCATTATCCTATTTGTAAAGACATTTTCAAATGCTTTTAGTCAAAATTAGATAAAAGCTTAATTCTGCATCCTTTCCATTCCTTCTATACATACCATCACTACTGCTTTGCTCTTTTCTTTGAAAACGTGCCCGGAGCTTATTCATTTAAAGCATTACGTTGAAGTAGCTCTGCATCATTACATTTCTACAGAGATGACAGAAGGTTTAAATTAGGGGTTTTAATTCCATGAATTCTTTAAAAACGAGCTGCGAAAGATAACAAGGTATATGACAATGCACGAGATTTTGGATAAATCAGCTGTTCAGTGGATAACGACTAGTTTAAGACCAGTTTAACATTGACAAAACACATTTCATTAATGGCACCCAGAGAGCTATTATCGTCTGCTGCATGAAATAGAAACAAGTTTAATTCTGAAAACTCGTTACGACCACTGCAAGATGAAGCAAATGTTACAAAATGGGGAGAATGCTGTAGTTAAGAATTGGTCTAGGGGAAGAGACGGCAGGTCTGCGGTGAAGAACGCTAAATTAATACAAGGGCCGATGCCAACTTCAGTGCCGCGGTCTGCCAAAACAAAATGAGCAGTAGTAAACGATAGGCCTCAATAGAATACAAACACAATGCCTTCTGCTGAATGCTCCATTATTCTCAATGTGCTGTTGTATTTTTCATTGTTGTGCGGATTGGGTGTTTGGGGTTTCTAAAATGATGAATTTTGTTGGAACAGTAAATTACGAATAACACAAATACAATCTAGATTTTTTTTCCATTTCCTGATACATGCACATTCAATTGAAATGGAATCAATTTTGGGGAAAATATGATATGGATGAAATATGAAAATTTGTATAAACTGTGATAAAAATAAAATGATCGTAAATTGTATGATTTGACAGTGATTAATTACTATAATGGTTTGAGACATGATTGTATGTTTTGCCATTGTTAGATAGTCAATAATTTTTTTTAACTTTTTAATACAAGATGGTATCAGGGGTGTTGACAGCAAACTTCCAACCTTCAAAACTGAAAACCCGCATACAAAAACAAATACACTGTCATAATTTGAGGAAGAGATAAAAAAAGAATAGAAAATTGTGATCTTCAATATCCTTAGCAAATGAATACTGTTATCTATAATTAATACACAGCGATAGCTCCAAAAAACTATGAACTTAATCAAGTCTGCCGTGGCAAGAGAAAAATCCATATTGATTTGTTAGCTGATAAAACAACGACTAATTCACAAACTTAGATGCATACAGTCGACTCCGCAATCTGCAAGCCCTGGAATGAATTCCTTCAGCGAATAAACGCGACCAATATCGCGTTTTGTTTATTTGTGGTTGGTTAAGCCGCGGCTGACTAAAGCTTGAAGATAGAGTTTGGCACAGTACCCTGCAACCGTGAACTAAACATGGCATTGTTTGACTAACACTGTGCAAGGCAATCATTGGAATTATTTTCATAATCTCGTAAAAGAGAAAATGATCTTTTCCCCAATATTTCTTCCCACCGATTGCTTTCCGTCTTGATATGTTATCGACTGGAATTCCTTCATTTATCAAAAGTGTGAGTTTTTGTCTCTGTTGTTTAAAGATTATTTTTTTTAATTTTTAAAGACGAAAGGCATCATCAAAGTAATACATGTCTTGGAAAAACTTTGGTTAATTATAGAGAATGAACACTTGTAATTGAAATACTTTGGTTAATTAGAGAATGAACACTTGTAATTGAAATACTTTACAAGATTTAGGGGATTTTTTTAGTAAGTATATAAATGACTTAATAATACAAGAAGAAATCTGTTTAAAATTGTAATTAATTGAGATGTCTATGTGTACTAGTGATGTCTCTTGTGTTGAAAATTTGTTCAATTTAGGGTGTGCAGCAAGATACAGGTTCAGTTTAAAGGTCAGGCCTGAGTTTAACCCAAAATGGCTCAGAGAAACATTTCTGATCATTTATACATTATGCTACTCGGAGAGTATTCCTAACTGTCAATTTTTGAATTTTGGTGCATCTATTAATAGATGTATCTGTAATAATAAGATCAGTGATTGGTCAGAATGCTGGAAGCAGACGAAATACTAACTAACTGCAGCGTATATCTAATATGTATAGCCTCTACCACCCGCTGGGGTTTAAGGTAAACTAAGTAACCCAAGTATTTCAGAATTCGCCATCACCCACACACTAGCATCAGCCATTGTGTGAGCCTGTCGTCACAACAAACCATGTGACCCTTGTAACACAATGCCTTTATTTTATAATCAACACAATCAATAAGGTTTAATTATACAATTAAGAGACAGTGGAAATAATGGCCTTCATTGAATGGTTTATGTTGTAGTCTGGGAGAGACAGGAAGCGTTGTGCCAACCTGATCAGCCTGTTTTCACCTGCTCCAAGTTGCCCCACAGTAATCACTTGGGGTTACCTTGGGTCTCAGATAATGTTACCTGGGGCTACCTAGGGTTTCAGGTAATGTTCAATCTAGGGTTTTAGGTAATGTTCTTTTAGGGATGTACCAAGGGAGTAAGGGAGGGGAGTGCAATCAAAAGTTATAAATCAGTTCCATTATGCATTAAATTTTATCTACAAGAGGATTTAAAAACCCGAAATTGTTTTTCGGATATGACTGTTTGTCCATAGTTGGCACCAGTTGGTCTTAACTAGTTTATTATTTTCAAAGTCAGTGCATTATTTTTTAGTAGAAACATTTTATATTGATTGTCATAAAGTGCATTGTATAGAATGGCATAATGCAGAACTAATAAAAGATAAGCTGTTGAGACGTTTTTATTTCATTATAAGTGTTTTACTGTCACTTTCCAGTAGCACGTTTTGAAGCACCAGCTTGCACTAGGGTTGTGTCACGATAGATAACAGCCTCTTGAAGGAGAACTTGAATCTGCTGAAGTCCATTAAACAAATATGCAGGGGGAACCGGGTTAGAATTCAGAGCTCTAAGAGTAGAATACTATGTTTTTGGTGTTATTTTGTTGAATGTTTTGTTATTGTTAATCCTTAACCCCCTACATATAATGACTGGACTGTTCCTTCTTTGAATTAAGACCATTCCATTTATGTGATAAAGGGGTGTTTTTGGAAAATGACTCGCAAGCTGATATGGGTTAACAATGGACGCAAAGGCTATTATAGTCGTGCTTAGTAGGTTAAGGGTTATATGAATGAATTAATTGCCTATACGAAGCGGTTCAAAATAGAAAGCTCTACATATATGTGTTGTTATTATTCCATAAAATTCATTTTAATTGTTTTAATCTAAATGATTATATAACCACTATATTGGTTCATGTTTGTAGCCATTTTATTACAGTGTTTATTTGAGAATATAATATTATTTAACTAAGGACTCCAACATGTACCAAAGTCCCACCCCACAGCTTGGCTTTTCTATGGGAATCCCTGTTAACTGTATTCCATTAAAGAGTATGGAAGTATAGAACATGTTTCAGGGTTGTAATCAGGAAATGAGGGAAATTAAATAAATTAATTTGCACAACAAAAGTTTTGATGTGGGTTTTTCAATTTATATCGTGCGATCTACGTCCAGATCTCTTTCTAAGTCTGGATCTCTTCCTTTTGAGGAATGTTTGAATGCTGATGGTTGATGACTGTTACCGTGGTAACAGTGGCATCACATCTTATATTCCTTTTCTTGTCCTGGAGCCGGCAGTGTGCAAGCTCCCGTATAATAGGGTCTAATTTGCAACACACATGTTTTCAAACGCAATTGTTCTAACTATTGTTCCGCCTAATTCTAGAACCAATCTAGTGACCCTTTTATCTGGTTTTCAAGGAGACAAATTAATCAGATTGCAAGTTGATAACTGAAGCTGAAATAACCAGCACACACCGACAAGAGCCTAGTACTAATTAGTGGAAGTAATCTTCTTTTCTCTTACAAAAACTTTGCCATAACCATTTCTGTTAATGTTTAAAAAGTCTCTTAAACCATCCTTAAATGGAAAGAGTTTACGCTCCTGGTAACCATTGGTTACACTTGTTTGATTGGAAACCTTTCCTAAGGGGTGGATGGTAGGAGTGTGTTTTTCAGTAGTGTCATACTATATATTACTAGATGATCCCATGTCTGCATTTGTTTTTGGCTGACTTGAAAACTGTTCTCCAGGTTGGTATTCTTCATTGGTAGCATTTTGTTTTGCACAGACTGAGTTTAAGCTATATAACTTGATAATCACAGCATTAAAGGGACAGTGTCTGTAACTTTTAGCTTATAAAACACACACTAATTACGTTCACAAACATTACACACTAAACATTATTGAATATTTACTAATTAAATGCAAGATTGTTTAACGGAATTCAATCGCGGTACAGAAAAAGAAGTACCGCTTTGTGCGTTTGAACTTGCAGCCCAAACTAAAATTACACTCGCAGGTAATAATAGTCAGAATTAGTCAATGTCGCTCATGACTGAGCTAAGCGGGCTATACATATTACGCAATACATACTATGTAGAAAACCTAATGCGCTAATGGAAGTCACGTGATTAGCAGAAAAGGTAAATAATGTGGGTCCCACATTATTTATAAATAATAATTAAAACCTTTTTTCTTTCAAATTCACAAATGTATTACTACAGACTTCTTTGGGTCTATGCTCGAGTTTTCATGTATACATTTCATTGAATAAAAGTCAGACAGTTAAAAACCTGAACTCAAACGAAATAATTACGATAATATCCCAGTGCTGCGTGATAGTAGAAAATAAGGTCACAGATTGGGATAAAAATATCTATATTGTATGTTATTCAGAATATAAAATTTCCTTTATATTTAATTTAATTATTTCCTCAGACAATGCAGATGAGATGGGGTGAACTTAATGCATCCATGATACATTTTTACTGTATCCCCAACTCCCTTAGCATGTGGTATCAAGTCTCATTTAAATGATATCCGCAATCTGAGCTTATATGCGAGGGTTTGCCCCAAGCAAGCGGTGCGAACAATAACGATTGGTAATCACGAAGGCCCGTGCTTCATAACGTGCTTCACAATGTAGCGAATATGAAGTGGTGGCATGTAGGCTGTGTATGTGGTAGTATGCGACTATTTAGTAATAATTAGATGTTCCATCAGATATCTCCCAATGTAGGTAATACGATAGTTAGTATAGCCTATACTTTGATTGATATCTCCTGTCTGTATAATTGATGCAGAAAACTGATAAATTTAAAGCCCTAATGTATTCATGAGATATTTAAATGGCAAAAAAATAATGTGTTTATTTTGTGAATTAAACACTTTGTGTTGAATGGTAAAATGTCACCAAAATCTGTAAAATTGAGAAAATACTAGTTCCAAGTTGTAGGTGTAATTTAGGTGTAAATTAATAGCCTAAAGTATAGGAATGTTCATGGGAAAGCATAGTCTGGCATGACCGTGGAAAGGCAAAGTATGGCATGACCGTGGAAAGGCAAAGTATGGCATGTCCATGGATAGGCAAAGTCTGGCATGACCGTGGAAAGGCAAAGTATGGCATGACCGTGGAAAGGCAAAGTATGGCATTTCCATGGATAGGCAAAGTATGGCATGTCCATGGATAGGCAAAGTATGGCATGTCCATGGATAGGCAAAGTATGGCATGTCCATGGATAAGCAAAGTATGGCATGTCCATCAGAAGGCAAAGTATGGCATGTCCATGGATAGGCAAAATATGGCATATTCATTGGAAGACAAAGTATGGCATGTCCATCAGAAGGCAAAGTATGGCATGTCCATGGATAGGCAAAGTATGGCATGTCCATCAGAAGGCAAAGTATGGCATGTCCATGGATAGGCAAAGTATGGCATGTCCATCAGAAGGCAAAGTATGGCATGTCCATGGATAGGCAAAGTGTGGCATGTCCATCAGAAGGCAAAGTATGGCATGTCCATGGATAGGCAAAGTATGGCAAGTCCATGGGCAGGCAAAGTATGGTATGTCCAAGGGCAGGCAAACACAAATGCCTTTATCTGTACAGTTGATGAGGATGGGTGACACGATTTTCGAGAGAGACCAAAATCGGAGCTAAAGAGTTGTTGGTTATGTGGAGAATCAGAACAATTCGCTTTTTGATCACAATCTGGTATTCCTGTTTCTTAAACTGTAGATATGCATAGTTTAATGACACCGCTCAATTGTAAAAAGGAAGAAAAACATCTGAAAATGCCTGATGGACGAAACATGTAAATATATTATGTAGATGTGGTAATGCCTCAAGCAGAAATATACATAGAAAGGTTACTGTATTAAGGATGTTGCCCAAAGGTAGTCAAATGCACAAATATTTAATAAAATTGATGCTTAATTAATATCATTGCTGACAGAATTGTTACACAAATACAGCCTTTCAGTGTTTTTCAGAAATATTATTTTATCTTAGTAGCAATTTCAAGACGCGTGCCCATGGAACGAACGAGGTACTTTTATTTGAATGGATGCCATACATCAGTCCTTCTTCGTTATAAAGATAATTAGTGGACAGCAAGTTAGGGAAGAATAGTATTTGACATAAAAAACAATCTGTACTTACAGGTGAAATGGCAAAAAGGGAGCCTATGATTCAAGAGTCAAATGGAATAAACGTTGTCATTAGATCGGTAGTTTTGAAAACTGCTTATAAATGGATTGGGATGGCATGTTTATTGTTCCCTCTATTCATAACATTACAAGGCTTAATAGCTTATCATTTTAATCTAACACAAATATAGCCTTAAATATATCCACCTTTTTTTAGTCGAAATTAAGTAAAAAAACCTTTTGTGTGAGTTTAACAACTAAATAAAGTGGGATAATTAGTTTCAAATTTCAAATAATTCCTGATTTTATCTACTTGCCTGTAACTCCAAATAAATACGCATTGATACACCGGTCCTATCAAAACCCCACTTTTAATAATGATTAAATGGTAGCACCTCAGAAATTATTTAAATTGATTTCATTAAGTGGAGATAAGTTTGAACATGTAATAACCATGTTTTAAAAACACATAAAAAGCATTTACCACCATTTCTTAATATCTTTTTAATTTGTTTATCAAGTTATCACCGCTAATACATTTTGGAGGGAAATCAGTCTAGTTTCTGACAGTGATAATAATTTATCACAAGAATTAAATGTTAATTTGGCATTTATGATTTGGTTTGATAGAAACTGTACACCAATCAGAGATGTTATCTTTGGGTCATGTGACCAAATGGAAAGGAAAAGTGTCTACAGTGAGAACAATGCCCATTATGTCAATGAAAAGGTATTCTTGTACCCATTATATCAAGGAAAAATTGAATTATTGTGCTAAGCATCGTCAGTTATGCTATACACTTGAATTTATTCATAAAACCAGATTACCTGATATCATTCTTCAATAAAATATTAATAACTGGTAATTTTACCACGGTGAAATTAAATTGAAAACATTTATATAATTACCACGGTATCAGAAATGTTTAAATAGAAATAATCAGTTGCATTTAAGATAGCTTTGAACAGTCTTCTTGTAAATAAATCTGAAAATCTGGAATAGCTATTGCATGTCTGACCTGACTTACCCAAGATTTTTAATTTCAAAATAATTGTCTGCAACATTAATTGTACATATAAATAAGGCCACGATTAAGTATATTTTAATAAAATGGTGTAAAACATAATTAAATTTCTGTTGGAAAACAGACATTTTATTGCAAAAAGAAAGTGAACCAGAATTCCACTGGAGTAAGGATAAATGATTTATGGCATTAATTAATTACCCCTCTCTCTAAAGGTCAACTATTTGACCCGACTGTTATAACAATGGAAATAAAATGTACCTAGATGTTGAAGTTTGTCAGGACACATAAATATTTGCTGGTTTATGAGGTGTAATGCATAATTAAAATACCAGAAAGTAAGTGGCAATCCCACCTTTCACCTTGCATGTCCTTCCCCATAAAAAACTAAACTGACTAAATACCGGGATATACATGTATATCACATGCAACACATGTCAATTTTAATTTTTAAAAACTTGCAGCATCCTTTAGTTTTTCTGCATTAATTGCATTTGTTTAATCATTAATATTAATTATGAGAATTGTATAAAGCAAATTGCTTTTGCATATTACTAACTGTTGATAACATTTCACCAATAATGTATTCAAACCTATGGTAGAATAATAAAGAAAAATTGAAAAGTCAGAATTTTATTTAAAGGGACACATGGCAATTTTGATTTTTTAAAAACTAGCGGCGTCCCGTTAGTTTTTCTACATAAATTGCATTTGTTCAATCATTAATGTTAATTATAAGAATTGTATTAAGCCATTTGTTTTTGCATATATTATTAATGTTTGATATTATTGCACCAATAATATATTAAAACTTATAGTACAATAAGACGAAATAGTGAATACTTAAAATTTGATTGATTTAAATGTACCCAGGGTAAAAGTAAAAATGATACCGGATATATAAATTGAGACACGCATTTCAAACACTTCAGGACTGCCGTGTGTTCCTTTAAAATATACAAACAGGTTTAAAGATCAAAATGATACTGTATTAATAAATCGAGAAGCTTATTTTAATGCTTGAAAAAAACTTCAAGATTGCCGTGTGTCCCTTTAAATAACAGCCACCCATTTGGTGGTAAGTATGGTATATTATTTTTAAATAGAATGAATGAATGGTGTTTTACGGCACGTCGACACATAAAAAATACTGAAATATGTTGATTTGAGTAGACTACTCTTAATTTCTGTTTTTTGTTTTGCAAAATTTATCTCATGTGTTTTTTAATATGTTACAGATGTGGGTTTTTTCCCTGGCATGTAAATTATTTTTTTCTGAAACTGGATCATGGTTTCGTTTCTATTATACTGTATGGATGGTTCTCATCAAAAACTTAAAGATTCAAACCCACAGAAATAGAAATGAAACCATATTAATTTCAGGGAAAGATGTTTTATTGTGAGATAAAATCTGGGCACCAACACCAAAGTTGCCAATCCAGCTCATTTTCTGTTATTTATGGGTCTATGCTTCCTATCTAACCTGATTGCAAGGTTTCTCCACACAGAGATTCTCTCCAACTGATTATTTTCAATGGATTCTATTACATAAAAACATGAAACAAATGGATTCTACTGAAAACAAGAGGTTTTAATTTATAAACTCCCCTTTAACTAATGGTGTAAACACATGATGCTGAGGTCGATCTTATTTGAATGTTAACATATAATGATTTTTTCTATGGAATAAGTTTTATTTTGTGTATTACATGATGATCATGAAGCTTGTTATATTGCAAATCAAGCCTTTATTGACACAGACTTTGAATATGTATTACCTCCCTTTACTTTTTCAGTATTAGAGCTCTGCTATGATTGTAAATGGTTACCTCCCTTTATTTCTTCACTACTTAACCATTGGGATCAAGTCCGTTTAGACAGTTATTGTTAACAAAAATGTTATTGCATTGTTTCATATTGTTAACCTGCCTAGGTGATCTACATAATGAGCTGCGCTCATATTTCAAATATCGTGCAGTTCAGTCAGAAATGTGCATATAATGTTGCAAATATTGGCAGAGGTGCACTTGTACGGGACTCAGAGGTCGAAACCCACACAGAGATTGTGCAGTACCGTAAAGCGTTACTAATTCAAGTAATGATAGAATTGCTGATAGTGTTGTACTATTTTAATGTATTTTTTTAAAGAGACAAAAATTATCTTTTATCTACCTATGCGGTGTTTATGAAATATAAGACAGTGCATAACGTCATGTAATGGTCTGAAACATGGCAGTCTGCAATACCAGAGCTTATTAAGACAAAATTAATTACATTTTAGTTATGTATACCACAGATAATATTTCCATTGAAAATACTATGTTTCATTGACGCTATAGATTACAATTATTTGATCATTTTTTTATGTTGAAATTATATTTATGTAGACACATTATGTAATTGTTGGTTGGTTGAATCTAGTTTGACTTCATTTTCAGCACAGTTTAGTTTATATATGAAGGTTGATTTTTTAGTGTTGGCGACAGACAAGCCACATTTTCTTAGGTAGAATTTGTACTGTATACCTCCCGCCATCCATAACAATCGACACTTTCTCACTAACAAGTCGAGCTCCCGGTGCGATTCGCAGCGGTGAGAGGCGAGATGGTTTGCAGCATCTTTACCATCTCGGCCACAGCAGCGCTTACATTATGTAGCATATTTATGTTATGTAGTTCATTTTTGTGTAGTATGTTTTTGAGGTTTGTACCCCCAAGAAGTTTGCTTTCTTTTGATCTATATACTTATATTTCTATCTGTCACTGCTATCTTCACTGGTTAATTTTTCTCAAATCTGCCATCCAAGTCAATTTGAGTACCTGATGTCACGGTGTGGATGAAATAAAAAGTTATTGATTTATAGAATATTATCTCATGGTCATGATAATTTTGAATTATATATGAAGTGCCTGATTACAGGTATGACTGGAGAGAGAGGACAGATATGGCTCAACTTGATAACATCCTGATGACATTGCTTGACAACCATCATGCCCACTTGGAGACAGGAAGTAGTACTCTTCAATTTGGAGGAGCAGTTGGTTGATTCTTCATAAGGGAGATGCATTTAGTCTGAATTTTAAGGTAAAAGTTGGAAATCAGCGGGGTTTCAAGTGCCTTAACCTTGATTGTCTTGCTTCTAGCCCTCTATTGCGCCGTTATTTCCGATGTTAATAATGGACTATTACGGGCAACAGAAGCTTGTCTTTGAAGTTTTTACGATTTTCTGACATGATCATTGATAATGCCTTTATTATGGGTGAATTAGTTTGCGGTATATGAGTTATGGTTATGGATATAGACAATGCCATCTAAGGAATAATGCACAGGAAGATGCTCTAATTGCAGACTATTGTGGGAAATCGAGAATTTACAAGAAAGAATTTACTTCTTGTAACTCCGAATTGAAAACATATCTCAGAGGAAATATCTACTGACCCTTCCCCCAAAACAATAGATATATATTTTATAAATTTGCTTGTAGGAATATGATTGTGAATGTGTTTACTCAAGTTGGAGCATAACCACTCGAAGCTGATTATTTTCAAATGTATGTACATTTTCATGCAGTTTATCCATATATGGCAAAGTGTTGAGAAACTAATAGTTGTACTTACCAGTTGTTCACTTGTAATATAGTTAAACCTGTATCTTGTGCTAGTTGTTTCTTTTGTTCTTCTGATGGATATGGATGCTGAAAAAGATGAAACAATATTAAATGATGACAGATGGAATGTGTAGTACTTTTATATGAATGTACCTGCTGGGTACCAAGTTTACCAGATATCCATAAGTACATATCTGGTATCACCTTCACCAGTTCATTGCTGGGTACCACATTTATCAGTTCATCGGTGGATACCACCTTTACCAGTTCATTGCATTGTACCATCTTTACTAGTTCATTACTGGATACCACCTTTACCAGTTCATTGTATTGTACCATCTTTACTAGTTCATTACTGGATACCACCTTTACCAGTTCATTGCATTGTACCATCTTTACTAGTTCATTACTGGATACCACCTTTACCAGTTCATTGCATTGTACCATCTTTACTAGTTCACTACTGGGTACCACTTTTACCAGTTCATTGCTGGGTACCACCTTTATCTGTTCATTGCTAGGTACCAGCCTTTACCAGTTCATTGCTGGGTTCCACTTTCACCAGTTTATTGCTGGGTACCACAGTAACCAGTTCATTGCTGGGTACCACCATTACTAGATATTCATAAGTACATAGCTGGGTACCACCATTAGTATTAATTAAATACATGACTTTGGATTCCCTCTTCCTGTTTTTTGTTTGTTTCTTATCTTAAGACTCCTGTTAAATCCACAGTCTGCAAATTACTTCTTTCTCAAATATCCTTTTTACTCAACATTAAAGTCTATTATCAAATAAAAAAATTCCCAAGAACTTTTTTAATTTTTTAAATAAATTAAGTAAATGAAATAAATTGTTTTCCCTCGAGGAATCTCCCCTTTGGAAATAGAGGCCATTATCTTATTAAGTTCAGGTCATACAAATGACATTGATCAAATTTGAAAAATGCGCTGAAAATGCCTCAGATTCAAAATCAAATTGATTTGAAAAAAATGTTTCTTTAGAAATGTATTTCAGAAAACGGGAATCTGGGAATCTCTATCTGGTATGAAAAATGGGGGAAATGGTGGAGAAAAATCAAAAAGTGGAAATAGGAAATCTTCATATAATAGCATTGTTGAAGGTTGGAATAAATTTAATCAATGCCCCTAGAAAACTACAAGCTTGCCACTCCGTCGGGAATAAAAAGTGAGCTAAAATGTCGACACAATTCAATTTGGAAACAAAATTGATCCCAAGGATGCGAGAGCACACACACTGGGTCTTGAGCGCTCTATGTTTCATGGAATTCCAAGACTTTCAGCTCTCTTCAGGAGATTTTGTTCTTGACACAGGGTCAAGTTGAATAAAACATCAAATTGACTGAATCATTCTAGAACAAAGGTCTGGGAAAATAAATCAAAGAAAAAATTGGTATGAATTACAGCCTTGGGCAAAGGAAATCTGTATAGCAAATTTGAGAAAATATGGATTTTACTTTGCAAAAATCATATTGGAAAGACAAATTTATATGGAAAATATATATTTTATTCAAGCTAAACATTAAAGGGACACATGGCAATCTTGAGTTTTATTAACGCATTGAAATTAGTACCTAGATTTATTAAATCGGCCTCATTTTGACTTTAAATCTGCTTGCATATAATGAAATTCAGATTTCTTCAGTTCACTTCCATATTATTGGTGCAATATTATGAAAAGTTTGTAATATGTAAAAACAATTTGCTTTAAACTTTTCGAATAATTAATATCATACAAGTTATATTGAAACTAACGGGACGCCGTGAGTTTTAAACAAATCAAGATTTCCATGTGTCCCTTTAAAATGACTTCCTTTGATGCTAATAACACAATTAAAGAGCATCTTAGACGAAAATTGACTTTGTGAGGGGCGAGGATTTTACCTCTTATCATATTGGAGAGACTATATAATCCTTAGTATAACCCGCCCACTGCACCAACTTGTCCTGTTACATATTTTTTTTCCTTTAGAATGTAATGAAAATTTGTTTTCTGTGGGGTAATGTACAGAGATTGATGACAGCGGAACATGAGGCTAGAGGAACCTTGAACTTTGGCTGCTAAGATAGACACCCAAAGCAACTGCTTTGGTCTCATACTATATAACTTGGTTGACTTTCACCATAGGGAAAATATGGTCTTTGGTCAATAGAGTAAGGAATTGTTAGACCATTCTTTCTTGGAAACTTATTAAAAAAAATTAAGTGGCAAATTTTGTTTATGTTTGTACGCAGTCACTTATTTCCACATAAGTATCTACACTATTATTGCCCTACAAGAACGCCGACATATCACAGCCTTTGTGAACATTAGCTCGTTTCTGATAATGTCTTCCATGCTTCTACTGACATTGATGACTTCAGCCAAGCTCCTGAGGATCAATACTTAAAACAACAGTCTGGGAAAAATAAATCTTCTTTCAAGTATCTAAAATCCCTTTAGATCTTTGTTGCTTTAACGATAATTAGAGTCTGTCTCATACACATTGCGTGATTCGTGCGCATGTATGTAATGCATGATTATTTATTAAATAACTTTTGACCCTGTTCACACTGAGCTGTTCTTTTTGAAGCTCTCTAGTAGAGAAGGAGGGAAAAGTGCCTCATTAACTCCCTTTGATACAAAGAGCAGATGAAAAAGCTTAAACAAAGCAAAAAAGGAGCTCACATGAAGTTGTGGCAACCATCCTTGTTTAATTCAACGTAATCACTTGATTTATTGCATATGGTCTCGATGAACAAACATTGATGATGTAAAAGTTTAAACACTGTTGTCTTAACAAATCTTCCTTACATGAGTGTGTTTGTAAGCTATTCAAAATAAAATTTAAAATCGAAAGCGATTAGGAGATATTGGCTTCATTAGTGATTGGAAAAATGGTAAATTTTTAATGATGCAGTGAATGGTTTATGGTTATTTTTATTGTTTAAATGAAGGTCTATATATGGAAGGAAGGCATAAATGTCACCGTATCATATTTTATTTATCTTACTTGTATCTTAAATTGGTGTCTGCAAGCAAGAATTGGTTTGATGTTCCATTGATGGTTATAGAAGCATGGGCGTAGGAATGTTTCAGTTATTGTGGAGGGGTCAAACTTTTTGAAAAAGATATTTGACAATCAAAAAAGTGGGGGGAGTAGTGGGTGGGGGGTGCCTAACTTTTTCACCAAATTTTTGACAAGCGAAAAAACAAAAACAACAACATTATCCACGCTCAATTGCACCAAAGACATATAACATTATATAGGGAAAAACAACAGTTTGAGCGCTAACAATTTCAACTCCTCACCCCCCGGATCCTATGCCTATGAGAAGTACGTATAACAGGAAATGTAGCATTCACAGAACACGGTCAATTAAAAACGTGCATTCAAACGAAAAAACAATTACAGGGGTGAACAGAAGCAAGAATGCGACACCAAAAACACAAAAGGATTGACAATTGGGGTAAACGAATCTTCCTTGGAGCTTCTAGGGGTAACAGGCTTTTTTTAACAACTCCAAAAGTTAAAATATTTATAATATTATCACCTAATACCACTGAAAGTTGTTTGTATTATTACATACTGTATAATATGTATACCAGTCCTGTCATTGTAAATATTTGATGAAAATAAAAGATTAAATGAAAAAAAAAAAACAGTTTTTTTTAACAAACCTATGCTAAAGAGATCTTTAATTTTTTATAGGCTCAAAGAAAAGAATACATCAGACCATGTGACAGACTTTATGTAGAAGAGGTTCAGGGAAATAAAGGTTGTTGTTTTTCCATCTTAAACATTTTGTTTCAAAACAAAATAAATTCAGTTCATTTATATGGTTGTCAATTGCCCGAGCACAATCAGGTCTAATAATTCAAATTTTAAAAGAAATAATTTGACAGATATATTTTGTCTAGTCATCGTCCATCATTTAGGATGATATATGTTGTACATCTGGACATGTCTACAGTTGATTCAAGAATTTATTTGCAGTTTTTTCCAGCATTTATATGCCAATATTAAATGGTAAATTCTATGAAACATATTAGTGAAAAATGCAAATCAATTCTAATATTAACAACCAACATTAAGGTACCTTGGAAGAATGATAAGGATAAAAAAAGGTGCAAGAGAGACATCTACCACTTATATTTTCAGACAATGGAATAGCAATTTTCTATTAAGACACACTGACACATCGCAGTAGCACTGCCTACTTGTAAAATGAAGTTTATTCAAATTTGAACACTTTTTTTTTTTAAACAATTGTCTAGTTTTAGTGTATGATTTTTTTTATGTTGATGTAGTTTGCCCGATAAAATTTGTTTTGCAATCTGTGCAGCAGCAGGTATTGCAGATTTTACTTCTCTGTGTAATTGCGAAGCTGTTATTATAGTCAAAGCTTTATGTATATATATATTCCAGTATATTCCATTGCAAGGAATTTATATACATAAAATAATTTATCGAAAACAACTCTGCTTCTCGAATTTTTGGTCCTCTGACCTTCTTCAGGAAAATGAATTCGTTTTACAGCCTACATTTTTGCTTCGCTCTTGCCATAGCATGGACATCTTGCCATAGCATGGACATAAAATAATCCATGGCACGATGTCCATGCTATGGCAAGAGCAAAGCAAAAATGTAGGCCATAAAACAAATTCATTTTCCTGAAGAAGTCAGGAGACCGAAAATTCGAGAAGCGAGTTGTTTTCGATAAATCAAAGCTTTTATGCTTTGCAATCTGTGCAGCAGGTATTGTGTGTAATTACGAAGCTGTTTATTATAATCAAAGCTTTTATTCTTTGTATGTATTGCTCATTTTTAATTTTTTGTTTCCATTGCCTAATCATAAACTCAATTTTCTGTTTAACACATGAGTTATAGGGAAAGAAAAAAAAGAATTATCCCACATGTTTACCATATAAAGGGGTCTCTTATTTTTCTTCGTTTTCTTCTTTCATCAGTTTGTGCCACTACAGGATATTATAGACAAGCCTTGGTGGGCTATTGTCACAGTATAGACATCCAGTCATGGAATTGTGGAGACAGCTTGCGATGTCTCGAGGGAGCCCAGAATTATAGATCAGAATTGATTAACCTGCCATCGAAGCATGTCTCGTGTTAAACAAGCATGGTCAATATTCCGCCATAATCCTCATATACGACTATAAATTCTGAGTAAATTAGTGACATGGTCCCATAGTAAATCATAACACCATCTGAAACTAGCAGTTCAAAGGAACGGACTGGGCTTATAAAGAGGTTTATGTTTCATTTGCTGTGTTCAACAAATGTAAGGTTATATTGGGAGATTTGTTTGTTTGTTTGTTTGTTTGAATGGTGTTTTTTTTGTGGTAGAGGCAGATCACCCCGTTTTTCCTGGATGGAACCAGTACTGTATACCTCCCAACATCCATAAGAATCGACACTTTTTTCGCTTGAAAAGTCAAGCTGCCAGTAGGATTCGTAATTGCAGCTGGGGAGAGGCAAAAACATTTTATTTGGAGATAGGGACAGTATGAAAATCTAAAGGAATGCGACAGACTGGGCATGACCAACAGGTCTGTTAATTTGAAGCGTTGAGGATGAGTCAATATATACATGATCATCTTTGCCTTGGATCGAACCTGTGCCAAAAAATTTAAATCTAAATGCATCCGATCAAGTGACAGGCTTTAGGGATATTCCATTAAAACATACAGGGAACTCCAGGAAGGCATTTTTGAACACCCACCGATAGATGCAAAATAGGGTTCACCCAGAGATGTTTATTTTGAATAGCCCAGCTTATATAGAATTTAAAAGATTCACCGTCAGAAATGTGAATCATTCTTTACTTACAAAGAAAATCTGTTTTTTTGTTCTGAAGAAATGAAAATAATGAAAGTAACATCTCTCCTATCCCATCTATTCCAATTATCAGAGAAATCAATAACCTGTTATTAAATCCAGCACAAACTTGTGTTATCAACCACAGTTATTCTTTTTGATAATTTTCTTTCAACGCCTTCAGATCTTTTTATTATATTTGATTTCTAATAAAACTGGTTTAATCATTTCCCTGCCATCTAGAAAAGAAATTGGATAGGGGGCTCCATTATTAAAATCTGCTAATATTCTTTTCTTTTCATATTTCCAATAATTTTGCTAACCAAATAACCCAAACTGGATTCCGTGCTTCATTAATTGGTAGGAAATGAAAAGATACAATTTTTGAAACTGGATATTCTTCAGAACTCTTAGATAGAAAAACTTCAGATGTCCCATGATGCAAATTAAGGGCTGTTGAATAAACATGGTGGTAATGTCCTGTTTGTTTTGTCAATTGAGCTGGTCATTTTGACACTGGTCACTCAACTGGACATATAATGCTCTGAGATGAAGCATTGTGAGGCATGGATATAATGATAGCCCAGTGACAAGCCTTGATGGCCAGTGTCCCACGGGTGACTACAGACTATCCCAGCAGGACTTGAGGAGCCATTCATCAGACCTGATTATGTACCTTATGGTTTCAATAGAGCTTTTTTAGAGGCTGAAACTTACCAAACAATTTAATAAGTCAGTTATAAGGTTACAAATGAATATTTACTGAATTAAATAAAACATTTAAAAATGTTTTAGAAAGTTTATAACAACTTTAATTTTTCATCACAGCACATTATATACCTTATGGTTTAAATAGTCTTTTAGGGGCTGAAACTTTACCTAAAATTTAAATAAGGTTATAAATGAATATTTGCTGAATTAAATTTAAAAAAATTGAACACGTTTTAGAAAGTTAATCAACTGCATATTTTTTCCATCAGGAAATAATGACATTACATCATAAAATTATTTACTAACATAAAATTTCTAGTAATACTACTACATGTATTACAATGAAGTGTGACCCCAAGATACAGAAAGCGTCAGTTCAAATTTTACAATCATTTATGGACTGTTGGAATTATCAACTCCACTTGGCATGGCGTTACTCATCATTATCTACCACCTATTTGTTGTCCCTCTTTATTTACCATTACCCAACCACGTGTGTATAGTCACTTGTGGTCACTTCTTGTAAATGGTCACTTGATTGACACACGATCAGTACGGCTGACCACAGTTATACAGGTAATATAGTATGCGATGACCCTCGTTGTCTACACGAGGTATCAATGTTTGACCTGGACATATACAAGTATTAGATCACCTTTGGCCAGAATTCCTGACCATGGCATGAGTTTAGAGTTGACACATAACATTGATACGAGGGTTTCTTATCTCTTCTGCTAAATTTTAAAAAAATGATTAACTAATTGAGATATAATGAAAACAGTTTAAACACAGTCATACATTACGGTGAATACTTGTAAAAACAACACAATAAGAAATATGACATTTTGTGCATCATGGGATATCTGATGAACAGACAAACCTATTTCCATGTTGATACAGTGTCTAATCCTGCAATTTCTGTCGAGAATGGTGACCATTAATAACCATTGACAGCGATTTGACAGTTATTCGTGTGAATTTCCATATATGGTCGACAGTTGAAAAGCGGGAAGCTGGACACTTATAGGTGTGGTGAAATTTAAATATGCTAGAAGAATGGAGTTAAATGGGGCTTAAAGTGGACATTAGAAATTTGAAAGGAGCGTTTCCCCCTGCTGTTTAAAGCAGTCATTTAGCGCCACTGATCTCTGACCGGTCATTTTGAAAAGACCAAACAAATAAGACAGACCGTTGACGGCTATTGGAATTTGATTGAAATTGTAAGACAATAACTGCCACTGGGAACGCGGTTAATTGGAAGAGTGAATGGTTAATTGGTGAATAATGTGAGAGCTATGGGGTGTCCACTCTTTGGACAAATGGTCTGGGCTTGACCACTCTATGATGGTTATGGACGATGGTGGCGGGTGGTTATTTATAGCTTTGCCTCCTGTGTTTGAAATAACTAACTGATTCCATCAGTTCTTTCTCAGCACATTGTTAAATATTGTGTTTGCTGCACATCGGCTTAAAATATGTTTTTGTTCTAATTTCAAAGCATAACATTATCGATAATCGTGCTTAATCGTATTTCCTGATTCAAAAAGTCTTTAGTTTCCCTTTCTTAATATTTAGGACATTATCTTGAGATATAACTGTTTGATAAGGATTATAAAGACTCTGATTTAGGGATAAGCATTATCTTCTGTTTTAACCATGCAGATTTCGTGTTTATATAATTCTCAATTAGTCGCTTGAGAATTGAACTGCAAGATGCCAGTGTCTGTCGTTATCTACCCGACTGATTTGTTTATAAAGTCTCGAAAATTGCATTCATTCTGTTGAGGATGCATTTGTGAAACGCTGATTTACCAAATTTTGGTATCTCTGTATAAATGCCCGGGTTTATTAAAAAACATGACCTTGTCAGAAGTTGGGTGTGGCTGAATCATTGGGTTTCACTGTGTTTTAATATATTTAGGTTTATTTCCCTCATAAAAAAATCCATTACTTCACTTGTATGTATAAAATAGAATACTTGGCATAATAAGGGAATGGATATTTATTAGAGAATGAAATTGAAATGACTTAAAACATACACAAATGCTGACCCTACCAACTTTTGTAGAAATGTTTTACCACAAAAGTGAGGAGGTGGGCATTTTAAATATAAGAGTGTAGGGGCATTTATTAAGAGAATTTGAAGATGGAGTAAAGTTCAATGACACTGACCGCTAATGTATGAATTGATTGGCATTATTCAAGTATATACAGTTAGGCACATTTAGGCCATTATTTCAATATTAAAACTTTGAGATCATAATAAATAATAAAGACTTTATTTAATCAGCGAACTCATTTAAAACAATTCAATCTTCCATGAGGCCCTCAAGATACAGATGAACCTTATTTCTTGTTTGTTATTTCTCATCCATCGAATGGGGATGTAAACCAGGCTGTCCCATGTATCGGATTCTATCTTCCGAGCGTGTTAAAGGATCATAGGAACTATTTGATAATAAAAGTAGGACAGGCTTTTGGATTCCTTTGTATCCTTCCCCCACTCTCTGGGGTGGCTCTAAATAACCTATAATATGTTGATGAGCCGCTAAACAACTTTCAAATGAATGTTACTATACCCTCGCTTTCACAAATGTTATTATACCCCTGCTTTCACAAATGTTATTATACCCCGCTTTCACAAATGTTATTATACCCCCGCTTTCACAGATGTTATTATACCCCCGCTTTCACAAATGTTATTATACCCCCGCTTATAATAACATTTGTGAAAGCGGGGTATAATAACATTCGTTAAAGCGGGGGTATAATAACATCTGTGAAAGCGGGGGTATAATAACATTTGTGAAAGCAGGAGTATAATAACAAATGTTATTATACCCCGCTTTCACAAATGTTATTATACCCCCGCTTTCACAAATGTTATTATACCCCCGCTTTGTTATTATACCCCCGCTTTCACAAATGTTATTATATTATGTTAATGAATTTTTATTACTTGCATTTCTCACACAGTTTTAAATGGGTTGTTCCCAAACATCATATACACATAACAACTGATGACCTTATGCCCCTCTACATCTCCCATCATTGTTTGCCTAATTTATAACAGAATTATGGCCCTTTGATTGACTTAGAATTTAAGCGGCGGTATTCATCACCATCAGTGATAGTCCTATCTACAGATTTTATGCATAAATGTACAAGTCAGCACTATTGTGAATGTTGACAGGGGAAGTAATGTCTGCCAATGGTTCAAGCTTTGTTACAGCTATATGATGATATTGCACATTGGTGATAGGTCATAAAAACTTAATGTCAAATACAATGATATTTAAATATTTGTTTATTTCAATTGATAAGGAAAGAAGCTAGCAACTTGATGAGCCATAAATGTCAGCTCTGAATGAGTTTATTTCAACAAGTTTCTCCGGGTTATGAGCACCCGGGTTTTATTGCATCTAGTTTGTTTTGAAATGATATGACAAGCAAAATATCTTACCCTTTTGCTTTTACAAATGTATTTAAATATAAACATATTTTGTGTGGTGTGTGTGTTAAATGCAATATTACACAAATTGATCATGTTTCGGTTTCAATTTAATTTATATTAATTTAATTGATCGAAAAATTTAATACACAAAAACAGATGTGAAATATGATACAGCTAAGTTGTCACAAAAATCGTTCTACTGTGAAATCAGGTATAAACTGAAGGGTGCACATTCTTGTTTTTAATCATTTTTGAGCAATAAAATATTTGATATCTTGCTGACTTACATCTCAAATGGAGCGCTAAACTTGTCCAAGAAATCGAGAATAGTTATAAAAATAAGATCCATACTGGACCATGTGATCTATAAATGAGTTTGGGATTATAATTAATGTGTTCATGATAACAATTAAGTCTTCGGATCCATGCACAGTAAATAAAAAAAATCCTGTGACAACTTAAGCCAAATCTTTACTATTTTAAAAAGGATAACCCCTGCCAAAGTAAATCGATATGGTTTAGTTAATCTTTTATTGACAGGTAGCTGCCATACTGTTACAACTGCAGACCCTGCATGAAGGCTGGCAGGATATTTCATTGAGAGAAAGAAAATCTGATCGATGTTGTTTTAGGAAAAGGACATGTCCTTTCTATTGTTTGAAAATATGATTTATTATTTTTGACACTTACTGCCATAATGTTTTATGTAGTGAATAATATATTGTGGTTTACAGCTATAATGCATTTATGTCACTATGATGTTATAATGCATTTATGTCACTATGGTCACTATGATGTTATAATGCATTTATGTCACTATGATGTTATAATGCATTTATGTCACTATGATGTGACTCTAGGTTAACCAGGAGCTTTATTGCCAGTGTGGTTGTAGAGCTATTTCATTGAGACCAAGGGAGGTAATTTTGGCAGGGTGATCAATGCATTAAAGGTGTGGGAATTGTGGGAGAGCAGTTTGATAGGTGTCAGTGACAGATTTAGTCTGAGCGTATCTTACATAATCCCAACACGTCTTTTAATGTCGGCGGTGACTTTAATACCGGATTATGTAAGACAATAATGGAGAGCCAATATCGGGTATATTGACTAGTATTATGGGTAATAATGAATGAATTATTGACAACAGTGACTTCGTACAGATAAAGAATGTGAAACGAAAAATTGAAGAAAAAAGTTTTAAATTGATAGGGATAGAAGTAACTGAACAAGACTGCAATTTAACAAATACAGACACGTTGTTATAATGTATTATGTCATCAAGGGACAGTGATATTCCACGAGATATTCCATGAGCCGGTAGTAATTTTAGTAAAAGTATATAAAGTAAAAAGTAAAGTCTTGTTTAAATTAAAAGAGAGAAATAAAGGACTAGGTATGATAAGGGACAAAATTGGCGCCCAATATTGAAAGTTTTAATGCACAAGTTTTGAATATCTAGTTTAGCTACAAATGAACTGAATCAATATTAAAACTCATTATAAGTACGTTTGAATGCTCTAAATGAGTTTAAGAGCCTTTCAAACAAGGCCTTTTCTTTCAAAAAATGACATTTTTGTTCATTTTCAGCAGTTTTCGATCAGTTTTTGGTCTTGGAAATACAGAGCGCACCCTCGAGCACAGCTGATTTGTTGAAACATGTACTTGATAGGGATGCATCATCAGCCAAAAAACTGTGTGTGCTCGGAGGTGCGCTCTATATTTTTATGATCAAAATCTTGCCCAGAAAGGTCGAAAATCAACAAAATATAACAAAATTACCAAAAATGCCTTTTTTTGAGACCCTATAAATTCTTCTAGATAAATAAAATAAATAAAAATATATTTTGAAGACAGAATATGATCAATAATATGATCAATTTACTTCAATATGCACAACAGATTATACATAAATATTTATTTTTTTGCATTTTGAATATATTGGGGGCCAGCGTACCCCATTATCATACCTTGTCCTTTGTGGAAGTTTTCTATTTGGCAAAGTCCTAATCTAACGAAATATTAGGCATTTTGATATACATAAAGTTTTGAGAGTAATTAATACACTTTATTTCATTGATATAATATGTTCATATATGCACAAGCATATTTTGTCATAGTGGATGCATTTTCGTATATACATGCATGTCACGCAGCTGTTGCTTGCATCGGCAACTGTCACCACACATCAACAGCTTGACACAAGTCACATGATGTATATATGTAAGAAAGATCGTTTAATAATCATAGAATGCTTGTACAGTTTCTGCAGTAAATGGTATCATATACATTCCATAACATGATAGTAGATGTATTTATTTCAAAAAAGGTGTTTTGGTGTTTTAATATTCGATGATATATATTTGATACAGATTTCTAAGCGTAAACAAAATGTTGGCCTACTTCCTCAGCCAATGAGATGTGTCCATTTTGTTTCAATATAATGTTTTAGGTCCTGTAGAAAGCTTCCAAAGATCTGAAATATAATTTTCCAGGTCTTGTAGATAGCTTCCTCATAACTAAAATAGAAACTCAGGCTTTCATTAAAAATAAGGGGTGCGGGAAATTTGAAATTGAAGTAGGTAACCTGGTTGGAATTCATTAAGAAATTGTATGCTGACGTAGCATATACTGATGTAGAAAATCTTGCTCGTAGGAGTTTCTACCTTCGGTATACATATAACATAAAAAATATAAATAAATGTCTTTACTTACAGTTAAATGTTGAAAAAGCCATGCTCTCATAATATTTGTAGCTACTTTGGGAAATATGCCGCGTTTTTTCTGCCGTTTCGGGTTTCTGTCTTCACAGTCTTCATCTGCAGTACCCTCCCCTGAACCAACACTGTTGTCTAAACAGTCCCCTGAAAAAGTATACAAATTGTTTGTTAGAATGGTGTTTAACTTCCTTTTTGTAGCACATGTTAGGCCATATATGATGGTGGTTTTTTTTTGTGGTAGACAGACCACCCCATTTTTCCTGGGTAGAACCAGAGTTGTATATCTTCGCCATCTGTAAGAATTGACACTTTCTCACTTGACAAGTCCAGCTCCCAGTGGGATTTCAAATCCCCATTTGTGAGGGGCAATAAAGTTTTAGATGCAGCGTCTCGACTGTCTCCGCAACAGAGGCGCTTAAACAAATGTGAGAAGAGTGTTTGCATTTATTCATCTATCATTGTAGTATTTAAGGTTATAGGGAGCACGGAACTGAGATCTGAGTATTTTCCGTCCAGACTGAATTCAAACCAATATCAGATTAAAGTTTTGTAGACTTGCTATGTTTAAGTGCCAAGTTTCACCATCACACTATCTGTGGGTTTTAAAATGAATGTGCAGATATACTTCATGTTTATTTTTTATTCTCTAGGAGACATCCTTTAGTCCGTAACATTGTAACTATCTGATCTATACTATATGTTGGAGATGCTGCAAATATCTCTGACTGATAATAATTTCTGACAGTGTCAATGAAAATATCTATGACAGTGACAATAATTAGACAATGTCAATGATAATATCTATGACAATGATTTAATAATTATGGCAGTGTCAATGAAAATAATTATGACATCAATATATGAAAATAATTATGACAGTGTCAATGAAAATATCAATGATGGTGGCTGTGATATGAAACTGCTTTTAAATATGATTTATATAAAAAATAATGAAAATCTATCACCATGACATTGAAAACAATCTTTACTATATCAGTAATTATAACACTGAGATGTCTTATAATTCCAGGAGGGTGTTGCTGTTGCCATGGCAGCCATGATTTGTCCTTCCGACCACCAGGACATTAAATGAGTAAGTATTTTTTTTAATTTTTTTTGTAACCATTCGCAGCTATGTAAACATTAAGTCGAGGTGGAAGCCATGTTTTTGAGAGATAAGTGTCTGACTCCGTGTAAGCGATAGGGCCTGTTTAGATTCCGAGAAGATACGGAGATCTGTTAGTCTCTCGCAGTGACCTGTTTTCTTGCGTCAATAGTTCACATCAACACGTTTCTGCCAGGGTTATGTTTGTAACCCATTAAATTCGATGATTATGATTCTGCAGCCTGAAGAATTCAACCGCAGTCAGCTTGTAGACAGTCAGCTTGTAGATGCACACTTTTTTAGTAAATTTTACTGACTTGTTGTGTAGTGGTTGGATTTTTAATAACAGTGAAATAGTCTTCTAAAGCTGAATTGTTTGTTTTTAAATTAAACAACAAATTTGGATTAAATATTTTTAGAAGTTGTATTTTTAAAGGTGTTGGTGACAATCTAAGTATTTATAAAGAATAATGAATTCGGACATCAATTTATTAAATAAATAGTATTATAACATTAAACCTATTTGCATATAGTTAAATAAATGGTAATATAGATTTGTAGATTTTTAATAATTTTTCTTTATTTTTCTGCAATATGGTTAAATATTGTACAGGTACAATATGCGCACAATTTGATACGAATTATTCAAATAATTTATTGACAATGATTTGTTTATAAGCAAGTTATGTAGGAAAACTAATATGACGTGGCGAGTTTAAATACAATAAAGATTGCCAAATGTCCCTTTAAAAGCTGCAAAACAGTATATTTTCACTGAAATACCTCATTTTATTTTTATATCCTTAACAGCTGCTTAATATCTGATTTTTTTGGTAGGACAGACAAAAACGTTACTGAATTTGTTAAGTTTTCTTATTCAGTCTATGTTTAAGCGTTTATTTAAAGTTCAGAGTGCAATGTGTCCAAGTTGAAGAAACTGTGGAGCTCATAAAATTAAATTCGAACAAAAGGAAACGTATTGGGTTACATACATATGGATGACGAATTTAGTGAAAACCCTGAAAAATAACACTAATTTGACTTTAATGGCAGGATTTAGATGAATTTGATATGTATCCGAGTGTTCACAGCATAATGTGACAGTCTGAATAACATTTAGCATTCCAGCCAATAACAAAGAAATGACAAGTCTATTTTTAAATACTCCGGCCGTCAAATTTTTTGTACTTTCTCAATTTTTTCACCTAGGAAATGGTGCGATTTTGCGATGGGGTGATTAGATTCTGGCAGTAGACAAAATTAGATCAACTTGATTGATGGTTTAGCCATTTCATAACAATATTTTTCCAATCATCTTTACAATTCAATTTACAGGGCATAATTGGTAGGGACCAATTGCAAATTAATTACTCCATTCTCCATGGTATGTGCATTTTCCAGTAGAAACGATACACCAGTTCTGCTGCTTTCGACAAGAGTGCCGTAAATAGAAACAAAAAAGAAGTAGACGACTGCCTTGTACTCCTATTGAAAAAAAAACTTGACGAAATTTAAATTGGGGCGTAAGTGAATTGGCGTAATTCTGATGTGGTCGCTGATTGCTGATGGGTAACATAATTACCCAGAATCCCATTGTGGTGTGCCTATATCCTTAACAGCAGGTGTGGTGTTACAAGCAGTCTAGAGCCAATTTCTGCTTTATATGGTAGTGTAATTACGATTTCCCGGAATTGCTGCCGTGCATTGTGGGATATATTAGTTTAGGACGTTTCGTCTGCGCCACATGTTGATTTCAATTGCTTTGGAAAAAAAATGAGAATGAAGAAAACAATTTCTGGAAAAACTTGTTTTGATTTGTTTTATTTTTTAAATAAACTAATAAGTGCATAACAGGGGCGGATCCAGGATTTCAGGTTAGGGGGGGCGTAAGTTTTTAGTCAATTTTCGGGTCCGTCACTAGCCTCATAAAACGGTTGCGGTAATGCATTGATAGGGTAAACAATTCCGTTTTCAAATGAAAGGATTTAACAATGTGTTAATTAAACCACTCATTAGCCATTATGCGTTGAGCGAGCGATAATTTTTTTTATATTTAGTGCGTGCATTGAAATTGTTTGATATTTTATCTACAGTACTGGACATACATGTATGAATAAAAAAAAGTCCGTTTTCAAATAAAAGAATTTAACAATGTGTTAATTAAACCACTCATTAGCCATTATGCGTCGAGCGAGCGAAGCGAGCAAAAAAAAAAATTATACTGTGGGCGTGCAACGAAATTGTTTGATATTTTATCTACAGTAACATGGACATACATGTATGAATAAAAAAGTCCGTTTTCAAATAAAAGGATTTAACAATGTGTTAATTAAACCACTCATTAGCCATTATGCGTCGAGCGAGCGAAGCGAGCGAGAACATTTTTTATACTGCGGGCGTGCATCGAAATTGTTTGATATTTTATCTACAGTAACATGGACATACATGTATGAATAAAAAAGTCCGTTTTTAATAAAAGGATTTTAACAATGTGTTAATTAAACCACTCATTAGCCATTATGCGTTGAGCGAGCGATAATTTTGTTTATACTTAGTGCGTGCATTGAAATTGTTTGATATTTTATCTACAGTAACATGGACAAACATGTATGAATAAAAAAAAGTCCGTTTTCAAATAAAAGAATTTAACAATGTGTTAATTAAACCAATCATTAGCCATTATGCGTCGAGCGAGCGAAGCGAGCAAAAAAAATAATTTATACTGTGGGCGTGCAACGAAATTGTTTGATATTTTATCTACAGTAACATGGACATACATGTATGAATAAAAAAGTCCGTTTTCAAATAAAAGGATTTAACAATGTGTTAATTAAACCACTCATTAGCCATTATGCGTCGAGCGAGCGAGAACATTTTTTATACTGCGGGCGTGCATCGAAATTGTTTGATATTTTATCTACAGTAACATGGACATACATGTATGAATAAAAAAGTCCGTTTTCTAATAAAAGGATTTAACAATGTGTTAATTAAACCACTCATTAGCCATTATGCGCCGAGCGAGCGAAGCGAGCGAGAAAAAAATGTATACTGAGGGCGTGCAACGAAATTGTTTGATAAAATCTACAGTAACATGGACATACATGTATGATCCGGAATTTTTAGGGGGGGCGCGCGCCGGGTGCGCCCCCCCCTGGATCCGCTAGTGCATAATGGAAACATAGGGAGGTCTTGTTCAGAAAGTTACCACTAACAAATATGTGGTTATTTTGATTTTTCTATAAATACATTTTTTTGAAATACATTTTTAGACAGATTGTAATATAAGCTACTTATTAATAACAGCTGTCTGTGAGCCAAATATACATCCTTTAAAAATACAGAATGTTCTTGTAAATAATTCCTCTATCATATTATCTCTAACATGCCTTAATCTCACAGCAAAATTAAACAAATTAAAATGTTTGAAGTAACGTAAACAATCATCTCCGACTTATATCACCACCAGAGTGCGCTGAAAACACAATCATGCCGGCATCCCAGCAAAACAAATCGAGGAAAAAGCTGCCCGTTTTCTTTCATCATTTGCACTTTCAATTTAATTTATTTGAGGGAGATTAGGGCAATTATAACAAATGATGGTTCAAACAGAATCTAAGGAAGTTAAATGCATCTTTCTATCAGCAGGGATAAAAATTGTGGTGTCTAAAGACAAAACATGGAACTTATTTTCTTTTCTCAAAACCATGATCTGTAACTGTGTATTAAATTATTTCACTGGTTGTATTATTTGACTTGATTGGTTGTATAATCTGACTTTACAGAAACCGTTGTTTTTTTTTTGACTGATTGTATTATTTGACTTGACTGGTTGTAGAATTTGACTTGACAGGTTGTGTTTTAGACTGACTGTAGAGTTTTACTTGACATATTGTACTATTTGACTGGACCAGGTTTGTACTTGTTGTCACTTGACGGGTTTTACTATTTTACTTGACTGGTTGTTGTATTTGACTGGTTGTGGTATTTGACTTGACTGCTAGTATTATTTGACTTGACTGGTTGTAGTGTTTAACTCCACAGGTTGTATTATTTGACTGGTTGTAGAATTTGACTGATTGTAGTATAACAGACTCTAATCTTGTAAATCAGAAAGTATTGGAATGACGTAATTATTAGATACCAAACTATTAATATTCTAAAATTATTTTTATATCATTCAATTACGAAATGAAAAATGTTAGTTATAAAAGAAATGACATTCCAAGTATTTCTGAGATAAGAAATAACATTCTGAGTATTTTCTTTAAAACATCTCGAGATTTATTTAGATATATTTACAGATACATATATAGATAGATAGAGAGAGAAAAGTCCGTGCTAAAGACATGAGCATCTATAGATTTTCTATTAGAATCAATGTTGCCTGCTACTGACAAAATACAGTCATAACTTTGTTTATTAGTGGTTAGAAAATAGCCTCTAAATCATTGCCGTTCACTCCATCCATCATCGCATTACGGTTGATTTTTTATTTTGCTAAAAATGAGACAATGTTTGTTGACAATTGAGTCCATATTTTAATTGTATTTAAGTTTATTTAGTCCCTGGATCAGTTGTATTTATAAAATTGAATTAATCCTAATAAATGTTTAAGTGGATACGATTGCCTAACGGTGGGTGGGAGGGGTGGGGGTGAAGTCAACTGAAAACACAGTCATCCGAAAACACAGTCAACCAAAAATAGTCAACCGAAAACACAGTCTACCAAAAATGATGAACCAAAAACTGTCATCCAAAAAACACGATCAGCCAACAACATGGATAAATAATCATTTACACATAACCCTTAGCCTGCTAAGGGCGACTACAATAGCCTTTGCGTCCATTGTTACCCCAGATCAGCCTGCGAATTACTCACAGGCTGATCAGGGTTTACAATGTCTGGCTGCTCATAAGTCATTTCTCCAAAACACCCCTTTGTAACATAACTGGAATGGTCTAAATTTAAAGAAAGGACAGTCCGTTATACATTCATAGTAGGCTAAGGGTTAAGGTATCCGACACAGGGTTGACAATAGGAGGAGTACCGCCTTGAAATCGGGGAGTTTTCACCCGATTCTAATATAGACGATAACTTCAGTCATCACTCATAGAAAATATCTTTGTAATATTTCAGTTATTAAATGTTTTAAGCTGCACCTTTATGGATGGAATGATTAAAAACTTCTGTATTACACGCCCTTTTTCTCCATATGTGCTGTTTTCTGTCACCGCCTTTATCCCCCTTTTCATTAATTATGAAATGGAACCCTTATTTTTCCTCCAATAAAATGTAATAAAAACAATATCTTAATTTTGTGTTTTCAATTATTTTACAAGAACAAATTAAGTTAATCTTTTTTTTGTTAAAACCAAATATAAAAATAAATTGAATTTAAAGTTTAATTGCCCAACCCAATGGTTCACTTTTAACACTGTAAAATTAGATTAAATGCTACAACCTTCTTTTGATTTGTTATACTCCATTTTTTCAGCTGAAATCACAGAAAAGTTATGTCAAACCAATTACTCTGGTAAATAACTGAAAATTGAGCCATTTCAGGGCTATTGCCAGTTAATATTTATACAATTATATGGAAACAATGAAGTGGGGAGAATAAATCCATCTTATTACCAATGGACCCATATCTCCCCACTTTAACTGTTGTGCACATGACAGGCTCACTATGTCTCCCATGGGGGCCCCAAACCTGCCATTTACAGCTGACAAGTTATTATCTTTTCCTTAGGGGGCCTACAGAACATATCCTACAAACATCTAAATGCTCTTTTCTATGATTAAAATGATCTGGTTTTCTAAAAGTATAACCTCTGTCAATGTTTTTGCAGTAAATGGATTTGAGATTTCAGATTTCTTGCAGCTATGCAATTTCCAGTTTTGCGGAGTCTTTGGGTTTGAATTAAAAAAAATTGTAGGCATTTGTCTCCATTTCACAACGACCTGCTGGTTTATGGCGCATTTAGTCAACATTGGCTAGCAGCCGACACTGGTCAGGGACACAGATCATTTCTTACAAAATCACAACAAAATGAGTAACCAATTGTGTATTTTTGTGTCAGTAAATTTGACTTTCAATAATCGTCACATTTTTCACTCCCCGCCGGGCGTGATTATCGAGTATTGATCACGGTAATAGCATGCTGACACGACGAGGGGTGAAAACTTTTCACCGAGTGACAACTCTAACATTGTGGAAAACACTGTGAATGGTCATTTTGGTGAGAAATGGTCATGTTATGAAGAGAATTAAACACAATTGGCATCCCCATGGTCCAAATCACCTATTTATCCTCGTTCTCTATGAGGCTGTAGCTCCATCAACTGGCAGCTCGGAATGCGAAGGCTGTTATTTAGCCCTGGAAAAATGATCAAAATTACTGCCCACTTAATGGCACTGATGAACAATGAAAAAATGTTTTCGATAATTCGAAGATTTTCAGCATTGTATTTTTTCTATTATTCAGTTTCTGCGGACCTGTACATGGTTGTTATTCTTCCAGTGCGTATTTATGATAATTATAGGGTGTCTCGCGTGATTGATTAACTACGTTCTATAATTTCCTTACTACAAATTCCTGAGATTTCGATATCAATTGGCCTTTACGGCTAAAAGAAAAGTAGATACATGTCTTATATGATATTGATTTATAATTATGATTTAGGCAATTTAAGTCAGGCACTGGGATTCCTCCATTATATATATTATATATTTGTTTACACAGTTGTTTTTCATTTAAAATAGATAAATCAAAATGTTGACACGTGTGTGTGTGTGTGTATCCCTAAGGTGTATAGTCACAGCCCCAGTTAGAGCACACGTACATCTGGATTATTGTTTGTGTGGTTAATGAGGCCTTAGTTGAATGAGGAGGCATTGTACAATGACTGGGTCATCAATAGGGAAATACCTTTGAAAGATTCTGAAATTTAAAATATTCGGTCTGGGCGGGTAGCGATGCCACGACCCCTGCACCACCATTGCCATGGTAACCATTACACTAAGTAGTAGTAATTATTTTATTTTAATTTTTTAAAAATAAAACATAATTTCGACCCCTGGATCACCATTGCCATGGTAACCATGACAATATGAAATAATAATTACTTTATTCTCATGTTTAAAAAGAAAAGCTAATTGATCACATGACTTGAATGCTACTCAAGCATTGAATAGTTTGAGGTGTATGGGCAGAAGTGTACTCAATTGTTGTTTCTAGACATAATTGCATTGCTAAATTATCAATTATCTGCCCCTTGATGTTGGATCGAAAGAGCTCTCCTGGCACAGAGGTACAAAGGAACATCGTAGACATGATAAGTGGAGTTATCAAACTATTATAAACAATTAAACATGTATGGGTAAACGGTAAATGAGATTTTCAGAGAGAAAAAGTTCCACAATAATCATACTTGATGACTGGATTTTGAAATAAAGTACTTTTTTTATTTTGATTTAAGTCAGAGAGCTTTATTTGTCTATTCTAAAAGTCTTCATTGATGTTGATGCGTCCATGTGTTAACATCATAAAATGCAAGGCATTGCTAATATTATGGTCTGCTTTAAGACTTTAATTTTATGTTTTAGGGTAGCAGTAAATCTTACTATTTGACTGAAGCAAATTTAATCTCCAGTGTTAGTCCAAGTTAACATAAAGTCTACAAATTGAGCCAATAATTTGGGTGATTTCCTGCGAGCTAACAACCAGAATTGATTCTTGTCACACTCGCGACTTCCATTCACATCGAAGCATTTCGAGCCGCACTTAGTGGTAACAAATACGAAATCAATGCCTCAGACTGTAAGAAATGGCAAATTGTGAAAGTTTTCTCCATTCAGACATAAAAAATCTTTATAACACCTTAGATAGCACAATTTAACATATCGATTTTTATATCTTTATATATACAGTTGCATGCATCAGAGTTAACTCCCTTGAAAATTCCCTTAAAAGTAGTTATCTTCCCTTTTCCTTTAATATCTGACAAGCTTTTATGCAATCCCCACTCAGAGTTATCGTTCCTTGCACTCACATATATCTCTGCTAACTACTAAATTACAAGATTTTGGTAAAACCTGTTAAACTGGAATATGTTTGCCTGAAACTTATTTATTTCTTGTGTAAATATAATTTTCAGAATATCTGCAAATTAGATGTTGCAAGATTTGAAATAATGCATGAAAAAACAATTTAGTTTTAATCGGGACTATTTTACTACAAAAACAATACGTACTTAGGTCTCCTCAATCGAAACGCATATGTAAACATTTCAAACTGAAGCTCGATAGCAGAAAATTACTAAAAAACAAAAAACACTTAGAAATAAAAATTGAAATTATTTAATAGGTCTATATTTTATCTGCAGATCACGCAAAAGGATATATTATAAACATCGTCATTTTTTTTTTGAATAATCACGTGACCTAACCGTTCGCCCTACTTCCTTTGACGTTGACAGAGTCAAATGAGGAATGAGTGTACTCTGGGTAGAGATTGGCTTTTATGCTTGCTTATCTCCCTTTTTGATGAAAGTTTCACTTCTTGTAATGTTTATCTCCCCTTGTGATGAATGTTTCACTTCTTAAAACTTAAAGTGCATGATCATGTTTATCTCCCATTGTGATGAGTTTTTCACTTCTAATGTATAATAGTGCAAGAGCCAGCATGTTTATCTCTATTTGTGCTGAAAGTTTTATTTCTTGAAATCCAGCATGTTTATCTTCCTTTGGGTTGAAAGTTTCAGTTTTTTTAACTGTACGGTGCACAAATCAAGAGTGTTTATCTCCCTTTGGGTTGAAAGTTTCATTTATTGAACTGTTTAGTTCATGAACCGCGCATGCTTATCTCCCTTTGTTGTGAAAGTTTCACTTATTGAACTGTATAGTGCATGAACCAGTGTGTTTATCTCCCTTAGGATTGAAAGTTTCACTTATTGAACTGTATAGTGCATGAACCAGTGTGTTTATCTCCCTTAGGACTGAAAGTTTCACTTATTGAACTGTATAGTGCATGAACCAGTGTGTTTATCTCCCTTAGGATTGAAAGTTTCAATTATTGACCTGTATAGTGCATGAACCAGTGTGTTTATCTCCCTTAGGATTGAAAGTTTCAATTATTGACCTGTATAGTGCATGAACCAGTGTGTTTATCTCCCTTAGGATTGGAAGTTTCACTTATTGAACTGTATAGTGCATGAACCAGTCTGTTTATCTCCCTTAGGATTGAAAGTTTCACTTATTGAACTGTATAGTGCATGAACCATTGTGTTTATCTCGCCTTAGGATTGAAAGTTTCACTTATTGAACTGTATAGTGCATGCACCAGTGTGTTTATCTCCCTTAGGACTGAAAGTTTCACTTATTGGACTGTATAGTGCATGATCCAGCATGCCTATCCTCTTTTGGGATGAAAGTTTCATTTTGTTGAACTTTACAGTGCATGAACCAGTGTGTTTATCTCCTTTTGGGCTGTTAGTTTCACTTCTGCAGCAGCTTTTATTACAAATCAATGTTCTCCAGAACCATATATCATACAAATTAAATTACATATGTCTAATTTAGATTTAGTTGAATAAAATTTTATCACAATGTCATAATTGAATCTTGTATGCAGCAATATTAAGTTGCATGATGGGAGGCGGTGTGTACAATAATATTTAATGGTTCTTTCGAGTCACAAACACTAATTTTGTCTCAACAAGTTTCTTCAATAAATTTTAGATTGTATTGGGAGAATTTAGAATTATGAATTTATTGACAAATTTGTTTAAGAAAATTGTATGTTATTAAGAAATGTTAGAAAACACAAAAAACGCTGCAACGCCAATACGACAAATTTTGAGGAAATAAAAATATATTGTTTAATTCAGAAAATATGGTGATTGATCTAAGGTCTTAAAACTGTCCCATATAACTCATTAAATTAGAGGCATTAGAATATCATTAAAATGAGCATTTAAACTGTGCGTATTATATTCCTATATACGCACAAAGGTTAGGATAAAAACTGGTGGGAAAATTATACTTGGTTCTTATCTTGAAATCTTCGTTTTTTAAAATAACATTGAATTTATATTTTTGTGAAAAGGACTTCAATAAAATCAAATTACGTATTAGATTACAGATTTAGAGAAAGCGTTAAAAACGACGATAATCGGAATAAACGTGTAAGGCAGCGATGTGAGCACAAGGTTATGAATTCAGCCCCAGTGGAAGGTATTCAATTAGGGTAGAACGTAGGAATCAAGCGAAACATCTACGCGACGTAATTAATATCCATTCATATATTTATCATCTATCTGGCCAACAAAGCGCATATTTAAGTGGTATTAACAAACCTCATATTTATTTGGACAAATTTGATATTATCTGGTTATATATATAGTTAGAGCTATAAGGAAGGTACGTATAAAAAAAGCTGATTTTTGATTATTCACGTGATGTATTGTTATAGTTTTTATAAACGATGATTTGCATATTTGATGTTTTGTATGACGACACAATACGGTATTATAAACATCTAATTATGTCCCAAATCTTATGGCGCGATAATTAACTTTCACATGCATAATTACGCGCCCATTTATAATGAATTTTAACGAATAGGGAAACAATGGAGAATGCTGTTGTTCCTAACGTTTATTACATAAATTACAACTTCATTATTCAGTTTTAGTTTTTTTCTCTTCCTTTTGACAGTTTTATTGCGGAAACTTTGAGTGACACTGAATATTTAGAGCTGTGATTTATGGTTAACAGTTCCATTAATGCATTTCATTCTATTTTTTGAGTAATTGTAGATAGGTAAATGTGAAATGCATGTACCACCGTAGATACTTATCTTGAAAAACAATCAACTTTTTGAAGGCGTAAAAAAGTTGGTTCTCACTGTATGAAATACCGGTATATTTTGTTTTGTTTTTTTCTGCAGAATTTCAGTTTTGAATGTAACTGACTGGTAGCAGATATATTGCAGCTATAACTTTCTACAGACTTCATGTTTATTTTTAAACAAGATTGAGTAAAATGCAATGAATTAATTATATATATTTTTTTTTTATTCCAAATGATTCTTTTTGGTAATCATCCAAAGTTGGGCCATGATGGTTACATTGTGGTTACATGGTGGTTACATTGTATTCCAGTCCACTGCTGTATATGAAGTACATATACTGAGTAAAAAAAAGTCTGCAATCATAATCAGCATCATTACAAATATTACATTGATGTTAACATTTAAGTTATAAATTTGTTCAAACATCCTAACTTTCTGTTTGAGAAGTAGTTAAAAGTTTGACATTCATGAGAAATTCCAGAAAACCAGCAATTAGCAAGGTTCCCATTCAGCTGCATTAAAAATATTGAATACAACATGCATTTTTAATTTTTTTGCTCCTTTTTGAATCAAACCTTTAGTGAAGGAACTTTTCATACCATTAGATACACAGACCTAATAACAAATATATTATTAATCACGTCTTTATTATTGCATAAATGTTGTATATTTAAAACTTATTTTGCTAAATTTGTCGTTACATTACAATTGCATACTCCATATAGAATATATTATGATCAAACTCACTTAGAACAATAAGTTTACTCATCAAATTCAGATAGTTTTATGTCTCCTGATATAAAATATATGTGCCTTTAATTTGATAATCATTTTATCCCACTCAGTTTTTTCCAGTCTTTCAGCATGGGTTTAGAGATTTTGGATATATTAACACAGGAGAGCGGATGTGGCAGGATTTGGCAGAATATTTTATCTTTTCATTCTGATACCCCACTTACATACACAGCCTTGCTCATTAATCAAACAGCAAAAGAACTCTGTCTTGTTATAGGTTGAAATATGGCTCCCAAAGACAAACTATACATCGAGCACAGCTGAGTCATAAGAGGACCACCCTTTGTAATTGTTGCGATTAAATAACATATTTATTATTTTTGATAAAAGTATAAGGGTACTCATGTAATGGTACTCTTAACTTGAGAAAAAATGGAAGCCGACTACCAGAAGTTCTATAACCTACCAGAAGTTCTAATGTGTCTGAGAGTTGGGAAAGTTGTGGGATTACTAGAAAAAGTGAACAAATAATTGTTTGAGATGGTTTGTGCACGTGGAAGTTATCTAAAGCCAGCTAGCATTTTGTAAAGGGAGACAATGCCATATTCTGTTGCTCAACTGCATTTTAGTGGATAATTGACTCCAGAGTAACCTAACCTGCACGGCCTAGGGGCAGATATGTAATACCATACCAAATGTTTTAAACATAATTAAAGGGACATATGGCAATCTTGATATTTAAAACACATGGTGTCATGTTAGTTTTTCTACATAATATAAACTTGCATTTGTTCAATCATTACTAGTAATTATAAAAGTGTATAAAGCAAAATATTTTCGCAGATTGTCAACTTTAGATTTGAATGCACCAATAATATATTTAAACCTAGCTGTAATGAAAAATCAATTTTTTATTTAACTATATGCAGGCAGATTTGAATTCAAAATTATATTGCATTAATAAATTGAGGCGCTAATTTTAATCCTGGATAAAAACTTCAAGATACCATGCGTCTCTTTAAGACGAAGGACCTTAAATCAAACCCATACATACACCAGCAATATTTCCTCAGATTAAAACTAAAACCCATGGAAAATGAAAACGCTATCCTCCTACCAAATATTCACGTGAGCGGTATTAAACATTAGTCACAATCATTCTCGAGGTGCCAATTTCCAAATCAGAATTTAATTTTCTCGATATAACCTCAGGGTTTTAGCTCAAGATTTCATTACTTCTTTTTTGAAGTCTAATTGTTTGTATTTATCCGTGTGTTATCCTCTAATCCTGTAGGTATTGCAAGTGCCGAGGTTTAGATTATTGGGTGTTTTTAATTAAGCTTATGTAATGAAAATGTAATAAATTGTAATTGCTTACGTTATAATAAACATTATCTGATGATAATGATGATAATGATGATGATGATGCTGTTGATAATGAACTTTTTTATAATTTGAATTTAATTTGAACTCAAAAGAAGTGATTTATTTAAAGGGACACATGGCAATCTTGATATTCACATGGCAATCTTGATATGTCACATGGCAGTCTTGATATGTTTGCCCTGGCTAACTTAGAAATTGTTTCTGATCAATAGTGTGCATAACTAGCGGTATCATGTTAGTTTTTCTAATAATTTGCATATTTACAATCATTAATATTATTTATTAGAATAGTTCAAAGCAAATACTTTTTACATTTACATGTACTAACTATTGTTAATATTGCACCAATAATAAATTTAATTTAATTTAAAGGGACACTGTCCATAACACACACAAATTATGTTCGCAAACATTACACACCAAACATTATTGAATATTTACTACTTAAAGCAGGATTGTTTGACGGAATTCAATCGCGGTACAAAAAAAAGAGAAACCATTTCGGGCGTTCGAACTCGCAGCCCAAACTAAAATTACACTCGCGGTAATAACAGTGAGCGTGAGCGTAAACTGGTCGACATAGCTCCCGACTGAGCTAACCGGGCTATACATATTACTGACTACATACTATGATGAAAACCTAATGCGCTAATGGAAGTCACGTAATCGCAGAAAAGGTAAATACCGTGGGTCCCACTTTTAATATTTACAAATAATAAAAAAATTAAGCTTTTTTTTTGTGCAAACTCACGAATGTATTACCACAGACTTCTTAGTGTCTATGCTCATGTTTTCATGTATACATTTCACTGAATAAAAGTCATAGAGTTATTTGGTTATGCTCAATATCTGCTTACTTACGGACAGTGTCCCTTTAAAGACTTGGTAGAATGACATGAAAATTTAAATCTCAAACTTTTATTTAATTATATGCAAGCAGTTAAAGTCAAAATGATACAGGATTAATAAGACGTTGCAAAACAGTTAATGCTTGATGAGTACACACATAATGCCAAGTCAACAAGGGATTCTTCTCGGTGGTTCCAGGGTGCCCCCGTTTGGTCACGGGGCAAAGAATAGGGCCACTGCAGATCCCTTTGGAGGGGTAGGCAGAGGGGTAGAATCCCCCCAAATTCATGTTCATTTTATCATTTTTTGTTCATGTTCATTAAAGGCCTTCATCATGATCCCTGCATTGTTTCAGGTGCTATCTCGCTCGCATCAAAACAGTGGCAGAAAAACAATAAACGTGGCTTCAGCGTAAATGGAGTTTCTACAATAGAATTTGCAGCAACTCTGCATTTCAGGGTGAGAAGGTTCTAGGCCCATTTTCCATATTTTATCTCGATGTACATGGAAGATGAGCCTGGCATGTTCATGCCTGTTAGGCGCCATATAACCTTTTCATGTGTTGGTGTGCCTTAAAACCCAATTCAATTGAATTCTCGGGGCTCAAATGGTAGAGGGACTATAATCCTTAGAATTACTCACACACTGTTAATGCTTGATATAAAACTGAAGATTGCCTTGTGTCCCTTTAAAATTCTTGACTACCGTAAACAATTATAATCGAACCTCGTCATTCCGACCAGTAAATATGTATATTTGCATAATGTATTTTATTAATAGCTAAAGCACCATTTGCCTCCATTTCACGCTTTATTTTATTGCATGATCTAAACAACAGATATATAGATAAAGTAATTCCATAATAATGCAAAAACATTATAATTGTCTCCCTTGCATCCCTTGCATGCTAATTGCATGTCATTAAAGCGCTCATAATAGAAATACCAGTATTATGATTACCTCCCTTTACCAAAGATTATGCAAGTGATAATATATGTCATGGAATTGGAACTGGCAGGTTTCCGCCATGCTTGTTACCTAAAGTATTATCCAATAGTGTAATGATTGCAGCCTGTGGATGACACCTTTATGTGCTTGTGAACACACTGTTAATCTACAAATAATTGAGTATAAAAAATCGCCAATTAACTGCAGTCTGATTTCTAATGAACTTGTTCCAGCACCCCTGGTTACCCCCTGCCAGGCTGCAGCCATTAGGGAATACTTGGGGTAGAAGATGGTCATTAAAGTGAAATAGACACCACTTCCCTGGGTCATGACCTCTCTACTCTTCATGGTCTATGCAAAAAGGAATGTTGCACATTTTTCAATTGGTCAGCCATGAGCAATATACACAATTTTCAGGAGTTCTTTTCCTGGATATTTTTTTTTTTTAAAATGTAGTGCATTTTTGTTTTACATACACTAGAAGTTATATATCCATATAAATGTATATATATTTTTTAATGATATTCATTATTGAACTATGGTGTTGTTCTTCCAAATGTATTTCTCCATTTCGGAGCAATATAATGTACACATGGTTACCCGGTATCATATCAGAGTTTGATATCTGGCATATTTTTGTGCATAGTGCTGTAGGTTCGAATCTGATAGTCATTAGTCAGTGGAACGTTTATTATCTGAATATATATTTATATTATTCTGAACTCTAGGCAAAAGCACATAAAATATTTAAATATTTTCACAAGTAATAAAGTTGCAAATCATGTGTTCAGTTAAAAATAGATAGATATGTCAACACATTAACCGAAGCATTGTGGTGTAGTGGTTATAGCGTCTGCCTTGCATTCGGGAGGTCGTGGGTTCGAGTCCCCTGACCGCGTCATACCAAAGACTTTAAAAATGGAGTAGTCACTTGTAACCCTTGCCTGACGAGCAAATAATGGGTAGTGCTGCGACTGATTGACCAGTGTCAGAATAATGTGACTGGCGGGTGGGGGTATCATGTCTACTGCGGCGTGGTATTCCAGTGTGGCAGTACTATAAAGAAACCATTGAGTTCGCTGCTTCAAGTAGACATATCATCACATCACACAACAACACACAGATAAAAGTCCAGACATTGTGCCTATAATCGTCAGGTAGGACGCCTGTCGTTGATGGAGGGACTATAATCCTTAGAAATACACACACACACACTGTCAACACATTATAATTATCTTCCACGGGTATCGGTGAAGATCGGGAATTCCAACACGAGGTATAATTGTTTTTCTCGGAACCAAGGATCTGCCGAGGTTCTGATTAAAATAGTTCTACCGAGGGTATGAATTCCCCTATCTGAACCAGATACCCATGAATGATTCTTTTTCTTGCATATCATTTACATTCTGCACATTGATGTCGCCAACTGCTAATGTTTATTTACAGCAGCTGTCATTGTATATCAGCGTGTAACTTTTATCTTCCCCCATGTGTAAGATCAGGCTTTCCAGCACCCATGTAAAACGCGGATCACCTTATCCGGCATGCAAGAATGAATGCCCTGTTCACAAAGTTGTTATAGAAAATGTGTTTTTTGTTAGATATAAAAATTATTGTTTGAATCTAGAGTTGATTCATGATACTAAATAGTTTGCTATCTCAAAATATTTATTTTTCCGGCACCCTGAGTTTTTACATCACTTTCATTTACAAGAAAAATAAATGCTTTGTTAATTAGCTTATATATTTATGACATTAGTAAATTTATTATCACAGAAATTTCTCAATAACCTTCAAGTTGTTGCACATAATGATTATTTTCCCCATTTCCCCCAACAGTTATTTGAAGTGTTTTCTATCCATTATCAGCAATAAGGTGTTCCAAATGGCTTTACTATGTGTTTTAAGGGTTACAATTTTATCAAAATATTAACAAATCTTTTTTTGTTTGTTCTAACACATGTACTGTGGGGAAAACAGTGTTCTAATGAATCAGCATTCAGTTTTTGCATTGTAATAAGAATACTAGAATAGAAAACATTTAAGATTTGCTTGGCATTGTTCAGCGTTTATGAAGTGTTAAATGCCGGTAGTAAATGGAAAATTCTGGGAAAGATTTTGGGGCTTTACGGTAAATTTGGCATTCACTAATAGCATTGAAAAGTGCATAAATGCTGAAAAATTACGAATTAATTCTTATTAATTTACATTATAATCCCGTCACTATAGTTCCAACAAGAATATATATGAAAAAAAATGCAAGAGACCATCAGTGAATTTTCTTTTTCTTAAGAATGCGGAAAAGCCATCTTCTATTGAGACGCATTGGATATGTTTGCAGTATCTCCACCTCCTTGAAAAAAGAAGTTTATTCAACACTGAACGCTATTTTTTTTTAACAGAAAGAATCTAGTGAATGTAAATGCCGTGGGTAAAGTCTCATTTATTCCGCAATTCATTGCAATAGAGGCTTTTAATTTCTGTAAACATATTGTATGCATATACCGGTTATTGTCAGCGGTGGATACAATATGGGTTACCAGGATGTAAACGTAAACATCAGTTGAAAGCAGAAAAATACATTATGAAGAATAACAACATAGTTTAGTGGTACAGGCCTGCCAAAGACTTTTTAACACAAAATTCGGAGATTTTTAAAATGTAAGATTTAAAAGACGCGAAGAACATTTTAAATGGAAATGTGGAACGCGCGACTTGATTTCCATTCTATATATTTTTTAAAGCGCAAATTTAAATTATTTATGCTATGTAAAATACAAGTTGATGCATTGTTTGATAGTTATAGAAAATAATGAATTAGCATAGTAATTTGATTAGAAAGACTTGGTTTGGTTTCTACCACAACTGTTTTTTATGAAAGTGCACTTACTTTTCTACACAGGATGCGTACTAAATGCAAATACAAAGTCAACTCTATAAATTATAATCGTCGTACACAGCAGCAGCTGTTTTAGTGGTACCACACACAAGGAGTTGCTAATTCCTCACTTGCTATTTCAGACCAATTAAAGAAATCGCAGATATTGCTGCATTACGCATGTCCTTATGAACTCATTCCACCAAAGGAACTCATTATGTCCTTAGGTGTTAATCAATTGTATATCCATGCAGTCCGTGCATTTCATGTATGAACCCCCACTGATTTGACACTTGTATATATTCCTCTGACTAGGGAGCGTAACAGGACCAATTCGGGAAATAGCTGATACTCTGTGAAAGTATAGCTGTTAAATCATGAACATTTTGTTTTGATGGAAAATCAGGAGATTGTACACCCAGAGATCCGGAGAGCAACTGAAAAATCCGGAGAATCCGGATTTTATCCAGAGATTTGGCAGGCCTGGTGGTATATTATAATTTTAATTTGTGAATGAAATAAATAAAACGTGTTTCCTCACATTTAGATGTTCCCAAAAATAATTGTGTTCACCGGAGTCAGTTTGTCCAAAAAAGATATTGAAAATGGATCATGTTTATATTTTCTCTGTTTCCATATACTAGTATTCTGGATTTTCTAACTTGACTTTTAACAATACATAATGTTATTTTCTCATTTATGGTAGTTCCCGTAGTTTAATCTTAGATTGAATTAAACATTGGTATTTTAGTTTTTAAGCTGCCATTATAAAAATCCAGTCCATCTCCATAACATTGAAGAGGCAATACAGAAATATTTGGCAATTTGTCATGCCTACCTTTATGTGGAAAAGCAGAGTGTTGAATTTTTTTATAATTATTTTGCTATTAAGAGTGTAAATGACTTCCCCACATAAAAATGTCAAAACTAGAATGCTTCAAGATTGGGGTCTAGACTGGCACAAGGTTATCATGCTTATCATAGTTTCCCTGCTGGATAATCTAGGGGTGCAGTCTAAAGTCTTGTAGACTGGTAGCCAGAGAAGCTGGATAATCCAGGGGTTCAGTCTAAATTCTTCTAGACTGGTAGCCGGTGTTCAGTTATTCTTGCATTCCCCATAAGGATATCTGCATTTTACATAAGTTTACATGCATGTTAGAGCCCTGTGTGGTTCCCGTTTGGTTCCTGGCTAGAATAGGGCCACTGCTTATCCTGGCAGAGGGGCAGAATCCCTATGAATTCATGTTAATTTTGTAATTTTTGTCATGTTCATTAAAGTTTTTCATCATGATCCCTGTATTGTTTCAGTGCTACTTCAGTGATGGTAGAAAACAATGATCGTGGCTCCAGTAAAACATGGAGTGATTTCAACAGAATTTGCAGAAAGTCTGCATTTCAGCAGGTTGGAAGGTTCTAGGCCTATTTTTATTTACTAGATGTAAATGGAGAGGAGCCTGGAATGTTCATTCCTGTTGGCCCCATATAACATTTTTTTTTTTTTTGGTGCATCATAAAACCCCAATTTAATACATGCATGCTAAAAAATTGGATCTTACAGAAGTCATGTGCATCAACAATGATGTTGATAAAATTAACAGTTGCGTGACGTCCGTGTGTAAATAAACATCAAACAAACCTTAATAATTGGTTAAGCCAACTCAAAAAATGTCAATGGTAGAGTAGAAAAAGATTCATGCGTACTGTCCGGTTCAGATAGGGAAATTCTGTTACTTTCGGTATAACTAAAATATCCGAGGTTCCGATAAAAGCAGTTATACCTTGTGCTGAAATTTCTGATCTTTTTTGGATCATGATTTTTTTTTATATTACAGGATGCCATTGCCCGCTTTATTGGCAGTTTTTGACAATCAAAATTATTTTCATTTAACATGCTGTTAATTTTATTTGTTTTTTGCATGCGCGTAATTCCTCATTTAAGTGCACATTAGTGTTAGTTTTATTATGAGATCACTTGAGTCTATGAATATTCTGCAGTATTTGTTACGGTTTCCCATACAAGATATTTGCAATTCGGAAGTTTCAGAACAAATGACACATCACAGTATCCTTCGTGATGACCCATACCAGTGCAATATGTATGTCCAACTGCAATAATTCCATCTACACAGTGTAATTGCATAAAACATTGCTGAAAAAAACAAGAAAAGCGGGATGGACAGATGGAAGGAAGTATGTGTCTCCCAAAATTGGGCAGAGAAAATAAAAAAGTTACTGAGGTGTACTAACAGTACGAAATTAGTTCAACTGAAGTCAGGCCATTGTCAACACTTATCAACCTTCAAAATTGTTTAGAATAACAAAAAGAGTTGAAAAGGAGATGCAACAACTAAATATTTCAGCAGATTAGGCAAATACTGAATGGAATTGACAAATGACATCCGTAATTTATGAGGTGCCATCTCATTGTTAGTGTGCCATAAAGGCGGAAATGCCTCTGTATTTGTTGTGGATAAATTCACCAGTTTCAAGTAGTGAAATTCACATTAATGTCAATTTAAATATTTATGCAGCTTCCATGCCGTTTTACTCAGCAGGGTTGAATTTTTAATTTTAAAATGGAAATATTATGTATACGCTTTTGTGTGTGTAAGTGCTGCCACCTATCCGTTCTTGCGTACTATCGTATTATCGCTTATCTTCAGAATGATCTGGTTTCATTTTCAGAATCCCGTAGAAAAGCTTTTGCAAAATTAATGCAATATAAACAGATGGTATTCTCAAATTTATACTTGTATTGATATTTCAGAGCCCCATGTTATTTAAAAGTATTATCTATTTCGCCTTTTAATGGACTCTTCATTGCCAATATTAAAATTATCTTACTTCAAAAGTTAAACAAATATCAGTATCTTTTACATACTAATTACATCGTACCACATCACTTTTGTGGTGTGATTTTGTAATCCGTTAAAGCCCGCATACTTGCTCCATTGTTGCACACAAACTTCTATTCACGGGAATAAACATTATTATAGTTAATTCACTTATATTTATTTATATAATTCTGCAAACGCCTCCATTCTATTTGATCAAAAACCAACAAAGAGGAGATTTTATTCAAACAGAGTTGGTTTAATGGGGGCAATTATCCTCGACTGAATTAAGCATAAAAAGAGCCGCAAATATATTTTGTCAAAATAATGAAATCTCCTCCCCACGTAAATAATCTGTTCAGATTTGAATTACTTTAACAGAAATTGAAATTATTCCGTTTTAAAAGAGTCTAACTCTGTGTGCAAAGGGCCGCTAAACGTTTTTGTGTATAGTTAGACGCGAAATTACTGCTGCGGCACTGGCTTTGTCGAAATCCATCATTACAGCCATCTGTTTTTTCAGTTTTTACCGATCTCTCTGTCAAGACTGGCATAAAATGGCCGATTTGATTGTTGTATTTTGAATGGAGATGATACTCCCAAGTTTGACAATAGCCTATTTAGCATAGAAGTGACGGATCATTGCCTACCTAAAGGTAGGCCTTGGGTACATCTATAATAAAGCCCAAGTCGAAATATACAGACAGATAAAATACTTGCATGATAAAGGAGGGGTGGGGTATTTATTTTCATCTCATATCACAGACAGCTTTTCTTATTCATAAATTCAATCAGCGCGATATCAAAGCCCGAGATCATGTACCCGTTGGAAATGTGTAACTATCATGATTCAGCCCAGGATATCGTATCGTATATCCAAAATATGACACAAGTATTTACGTAGAATTATGGCTGTATATTATAATCATATTTTCTGTGTAGTTCTTTATAAACTCTTAACTAATCGGGAGTAATTAAAACGTCATAAGCTGATTCCATGCCAACTTAGCAGGCAAAAATATCTCCCCTGGAAAATGTAGAAAAATGTAAAAAATACATTCATAAAGAAAGAGCTTTGTCAGAATATACAATCTTATCTTGTGATATGTTTTGAAAGCCATTGGCTGGGAACATATGCCAAATGTTTGCATATGAGGTAGTGGGGACTGCTTATCAGGAAAATTGTTGGGTAATCATAGGCCTATCTTACTTTGCCAGAGGAATTAAACTCCTTAGAGATTCTTTTCATTCTCGTTGAGAGTTGCTAGGAGTTGGGTTTTGATTCAAGTTCCCCCTATCGTTGTGTAAATTATTCCCGGAGATGCGGTAAGATCGTTGAATATAACCGAGCATTATGGGTATGTTTGAACGATGATAACGGCGCATTTGGCTCGCTATAAGGTTCTACAGCTATGCAAGATTAAATTAGGTCAATAGTCACACTTGCATGTAAACATGAAGTGGCGGGAGTTTATATTTTTCATTGCATAATAACAAGTGAAACCTGTACGCCAAATGATATTGACATGTTGATATACTTTCTAGCCTTGAACATATTGAAAGTTAACGCATATATATGTTGTTAACCACTCTGAGAGTGCACATAAGATCTAGTTTGTCAACTTATATTGATTGAGCAGTGTTAATGGAACTACAGTCCTGCCCAGGCTTACCCACTTGTCCTAGTGCAATGCCCGGCATCCAATCATGTATCTCCCCTTAGCTAACTAAACCTATATTTAGCAGCTAACTCTCCTTTTTTTTTATGGCAAAAAAGTTAAAAAATCCCATTGAATTTCTAATAGAATAATCTAAACACATGCTTTTTGGAGTTGGTCTCTTAATACAGGTGAAGATGGTTTGCAAATTACTAAGGCTGTTTAATGGTTTGCAAATTACTAAGGCTGTTTAATAGAGGCACCTGCTTAAAATAAGCAATTTACCATTAAGAAGGCATGGTATAATATTTTATTATAGTCAAGATGGCCAGTTATAGTCTGACCAAGCAGACCATTTTGTGTTATGTAGTTGTTTGGGTAGATTACAGTGTTTGTTTATTGGTGGTTGACCAAAGTTGCACTATAGGTGTCTGACTACACCAAACATTACCTGGCCAGGTTGTCCTCACGTGACCCCTGGATCCACCCAAGTATATTTACATAATAGTAGACCAGGCCAGTGATAAGAGAAAAGTGGTTTTACGCCCTGTTAATGTGTGTATGGTGTTACTGGGACAGCAAGGTGTTACTGGGACAGCAACCTTGGAGAGAAATGAGATAAAGGATGATATTCATAATTTTGCATTGCAGAGATGTTGAGATTTTATTTTATTTTCAGTAGGTGATACAATTTGTATTACTCGGTTTTTATCCTTAGGTTCTATAGTAAAATAAAAATCTTTGGCAGAGTAAAAAGATGATAATTTTTAAGATTTTGATTTTAAAAGATACATATATTGAATCAATTTGCATGAATGTGCATGAAATAGGCAGGGTTTTAAAAGAATCACACTGTAGATACCTTAATTTTAACAGTAAACTTGGTTGAACATCAAGGATAAAGACCGAGTTTATCACCTACCAGAATGTATTGGTTATGTCTTATTTCTGGTCACTGATTGGTCAGTTTTTTTGATGATGCTCTATCAAAATTATGAATTCCCATCAGATATGCCACAACCACGGCTCAACCATGTGCCGCACGTGGGGCACAGGACTGGTCTGCGTCTCATAAGTACAAGACTTTTTCCACTGGACTACCATGGCTGTGCCAGTGATAAGAATTAAACTTCGTTAATTCCTTTTGTGGTGCGGAAATGTGCCAATTTATTAATTTTAAAACCCTTTAAATATTATAAGAGAAAAATGTTGACAAGCTATGTTTCAATATTAATATTCCATAATTATGTAGATCTTATCATTGAGATGGGTATTGATTTTAAACATAAATAGACTCGCTAACATGATAGATCTATAATATCCAAAATATGTGATTGTTTTCAGAAGTAATACCAATTAACTGTAACTATATCATGTATTAATTACTAGGAGTTCAAAAGACTGAAAAATGCATCATCGCTGAATTGTTTTTCTCACCAAAGCACAACCTCTTTTATTGCATTACGACTTTATTGAAAGACTGGATCATTCGTTGAATAATATTCCTTAATTCATTTGGATTTAGAATACGGGTTAAGAGCTTAGGAATTCTTATCGCTAATGGTAGGATCTATATTACCGGAATAAAAAAACGGATTTTCAAGTTGACTCGTCATGGGTGGTGGAAATTTTAAAATGAACCTTCTCTATTCACAAGGAGATTATGTTAAAACTTCAAAAGAAAGAGTTAAAATGTTAAATTATATCAAGGGTCCTTTATAAGGATAACAAAAATATCAGCCATTGTTACGGTCAATATGCTTAATAAAGGTCTACGTTTCTATTACGGGGCAAAACTGCAATGTTTACTTTACAGTAAGCTGGAGTGTGCCAGCGTTTGTTTTTCTAATGAAATGCCACCCCCACCCCACCCCACCCTACCCCACTCACACAAACACACACACACACACACACACACACTGAATAAACTAAACCCAGTCCATGATTGAGCCATTGCCACTGAACCCTACCATAAACTATTCCCAGCAATCAACACAGACTTGCAAAGTTAGGATGTTGGTACTCTACCATCTGGGCCACCTAGGCATTAATCCCCCACCCACAACCACCATCCACACACATTTCAACTGTAGCATTTGGTAATGTTGATATTATGGGAGTTTTTGTTATTTCATTTCAGGAAATGGTTTGCCGAGGTTACCTCCATTTTTCAGCACCCTGATATTTGGCCTTTGGAGCCCTAACTGGTGGTAACACAGGAGGATTGTGATAAGTATTAACTGCTTATATAATCTTAATTCATAGTTTTCTCTTAAAACAACCTTCCCATAAATAATGAACATCAAGCAACACCCCCCTCCCCCCCACACCCCAACCCCAATTTTGACATCTCGCATTTCTTTTTCCCAAAATCAGCAGGCCTAGGTATTTTCCCAATTTTCTCGAAAAAAGCCCGGTAGATGTTTCAGAAATATTTGTTTATTTCAAGTCATTACAATCATACTGGTTAGAATGCTTGCCCAGTACACACAGTGTACTGCTCTCGGCCACGGCAGGTCTGCAAACCTTGCATCAAGTTGTCTGTACTCCCCTCCAATCAAAAGAATTCCAATTCTCTCCTAATTAACTCAAATTATTAATTTAATGACTTAAATTGAAATATTGAATTTTCAAAGTGTTTGAGTTCCATTTAATATTATTTAATCTGTCGATCTTGTTAAAATACCCGACAGGCATTAATACCTTTCATCGGCTAATATTTTAATTGTATAAGGAAACAACGCCCGGCGTCCTATTACATCCTTTTTCATTAGTGATTATGAAAAAAATCAATCGAAAATCTCTGTACTTATTATACAATCAATTCTATCATTTCTGTCCCCATTTTAGCTAACAATAATTATCTGTTCAGTTTCATTTTGTCTCCATTTTACTTGCATTCCGCTGATGAATGACGCAGGCTTTTGTCGTGTGTCTGTTTGACTTCCTAATAGCTTATTTCCAGTTAGTCTCTGGTTTGCATGTCTTCTGAACTGTTTTACCTCATACACACTATTGATGTATTGTGTATATGGAACCAGTAACATAATGGACTTTTGTCCTTGCATACAGGCTTTATAACATTTTTCAAGCATAAAATAAAAAAATTATGATTTATAAAATGAAAGGTTAAAGTTTTAGTCTTTTGCAATTCATAATCACTCTCAAACAGGAATGATTATCCAGTCTGAGGGCACAGGAATTCAACGTGATTTGGGTTATCAAGTCTGAGGGCACAGGAACTCAACTTGACTTGGGTTATCAAGTCTGAGGGCACAGGAACTCAACGTGACTCGGGTTATCAAGTCTGAGGGCACAGGAACTCAACTTGACTTGGGTTATCAAGTCTGAGGGCACAGGAACTCAACTTGACTCGGGTTATTGAGTCTTAAGGAACAGGAACTCAACTTGGGTTATTGAGTCTTAAGGAACAGGAACTCAACTTGACTCGGGTTATTGAGTCTTAAGGAACAGGAACTCAACTTGATGCGGGTTATTGAGTCTTAAGGTACAGGAACTCAACTTGATGCGGGTTATTTAGTCTTAAGGAACAGGAACTCAACTTGACTCGGGTTATTGAGTCTTAAGGAAAAGGAACTCAACTTGATGCGGGTTATCTAGTCTGAGGGCAAAAGGTCTCAACTTGACTCGGGTTATCCAGTCTGAGGTACCCAGTTTAGGCATATACATATTGACATATTCCAAGGTCCATCTACAACGGTACTCAATTTGACTTGGGTTATCAGATCTGAGGGCAAAGGGTGTCAGCTTGACTTGGGTTATCGAGTCGGAGGGCTACACTGGTTATATAGGCTAGTAATAGTGATGGGAAGGTTGCTTACCTGCTTCACTGTTATTATCAGCATTGTGAGATGAGTTGGTGTTAGATTGACTAGTTACTGGAGTATCATTTGACCGCGTTGACTGGGCATCGTCCGGCGAACTGAACGGAGGTAAACTCTGTGACGGTGATCTCTGAAAAGTGACGGTGGACAAATAAGTACAAATGGCAGATCATACACGGAACAGACAACATGTCGTTCACAGAACAGGCCACACATCGTACACAGAACAGGCCACACATCATACACATATTGTACACAGAACAGGCCACACATCATACAGACTTTGTACACAGAACAGGCCACACGAACAAAGTTTGTACACAGAACAGGCCACACATCGTACACAGATTGTACACAAAACAGGCCACACATCGTACACAGTTTGAACACAGAACAGTCATCACATCGTACACAATTTGTACACAGAACAGCTAGGCCACACATCATACACGGTTTGTACACAGAACAGGCCACACATCATACACATTTTGTACACAGAACAGGCCACATCGTACACAGTTTGTACACAGACACTTGAGAAGTTTAAATTGAAAAAAAAGTGATTTTCTTTTTGTGAACCTCAAAAATGTGGTGGCAATCTTTCGATGGAGGAAATCATTGGGTCATTTAAAGTGTTCAGAATTACATGCATAGTGCTGTTTTAAATGCCTTGGTATAACCACAGGTTTTCGGGGAGTACCTTAGATTTAGACTAGACCTTTTCAGAAGACGACAACAACAATTATGTGTTGAGAACATCATTTAAATACTAAACAAACATTAAAAACACAAAGATTTTTTTAATCTGTGTTTTTAATGTTTGTTTAGTTATTAAATGATGTTTTCAACACATAATTGTTGTTGTTTTCTGAAAAGGTCTAGTCTAAGTCTAAGCTACTCCCCGAATACCTGTGGTTTAAGAACCTAACCCTTGGGACTTTTATTGAATACATGTTTTAGCCTCGTTATAGATTCATATCCATCATGCATTATCTACCAGTTACACAAGCATGATATTATCTATCAGTCACACAAGTATGACATTATCTACCAGTTACACAAGCATGACATTATCTACCAGTTACACAAGCATGACATTATCTACCAGTTACACAAGCATGCATTATCTACCAGTTACACAAGCATGATATTATCTATCAGTCACACAAGTATGACATTATCTACCAGTTACACAATCATGACATTATCTACCAGTTACACAAGCATGCATTATCTACCAGTTACACAAGCATGACATTATCTACCAGTTACACAAGCATGCATTATCTACCAGTTACACAAGCATGATATTATCTATCAGTCACACAAGTATGACATTATCTACCAGTTACACAAGCATGACATTATCTACCAGTTACACAAGCATGCATTATCTACCAGTTACACAAGCATGACATTATCTACCAGTTACACAAGCATGACATTATCTACCAGTTACACAAGCATGACATTATCTACCAGTTACACAAGCATGCATTATCTACAAGTAACACAAGCATGACATTATCTACCAGTTACACAAGCATGACATTATCCACCAGTTACACAAGCATGCATTATCTACCAGTTACACAAGCATGCATTATCTACCAGTTACACAAGCATGACATTATCTACCAGTTACACAAGCATGCATTATCTACCAGTTACACAAGCATGACATTATCAACCAGTTACACAAGCATGGCATTATCTACCAGTTACACAAGCTTGACATTATCTACCAGTTACACAAGCATGACATTATCTACCAGTTACACAAGCATGCATTATCTATCAGTTACACAAGCATGACATTATCTACCAGTTACACAAGCATGACATTATCAACCAGTTACACAAGCATGACATTATCTACCAGTTACACAAGCATGACATTCTCTACCAGTTACACAAGCATGACATTTATACACATTCAAAAATCCTTTCTGACTTTCCGTTCTGTGTTTTGATTTAGCTCATTCTAACCTTTCATTGTTGCATGCTTTCTCCTCTACAGGATAGCTCATTCTAACCTTTCATTGTTGCATGCTTTCTCCTCTACAGGATAGCTCATTCTAACCTTTCATTGTTGCATGCTTTCTCCTCTACAGGATAGCTCATTCTAACCTTTCATTGTTGCATGCTTTCTCCTCTACAGGATAGCTCATTCTAACCTTTCATTGTTGCATGCTTTCTCCTCTACAGGATAGCTCATTCTAACCTTTCATTGTTGCATGCTTTCACCTCTACAGGATAGCTCATTCTAACCTTTCATTGTTGCATGCTTTCTCCTCTACAGGATAGCTCATTCTAACCTTCCATTGTTGCATGCTTTCTCCTCTACAGGATAGCTCATTCTAACCTTTCATTGTTGCATGCTTTCTCCTCTACAGGATAGCTCATTCTAACCTTTCATTGTTGCATGCTTTCTCCTCTACAGGATAGCTCATTCTAACCTTTCATTGTTGCATGCTTTCTCCTCTACAGGATAGCTCATTCTAACCTTCCATTGTTGCATGCTTTCTCCTCTACAGGATAGCTCATTCTAACCTTTCATTGTTGCATGCTTTCTCCTCTACAGGATCATTTGTCTAGTTTTAATTTAATTTGATCATTTTAAAAGTTCATATCACCCTGTTACATCTAGTGTTATCTCCCGATACAAGCCTAATAATAACAGAAGCGGGCCAAATTAGCATGGTTCAAAGATTTGATATCGTTGATAAGAAGCTAATGTTTCATTTACAGTTCTAATTATGTTTATAGGGCTGATTAGAATTTACATTCTTGTAAATAAGCATGATTTTAGTAAAAAAAAGTTCAAAATGTGCAAAAACAAAAACTAGTAACAGACACTGGATGTTCAGACTTGTGATAACAATGAAAAAGTGATTATTTAGAAATAGGAATAGGGATTATCTAGAAATAATCTTCAGGTTGTGGTGATGTAAGTATATCTACCTTTACAGTTTTTGATTTCAAAATATATCAATGCATAGCATTCATTGTGCTGCTATACAAGCATTATGGACACCAGGTGCATGGATATTGAAGCTGATTTGCTGGGATATTGAGGTCAAGGTCATACAGTATTGTAAAGGTCGGGTCCATTGTTAAACTGATTTGAAGGTATTGCATTTGTATTTAATGCTTTGCCATTGTTTACTGAAGCTGATGAAGGATCACATGCAGTACAGTTAAGACTTAACTGGTCATTTGTAAATAAGTCAAGGTCATTTGTGAATGGGCCAAAGTCAATAGGTCAGGGTCATTTGTGAATAGGTCAAAGTCAATAGGTCAGGGTCATTTGTGAATAGGTCAGGATTTGTGAATAGGTCAGAGTCATTTGTGAATAGGTCAGAATTTATGAATAGGTAAGGATCATATGTGAATAGGTCAGGGTCATTTTTGAATAAGTCAGGGTCAATAGTAGGGTCATTTGTAAATGTTTGCAATTCCAGTTTTCTGGTAAATGTATTGCCTTTATATGATTATGTATATCTTTAGTAAATGTATTATGTGAGATAACAAATATTGACTATGCATTTTAGTACTGAGGTCACACTACTTCAATAATAAAGCTGAAGGTCATATTTTTAGTATTGAGGTCATAGACATATAAAGCTGAAGGTCATGTCAATTTGTTGGTGAAAATATTGCATGTAGATATGCTTTATTTGTATAGGCAGTAATCAAGTGTTAACCTGCAGAGCTCTTTATGCTTGACATGGGGAGCCTAGAATTGCTATCATGCAATGGAAGAAATACAAATATATATAATTACAAAATAATCATCAACATTAGCCACCATGTGGATAAATAACCCTTGCCGGCAGATTATGTTTCAGGGAAGACTCACAAAATTAACAAAATCAAATAGAACCATAATTCAATGTAATACACTGTAGATTTGCTTCCCAGTTAACTTGCAATAGAGAGTATATATTTTCTGTGTAATTAATGATTAATATCCACGAATTTGAGGGGTTGTAGATAAGACAGTCACTTCAAATAAAACATAAGCTAACTAAGTAGAGAGCCCAATTTCTGATTTTTTATAGCGATATAATACCCATCAAACATAATAAACAAGTAAGAAGTGTGCTTAGGAAATAATAAATAAATGTGTACATAATTACATTGCAAAGCTTTAATTTGAATTGTTAGCTATGGGGTCTAAAGATGGCATTTATTACCTCGACTACCCGAGCATAGCCATCTGGGTGGGCAAAAGAGTAAGGTATTTGCCTCTCGAGGCACTGGTACTAAGGTTCGATTCCGCAAACAAGCGGACCAGGCTACTAAGGGAGGATTGGTTTAAAATTAAATTGATCCTCGTCGTAAAATATCACCTAGTCCTTTCTGGTTATTATCACCTGGAGGACTCAAATTCTCACTAACTGGTTAGCAGGTAGGGTTGTGAACCTGTACGTATCCCTTGTGGAACAGTTTATAACTGGAAGTCAGGAGGGAGAGGCGATTATAGACTCAAAGAAAATAAGTGTCTCATCTACATGTAAAAGCTGTACCGGTATATATGTCACTCACTAGTATTGAGTCTATGGCTATCACGTTTTTGTTACAAAATGTTATCAGGCTATCGGTTAAATATAAATATGATAGAACAAATTCTTATTGTTGATTTTACTTCGAATATTCATTTCGAAATTTGCATTTCATAAATAATTATGCAGTTTAATTTCTAATAAAACCCAAGGACATAAATTAATACAAAATGCTTCGCATTAAAGCGTAAATAATGAACCTCCGTCCCAATAAGCGATGTATATAAAGAACATAAAACCAGATCATAAAACTTGATCGAGCATTTCAATAATTGGAAGCAAGACTATAAAATGTGCGTCGAACGTCAAATATTTCCCACATACAATAACACAATAGAAAATAACGACGGAAACGAAACGTTTTAACCATTATGATCTTTCTTTCGCAAACGTTCATTATAATAATAATTCACAACATTTTCTAACATTCGCCTTGCAATCTGCACAGTGTGACCAAGATTGACGAACGTTTTCAATATTCCAGCAAATATACAACCGGAGTTCCGAAATGCTCCATACATCAAAGCCGAAGGAGGCTTCTCCCATTAAATGATGGGGATAATTGAGCAAATTTTTGTTTGATATTAAATGCAGGTGATATGAATTGACTCATGATTGCAGTGTACTGTATATTTGGTAGAGAAAAAATTATAAATCATTTTTTGAATCTCTGGGTATCATTAGACTACCACGAAGGGGCAATACAGAGGGATGTAGGTCTATTGGTGAATAACGACATCAAAGGAATGTAGCCCTGGAGCAAGAGGAGGAGAGAAAAAAGGATACAAGATAGATATCTTAATGTGAATATAGTAGGAGCTTATAATAGAGTATGATGGATGCATGAATTGTGTGAAAAATGAGATTTTTTGAGCAAAACAAATCTAAGCAAAAAAACCTGTGGAAGCTGTAATAGTAGAAGATGAGTTAATTGAACTGTTCTGATCTGAATATTAAAGAGACACATGGCAATCTTGAGTTTTATATAAAGCAATATTATACCTCATTTGCATATTCCACTCTTTGTTTAATGTGACGTCATCCGGTCCTTACAGTTGCATATTGACCGGGCGCCCATCCGACAAATATATTAACGGACGGGAAAAAAACGACGTCAAAATAAATCGTAAAACGTATTGATTTAATTTGTTGGTCAGATTCAGTATAATATAACAAATAATGTATGGTGCTTCGGTCCATATGAAGTGTCAGACATATGGGCAGTCAGACCTAGAACGTTATATGAACCTCAGCTTCGCTTCGGTCCATATAACATTCTAGGTCTGACTGCCCAGTCCATAAACTTGCATATGGACCTCAGCACCATACAGTATTTGTTAATGAACATTAGCACCTCGATTTATAACTCCTGTTTCATTTTGACTTTAAAACTGTCTATATATATTTTAATAAAAAATTGAAATTTCAACTTTCTTCGTTATTCCAACATAAAAAGTTTAAAATATCTTATTGGTGAAATATAAACAATAGTTAGTACTATGTAAAAACAATTTACTTTGGACTATTCTAATAATTAATATTAATGATTGTATATATGCAACTTATGTAGATAAACGGAACGCCACAGGTTTTATACAAATCAAGATTAGCATGTGTCCCTTTAAAATGCGGGTAAAAGATTAGTATGAATATATCCTGCTGGATATTGGTACATTTATAGAGGCATTCATACATGTATTTACTAAGTGGACATGTTTAAACAGTATTTAGTCATGAAATGTGGTCAGCAGTATGTCAGATAATACTTGGACATTTGAAAACAAGCTTTCCATGAAACATGTATAAATTCACTCCTTACTGAGAGGTTGCAAGTGTCAATTCAATGTAAAATGAACAAAAGGTTTCCATGGAAACTGCTGTATCAAGAAAACATGAAAAATATATTAGGTTCAATTTTTAATAGGTTTTCTTATAACAAAGTTACCAGATCATTTCATACTAAGCCAAACCCCAACCCCTAGCAACATCAGACACTACGCCCTTACCCGCAACCCCTACAGGGCGTTGTTTTTTTCAGAAATAGGGGAAGAGGCCCAGGCCCTTCAATAGGGGGTAAAAAACGTGATTTTCAATTTAAAGGCGAAAAATATTGCGATTTCGAGATATAGGGGGAACAGTGTATTAGGCAGAAATTGAAAATTTGGATGTGCAAATACGCAAAAAGAGGTACATTTTAGATAAGCTGTCTTCTGTAGATGTATCCCAAACATAATAATGTTGAGAAAGTTGGAGAGGGGATTTTTTCAGCCAAAGAGGGGAAAAAAGTAGTCTGTTTTGCTAGGGGAAGGGGCCGAATATCGGAGGAAACGGGCCGAATATCGGCCCTCTGTTTATGTAGGGAAAAAAACCTGCCCTATTATTGTTACTAGAGCAATGCTACCAGACCCTCCCTACCCACCTACCCATAATCCAAACCAGGTCCAACCCCTAGCATTGAAGGAACAACTTCAGTTAGGCACAACCCCAAGTATGATAGCTAAACATACTGAACATGATAAGTAACATCATCAAAATGTATTTTGTTAACATACTCATCTTTTATTATTATTTATTTGAAGCATCAACTTCAGAATCACTGTTAATGTTCACATATCTGTGATTTTAAATGCTGTGAAATGATTATTTCAGCTTAGTATGCACATAAAGATATTAAAAACTGAGCTGTGTGCGTGCCATTTAAATCCGTTTACACAAAGGACAATTCGCATGTTGGACATAATTGACTTTTATACAATATCTGTTTGCCGAAACTGCATTTTGTGCAAATGCAAACAGTTTCAGTATATACTTAATATCGCATGTAAATATACTTGAATTTGAACAAGTGAATAATTCTTTGTGACGGAGCCTGATTTGTGAATCGTCAAGTGTACGGCAAACTTCTCCGCTTTCATAATATTGTCCGAGCCTTTGTTTGGATTGTTGGATCTTTCTATTACTCCTATCATACTTAACAAGCCTGTGTGCTCTGAAAACAGCCTAATTCTTGAACAAATAAATCGTCACATTTTTCAAATACAAATTGTCTGGGGCAATTTCTCCAGCCGTCCTTTGTTGACCATTTACATAAAAATTAGTCTTCCGCACTTGTGTACATTATCGTATATGCCTTCCTTACACGCCTCTTAACAGATTTAAGCAACTCCGAGTAATCCATTGATTTTTTTTCCTTCTAAAGTCTGGTGATCTGATCAAAGGAAAATTGAGTTACTTAATTTAAGACGTACATTATTTGCATGTTACTGTAACATTGTAGTAAACATACAGACTAACAAGGCTGTCCTGCACGTAAATATTGATGGCAGAGAATGACAGGTGCTTTTTTCCGACAAATGACAACCAAACTGTTTTTTGTGTTTTAAAGCCACTCTTCTGTTGTCAGTTTTACCCGAGGGAAGAGATCTGATAGAGATTGTGTCAGCTTGGTCAACTTTTATTTCACAATTATTTATATTATATAACCAGATTTCGCATTTATGTGGTATTTATTATTAGTTTCATATTATACATATTTAATTGCATTCATATAGTTGCGCTACAGTTCATTTTACAGTATTTAAAAATAGCTGATAACTTCAGAATTATTCTAAATAAGCGATATATCAATGTTTTTGGAGCTAATTTTATGAAAATGCAAGAATTTTAAGCTCTTGTTTTGACAGAAATCCTGAACTAAAACTTCATATAATTTTCTTTTAAAATCAAAACAATGGAACAAGATAATATCTGGGAAAATATAAAATTTGCATATATGCAAATAAGCTGATATTGCATTGTGTGCTGGTGGCAGAGTACAATGGAGCAACTCATTTAGACGGAGCTGCCTTCGGCATTGATATGGAAACTAATTGGAACCGACGGCATTGTCTTTTCCAGGCCATTTTCAAATCAAATTTAGAAAATCTGGATTCTTTTTGTGTTGACAGATTCAAAACATAGAATTTCAATTAAACGAATAACTGGTTGAAGCCACACAACACGGATTTTAATGTTATAAACGTTTTTTTACTTGACTGCTATGTTTGAAAATGCATTGATATTATCTTAATGATTTTTATTCATGTTTAATTGCTTACTTGCAGATTTTCCAACAAAAATGCTGATTTATTTCAGTGTTGGAAGAGTTTTATTGTAAAATGAGATATGGAGATTAGATATATAACTTTATGGGATGACTTTTGCAATAGATTTGATGCATCTCAAATGAGCATTTTAGGGTTTGTCTTTTAAGTTCATTTCATCAAATTTAATTAAGACACTGTAACTTGGGGATTATGTTAAAATGATTGGGGGTGGGTCAAAACTCAGGGATATGTATATATGTGTGAGGAGAGTGGAAACTGGGAGATATGTGTATGTGTGGGGGTGGAGTCAAAACTGGGGGATATGTGTATATATGTGTGGGGGTGGAGTCAAAACTGGGGATATGAGTATATATGTGTGGGGGGGATGGAGTCACAACTGGGGAATATGTGTATATAAGTGTGGGGGTGGAGTCCAAACTGGGGATATGTGTATAAATGTGTGGGGTCAGAGTCAAAACTGGGGGATATGTGTATATATGTGTGGGAAGTCGAAACTTGGGGGTATGTGTGGTCAGAGTTGAAACTGGAGGATATGTGAGAGGAGTCAAAACTGGGGATATATGTATATGTGGGTGGTGTCAAAACCCAGGGCCCAGGTTTTTTCCCCGCCCACACATATACACATATCCCCCAGTTTCGACTCCACCCACACATATTGACAAATCCCCCCAGTTTTGGCTCTGCCCACACATATACACCTTCCCCTAGTTTCAATACCACGCACACATATCCCCAAGTTTCAACTCCACTCAAGACATATCCGGACTTGTGAATATGTGTGGGTAGAGACCTGGGGGATATGTGTATATGTGTGGATAGCTGGAGGATATATGTGTATGTGTGGGCAGAGGATAAACTGGAGGATATAGGTATATGTGTGGGCAGAGAAAAAACTGGAGGATCTGTGTGTATGTGTGGGAGGAATAGAAACTGGTGGATATGTGTATATGTGTGGGAGTAGAAACTGGTGGATATGTGTATATGTGTGGGAGTAGTTAAAACTGGAGGATATCTGTATATGTGTGGGAGGAGTAGAAACTGGGCGATATGTATGGGAGTAGAAACTAGAGGATATGTGTATATGTGTGGGAGGAGTAGAAACTGGGGGATATGTGTATATGTGTGGGAGGAATAGAAACTGGGGGATATGTGTATATGTGTGGGAGTAGAAACGGGGGATATTTGTATATGTGTGGGAGGAGTAGCAATTGGGGGATATGTGTATATGTGTGGGAGTAGAAACGGGGGGATATGTGTATATGTGTGGGAGGAGTAGCAATTGGGGGATATGTGTGGGAGTAGAAACGGGGGGATATGTGTATATGTGTGGGAGGAGTAGCAACCGGGGCATATGTGTATATGTGTGGGAGGAGTAGCAACCGGGGGATATGTGTATATGTATGGGAGGAGTAGCAACCGGGGGATATGTGTATATGTATGGGAGGAGTAGCAACCGGGGGATATGTGTATATGTATGGGAGGAGTAGCAACCGGGGGATATGTGTATATGTATGGGAGGAGTAGCAACCGGGGGATATGTGTATATGTATGGGAGGAGTAGCAACCGGGGGATATGTGTATATGTATGGGAGGAGTAGCAACCGGGGGATATGTGTATATGTATGGGAGGAGTAGCAACCGGGGGATATGTGTATATGTATGGGAGGAGTAGCAACCGGGGGATATGTGTATATGTGTGGGAGGAGTAGCAACCGGGGGATATGTGTATATGTGTGGGAGGAGTAGCAACCGGGGGATATGTGTATATGTATGGGAGGAGTAGCAACCGGGGGATATGTGTATATGTATGGGAGGAGTAGCAACCGGGGGATATGTGTATATGTATGGGAGGAGTAAAATAAACTAGGGCATATGTTGATATCTGTGGGTGGAGTCAAAACACAAAATTGTGCCCAAATATGATGTGATTGAAGCATCAAATGTTTCCCTTTGTGGGGTGCTTGAGAGGTCAGTACCCTTTTTAAGTGGATGAGAGCTCTATCATATCCATTTGTTTATGTGTATGTGTGTGTGGGGGGTGAGGGTGGGGTGGGTGCGGGGTTGAGAAGTCAGTGGTACCCCTTTTTAAGTGGATGAGAGCTCTATTGTATCCATTTGTGTGTGTGTATGTGTGGGCATGCAGGGTTGAGAAGTCAATTGTTCTGAGCCCTATATCTCGAGGTATACTACTTCCAAGAGAAATATAGCGCTTGTCGATCATATCTCCAATTTCATAAACTGACGAGACGGGATATATATAATCCCACCACAGAACATTACGCAATCATTATTATGCCTTTTCCTCTTAAAATAAAGGCTCTTAAACTCTCCTAGCTAACTGTAACTTAAATTCGTTAGATGTATATCTGAAAAGCATATATCTTGTAACGTTCAGTCAATAATCTGAAATTGGGGAAAGGAATTAATTTTCCTCGACTCAAGACTTGAGTAACAAAGTTTAGAATCATTATATAGCTTAGGAATTATTATGTTTTACTCCATTTTGATGACTAGATACATCAATTTTGTTAGCAGTTTTCTAAGTGCTGCTCACAAAGCCTGGTTCCACCCAGTCTGGTCTTGTCATCGGTTCCCCGTTTTGTCATTTTGATTTCAATAATTACTTCTGTAGATTGAATTGAAGATTTCAAGTTTTTGAAGTTAACTGGTTTTGTAAGATTTGTGTTAGATTTTTTTTCATTTATTTCAGATGTGGAGAGGGTAGGTGTTAATGTCTTTAAAGCCTGTGAAATATGAGACAAATACAGAAATTATTTACAGATCTTGTTTCAAAACCAATTAATATACAAGTGATAAGGCATTAAAATGAAAAAGTAATTATTGTGTAATATTCAATATGCATCCATCAAGCGGTATTGTGTTCTCTGTTCACTGTTTGTTTTCCTGAGCATGTTGTCATTAACCATTTCAAAGCATGCATATATAGACCTCAGATCAGGAATATTATATGCCGGTATAGATATATTACTACTGACAACTGCTGCTGCTGCTGCCTGTTCTGGGTGTATGAGATTCGAATGGTCAAAATGAGATAGGGGTCCTGTAGAAACCATACTACCCAAACGCAATGGCCGCACTTTACCACAGACTAAGTCAAATGAGCAAACAAATTCATTAGTCAATGAACAACATAAAGAATGGTTATGTGCTGTTGGTAATGTTGAGAGTCAAAAGATCACAGAAACGGTCAAGGTCAGATACTAAATGTAGCTATATATATATATATATGTATGTATAATTTATATATGTCATTTCGATCCACATCATTGCAGTTCCATATACTGTTGGTAAAGTTAACGCAAAGTCAAGGTCGCGTAGATGCTAACTGTAGTTATTTTCATTTTGATCCATATCATTCGAGTCTCTATAGCTAAGGTTATTTAAGGACAAAATATGAAAATAATCAATTCTCCGGAGCGGAGATAGGACCCATCGCCTGAACGTCGGTAATTTTGTGTTTAGACTGGAGTAATTTGTTAATTTCGTCCATACACTAATCAATACGGCCTATCAGTTAATTACGGTTATTCCACATGCATGAATTCTGTGACGAGTATCGGCGCAATCTTGCTTTTTAAACTTGTAATTTCTCGTCTATTTAGATCTGGCACTGACCTGAAAATCCCTGCACACGAGACCAATATCGTCATTGTATTTAACCAGAGGTAGCGCATCCTCACACAATGTCACGTCAGTAGTCCGAATGCAACCTCCTTATATGCATGCACTTGGTTTAAACATATATATTTTACATCGATTGGGAAACAAATTTCTTGCAACTTATATTAATCACTCTTGATGGCTTCCTGCATAGAACCAGTACTAACCCATGTGCATTAATTAGCTTGCTCAAGGATAAATAACATAGCCACGGCGGGGATTGAACCCCCAACCTCTAGATGGAGTCCTACACTCGACCACTCGACCGTGCACTCCATTATACTTATGCACTTCATGTCGGTGTATACCATGCTTTTTTTGTATTTTTTAACACTACCTTATACTCAATGATTGAGTTTGGGTTTATTTAAAGGCGAGGGTTGTGTATAAAAAAAAACGAAATGGCCCCAGAGAAACTTTTCTGATCATTTTATGCATTATGCTGCTCAGAGAGGTTTTATCACAAATTTCTAAATAATAAAGCATTTTTAAACCATAAAATTTGGCATGTTAATACATTAAACATTACTCTGTACAGATATATCAAAATAATTATATCATGTATTTATTTTCCATGCTCTGTCAAATTTTGAATTTGGTGCATCTATTAATAGCTGTACCTGTAAGATCAGTGATTGGTCAGAGTGCTTGAACCTTATCTTGAAGCAGACGAAATACTAACTGGCTACAGTGTATACATAATGACGGTAGACTCTACCTAACGCTGGGGTTTATTTAATACGAGTGATCATGAACCTAATTTAAGTGACCGATGTTTATGTTCAATAAATGCTGCACATGTCTTAAAGCCATGCATTTTTTTTCTGATCTATCATTCATTTAAAAAATGGACTATGACTCAGTGAATGAATAACCATGTGCAGGGCAACATGCTGGTTTAACCTTTCTAGGCTGCAGACAGTCCTGTTAACATGATTCTTCTCCCAAGAAACTTACATAATACATTGTTATGCTCAATTTCACCAGTTTCAGCATATATTCAAAAGTGAAATTATATGTCTTGTTATGTCGTTTTGTTGCGATGCTGCAATGTTTTTCTCCGTACATCGTCGTTATGCTTCTAAGACATGGTATGTAAACGTGAAATATGTTCTGTTTTATTGTAGATGACAGCGAGGAATGATGTTATGATAATTGGTAATCAGGCTTTGTCCCACATGTATCGGCCAGATATATAGATGGATCAATGTTTATTGACTCGATCCATGTAGGGCTCTAACTGTAAAGGCTCTCTCGTTTATATCTGCACAGATTTTAGTCATGTGTTTATTTAACTGGGCTCTTATTTCAGGATTTTAAAGGGTATCACAGCAGTTTTTATTTTTTAAAAATTCACGGTGTCCCGTTAGTTTTTCCCGTAACATGCATTTGTTCAGCCATTAATATTATAGTTCAAAGCAATTTGTTTTTACATATTATTGTTTTTACATATTATTGACTTTTGATAATATTGCACCAATAATATATTTTAAAAATGTGTAGAATAATGAAGGAAATAGATTCTCAATTTGTTTTCTTTAATTATATGCAAGCAGTTTTAAATTCAAAATGATACGGGATTAATAAATCGCTGTACTAATTGTATAAAACTCCAGATTGCCATGTGTCCCTTTAACAGAAGTGGAAAACTGTCCAACGTAAGCTGTAATCAAACCCCCAATTTTCTTTACCAATTGGCTCCAATAGAAAGCCCACTAAAACTGGGCTCCAGTAAATCTTATTTGGAATTATGGTGGCTGAGGTTTTCTTGCCACTCAAACCAGAGGTTCTGGGTTTTACTCCCTGGAGTTATTTTGCTTGTGATCAGTGATGAAGAATAGCCTAATGGTCAGTTATAAAGCCGTGGGTTTAATGTGGGAGTTATACTTAACAGTTGCGGGTTTGTTGCACTAGCTCAGACTATGACGTTTTAAAGACAACAGTATCCTGTTTATATCCATACGTGTTCATTAAATATTAAAATCGGAGACTGGGTAAGTATTCAGGCACTGTAATAAAGGCATGTTGGAACATAAACATGTAATACAGAAGAATCCTCGGGATCCTCACAGGCATGTTGGAACATAAAACATGTAATATAGAAGAATCGTCTTGATCCTCACAGTAGCCTTGCAGTAATTCATCAAATGAGGTCGTTTGTATTGCCATTTATTGTTTTTCGATACTACCATGTGTAATAACATCGGATAGTATCGTGCAATATGAGGCGCGCAATTTTATTTTTATAAATAAGGCATTATCTGTAGTTATTCCTACTTAAGCGAATAACTCCCGACAAATGATGTCATATGATAAAAACAACAACTTGCATCACAAAAGCTTGTAAAATATAAAAATTGTACAATTCGTAAAACTCTCATCATCTTGAATTTAAAGTTACACCAGGCATTATTGAAGCTTGTATCAAGCAATAATGTATGCATGCACTTTGATTTATTAACCAGAATTGTTTTAATATATTAAAACAGTCTATTAAATCAGTTTAGAATTATTTTATTATTAAGAACCTCATTACTCAATGTCAAGTAAAACCTCAATGTGTTCTGAGAATGTAATGAGTTTTAAATAAACTGGTTTCATTGGTCCAATTGTTATATTGGTCCAATTGTTATCACTTAACCAATCAGAATTCTTCATTCATATTTTCATTTGGTTGTTTCTATCATGACATCACTTTCTGGTATTATCACATCACATCCTGGTATTATGACATCACGTCATGCTATTATGATGCTACTCAGTGTGTTCTGAGAACTGACTGAGCATCTAAATTGCTGTGAGAAACGGATTAAGACTGTTTGTATCTCTCAATGAGTAATGAGTTTCTTGAAACCAAGAATCATGAAATTCTAAATTTAGAATAATTCTAAAATGATTTAATACTGTTATATGTGTCGATGTTCTGTAAAATGCCATTCATTCATTTATTTAACCTTAAGCATGCTTGTATATTATAGTAAATAAAATGTTGAGTTTTTTTAATTTCTTGTTTATTTTACCAAAATATTTTAATATATTATTGGTGCAATATGTTCAAAAGTTGGTAATATATAAAAAAACAATTTGCTTTGAACTACTGGTATTCAAATAATAAATATTCATGATTGCAAATATGCAAGTTATGTTGAAAAACTAATGGGACGCTGCAAGTTTTAAACAAATCAAGGTTGCTGTGTGCTCCTTCAAAATGTAGCACTTTCCTTACAATTTTGCTATGGCATTACAGTTGTTTAAACTACATCCATAAAATATAAAATTCAAAATCTGAGATGTTTTATTAATAAATTGCTGCAGTGTTAGAGTTTGGACATTTGTTCATCTCTTCTGAGCTATATATATTCTATTAGATCTCTAAAACCCTTATAAGACCTCATATCCAAAATGACATACACCTACATGAGAAAAAAGGGTAACATTCCCTTGTTTCTAGTTAGATTCTGTGAACTTAGCGGCTACATGTGAAATAAAACACAGATATGGTCTCAGTAAGGCTAACCAAATAGCGGGATTGGAATTTAAAATTTTCAAATCCTCGGATAAATTATCTTGTCCTTTACTCATCATAAACAGATTATGTAGGTCTCCAAGTTCATTTATACAAATCCGGGGTATCAGCGGGTCTTCGCTGACATGACAGGGATGTTCACAAATGCCGGGTTATGACGGAAATATCGCGGGTAATGGCGGAAACATCAATGGTTCAGTCATGCTGTCAGAGAGGGTTTCGTATTTAAATATAGAGAAAATAGTGTGTGAAAAAATGCGGTTCCAAAGCACATGCTATTCTTTGAGTCATATAAATGACCCATTTATTGATGAATATTATATAATGTGAGTGTTCACTGCATCAGACAGCATTCTTAGGTACACAATATAATAATACAAATCTTTACACATTAAAAAAACTAAAGAGAACTTATTTTAGAATGATTACTAAACATGCTACACAGTTTTTATAAGTCGATTCTTATGGATGATGGGAGGTATACAGTTTTGGTTCTATGCAGGAAAAATGGAGTGGTCTGCCTCTACCACAAAAAAATTGACCATCATACATGTACAATGCCGAATATGTGCTAAAAATGACATAACACACCATTCAAACAAACAAACTCTCAGTGGTGTGGATGATGGAGCACCCAGAGAACACCCACATGTCCTAAGAACACCCACATGTCCTAGAGGGTGACCACTGTACCCTCTTGCATTGCCGAGATGGAAAATTGTTCCTGCTTTGCTTTAATTTTACACATTACCACATTAAGTAAGGAAAATATAAAACTCATTGTATAAATTTAAAACACATAAAACCTCAGTTTTCATAATATCTGGATATTGTTCTTCATAAGACTACAAGTGATAGAATTCAGTTCATGAATGGAACGGCCATTTTTATCAGGTAGACTATTTATACAGTACTTTTCTCCAATGAAAGGAAGTGTATAGGATTAGTGACAATACGTTACGGGTTTAAAACTATAGCTTTTTTAAATCAATCGTGGTAAAATGGATATTGATCAGCACATTTCGTCGAGTCATTGTTTCACTTGTATCTCAAATATCAGCTTTTGTCTTCTACAATAACATTTTTACAAGCCCAAATGAGTTTATTGTTCAGATATCCTAACTTTTTATTCAGCGCTTCTTTTCCCTTGTAAATTATTAAGTGAAAATACATTAAATTTAGCAATTTGTATCCGTCATATTTCGATAAATGATAGATGTATTCCTATATTCTAAATAACCTACAAAATTGCGATGGTAATTACGCTAATGTGCCTGGATAATGCTCCGCGGTGGGTGGGACGGTTTCCCAAAACTGTTTTAAGACCCGCAAATGTTATCACTAGACATGCTTTTTGTAGAAAATTGCTGTATTTCTAGTAAATAAATGCACATTTGTCAGTGTTTATAGTTTAAGGGTTGTCTAAGCACATTTATGTAATGAAGTGGTTATAGATATTACTACATTTAAATGCATTTGTTGCTTGATATGATATGCAATTTATGTAATAAACTAGTCATGAAAAACTTGATGAAATATTCTGTGTGTTAACATCTGTGCAATTTTGAAAGCAAAAACAAGCAGTTAAATATTGTAATAAACAGCCTTTAATCAAGAGTGTTATGCAAAGCTTATATTGTGTGTATATAATTTATAATCATGTGTGTATAGAAAATGTATAATCATGCGTGTGTATACTTTATAATGATGTGTGTATATAATTTATAACCATGTGTGTATAATTTATAACCATGTGTGTATATAACTTATAATCATGTCTGTATATAACTTATATTCATGTCTGTATATAACTTATAATCATGTCTGTATAAAATATAATTTATATTCATATTTGTTATATATAACTTATAATCACATTTGTAATATATAACTTATAAGCATGTATTTAGTATATTACTAATAGTCATGTGTTATATATAACTTAATTTATGTATAATATATATACACTTTAAAGTTAAGGGACTATGTATTTTAAAAGCCGTCTGCTTGAACTAAACAAGTTGTGTGCATCTCTAAGATAAAGCCTCTGTATATTTCCTTTATTAGGTTACTTCTTGCAATTTTCAGCCAATCAGATAAAGACTAGAAAAGGATATTTTCTCCAAGACCAAGCTAATCCCTGACATTTTCTATCAGTCACTCTTAGGATCAGAGAATAAATATTTTCGTACAATCAGCCATTATCACTAGAATTTAATAAGATTTTCTTCTTTCTGTTTTCAATACACAAATTTCCAATCGTGGAATGCCCGAGATTTGATTGTTCATGAAAACCAGCCCCGCGATAAGATGAGAAGGAAACTCAATATGGCGCATCTATTTTCCGATTAAGGAATCTTCCACCGTTATATGTAAAATTCACATTACAGAACCCGCGAAATCAATAACATTCTCCGTTTTTTCTAATCGGAGAACGGGCCGGCATTCACGCTCGTAGATTGGTTGCTATTCTGTCGTTAGATTAACTTGACCCCGAATAGAGACTCATCCCAAACTGTAATAACTGACGTTTTCACTCCACCAAATGAAAAATGGAAACACTTTTAAAAAGAAACAAATCCTGTTGGGATTTTCTTGCATTTTCGACTTGATGAATCACAATTAGGGACTTCGCACTTCATCTGGTGGTGTTGCAGTATCCATTTGTTTGTTAATATGCATATTTTATTTTTCAAAGATTTTTTCAAAAATTAAAAGGTTCTAGGTCCATTATGCATATTTTTATCTAGACGTAAATGGAGAGTGAGTCTGGAATGTTCATTCCTGTTGGTGCCATATAACCTTTTTGTGTTGGTGGTTGGCAGTAAAAGCCCAATTCAACTCAACTCAACTGAAACATGTTAACGCTAGTTCCAGATTAGTTCTCGACATTTTGAAATGTTCATCCACAGAAATTGCGTTAATATTGCTGTTTCTCGATCTTTTTTTCTTCTCGTAGAAGCTTTGATCCTTCGGTATATAATTCCACAGAAGAATCATCTGACAGTTGTACATAAGTAGTTCTTAATAGATCTGGGAATCATAAATTGTCTCAGCCTCTGTGTCGCTTGCTGTTATTAATTAATGACACTCCATTGTATTTTTTATTACGCAAAACATATCCACAAAATATATCACATGGCATTCCAGGATATCTGGGTGCATGATCAAGCATTTGTATATATCCATTCATCCTAACTTTATCATATGAATGAAATGCTTCCTTCCCACAATTTTTCACTTTTCAAACAAACATTTGAATGATGTCTTTACAAGTGTTTTGTCAAAATGGATGAACATTTGTCAAGTTTGAAATATGGCGTATAGTTGGGGGGTACATAAACGTCATTTACACAGATAGTTGATAACTCACATATAGTTATCACATATAACACAAACACACTCACAACATTGACAGCTGATGCTGTGTAATATGTATTTCATTACAGGGGACCCAAAAGGGGGAAATAAATGTAAAATATTAAAATACTATGCTTTCCTATAATAGTGTAAACCTTTATTCATGACCTATTTTAACTTTATAATTCAGATGTTTTTTGTGAATGTTGAACATCTGTAAAGGTCATTAATGCTGATAGGTCAATTTGCGTTGTCTTTTTTTTATTTATTTTTTTATTATGTCAATATTTTATTTAATTTGTGTCTGAAAGCGGAACATCTTGCAAAAAAAAGTAATATATGTTGCTTTTTATTAGTGACATTAACCTCGGTACATCCTCCAGTGGAGCAATCACCGTATACCTCACACCTGGCATCAAAGGTGTTTTGTCACCCAGCTACCAAACACCAACGGTGTCTTAACATATTGTTAAACACTCTCGTTTATGTCGGTTTTATTTTTCATCATCAAATTATAATGTGAATCCCATGAATACATGCTTTAAAAGCCTTGATTATTATGACTATAACATACAACCTGTGTGTTTTATAGGAAGTAGCATGTATCGTTTATGACTGGAAATTATGGGACACATCAAAGGCCTAGCTGCAAGATACGGCCATAAATTTCCCACTTTCCCTTCAATAACTATTTTTATAATGATGTGTTGTTATATTCTGCAAATTGTTTAGCAAGCGAGTATTTTTTTTAAAGAAATCCTGAAAACAATTTGTATTTGGAAGGGGAATTGTTACTAAGCAATAAAAAATGCATTAACGAGCATGCATCGAGCAGTGTTTTATTCGGCAGTAAACTCAAAACTCAAGCAGTATTTTGTCATTGTCTGTGTTGTGCTTCCATCAGTGCTGCAATTTGAAGTTTTGACATGCAGCTTTGGTTTTAACTGGTATTGGGGCAGGGTTTTCCTTATTTACACTACCCTGTTTTATTGGGATGACAGTAGGGTGAGTGAGGTTTGGAGCATCTTAGAACCTAGTTTAAAACCTCAGCGACCTTTTATGCTAATGTTGCTGCCCTTGTTAAATAAAGATTTCTTTACATTACATTATTATTATCCTTATACTTATTATTATTATATTATTGTTACTAGCAACATTTACGTAAGTAAATATTTACTATTCATTTGGTATTGACTTGTCTTCCTTAATAGTTTCTAATTTACCCAATTTGCTTATGTTTATATCTGGTTTCCTATTAGGAAGATTGCAATCGAATGTACTGTGTATGTATTTCGTTATGCAATACAATAATTCTTTAATTTGCAACATTTGCTTTTGTTTGTGTAAGCACCCTATCTTGTTACATTACAATCACAGCATGATTATATCAGGGATAATTTCATTAGGGGAGATCCCAATCTACATCAGTGGTGCTTTATGTGGGAGGTCAGTCTAGCCTCTAACCAGCATGCTCTGTGCCTTATCAGCCCCTGGTCATCTTTTCTTTGATCTCACCACTACTGACCAGCCTGTCTTGATTATTGGTCCTTTCTTCTTATTCTTGTTACATTGATAGAGTGATAGCATCACAAGTGTTTCTTTGTCTTTAGATAACACAATTGCGATTACTCCCCGTCATGCTTCATTGGTCACACTCACTGTGCAGCACCATACACTCACTGTGCAGCACCATTGGTCACACTCACTGTGCAGCACCATACACTCACTGTGCAGCACTATTGGTCACACTCACTGTGCAGCACCATTGGTCACACTCGCTGTGCAGAACCATTGGTCACACTCACCGTGGAGCACCATTGGTCACACTCAACCTGCAGCACCATTGGTCACACTCAACCTGCAGCACCATCGGTCACACTCAACGTGCAACACCATCGGTCACACTCAACGTGCAGCACCACGATTTGAAAATAAAATGATTATATTCTTTTCTGTAATCATTACAGTATTTAACCTTATGGCAGCATGCACCTTGCCTGTTGACAATGTTTGGTATATTTATAAGTAACTAGATTCTTAAAGAAACTAACCCACCAAATAATGGCAAAAACTACACTACAAAAACGTTTATCAAGGTTTAATCATGGGTTCTTAAAATACCTATGATTGAATATGCATAAAATGAATTATGAGTTGGTAACTCTTAATTTGACACTCCAGTTTTGGGGTTTAGCCTGGCTGGTTAGAGCCATTTATATTGTGTCTATTGCGTTTGGGTTCTCAAAATATGTAAATTATATTTATTACATTTCTGCGGGTGAGTGAAAGATTCTGATTTCTCAGTGAAAGAATATTCATAATTGCTAAATATTAATAACTAACTCTGCACACAAAAATAACTAACTGTGACGATGAGTTGTGACGTCAATAAAGTGTTGCTGACATCGACGTCATCCACCGATAACGTTCAATAAAGCAAATAATTTAGGTTAAACTTATACTCAAAGTGATTTAAAATGTAATAAATAGATTATTTAACTGCTGGGTTCGATTATAGGGAAATCCTTGACTCGATGGTAGCCGTGTTTGTTTTTTCACTCACTCGCATATGCTCGTTCGTGAAAAGAACAACACGTCTACCATCTTGTGAAGGATTTCTCTATAATCGATCGCAGCAGTTAAATAATCTCTGTATATACAGCTCATCATCAGTAGGTTTAGAAATGGATTACATATGTTGTAAAACTTGACTGTTGTTGGCGGGATAACTACTTTAAGTCACGTTTTGTAGCAATGGTATTAAATGTTAATACAAAAGTACACTGAATCTAGGAAAATAATGTATTTTAACAAAAACTTGAGGAATCAAGTTTTCCAGACCAAAATATATTTTATAAACAATAATTGTACTGGGTAAATGCACTTCCATCTTCTATATTTAATGTAATCACATTTTTAAAACAGATTTTATTCCTATGTATTTATTCCACATTGCTCCAGTTTGCCTTCAACTTTGGTGAAAGTTAAAACAAAAAAAGTATTTTGTTGTCTGCTGTGTGGTGTTTTTAACTTTTAGCACTTCCATCGAAATGTCAAATAAACATAATACTGCCTCCCCAAAACAAGATAGACTATGTCTATACTAGTTCAAGCTCAGTTTATTAAAGTATTGACAGGACAGATATGTAAATATAAAGACCAGCTTAACAATGATAGTTATCATTACGTGGTCCCGTCTTAATTCCATTAAGCGATGGGAAAGCTTATATTAGCAGGATTTTATAGTGGATATTTCGACAATAAAACGCGTTTAGGAATATTTGTTTAAAGAAAAAATGCGATAGCCTGTTTAAAATTACATATTAAGTGTTTTTATTTTACAATATGAATAATTTTTAAGCCGAAATTAAGGTTTTATTTCATACCCCAGCCAACCCCGTTTTCTCTTCTAGGAGAAAGGGTTGGATGGGGTATGAAAGTTAATACTCGGACCACGTATTGTTATTTATTTAAAACAAAGTTCTAAAACGTTGATATATGTAATAATGCACAGTAGGGTTCCAGGTAGATATATAGTGCCTTTAAATATGAAACTTCATGAAAATGTATCGGTTCTAACTTGAAAATGTGATGTAAGTTTGCTGTGGCGTCTATAGGACCAGTTTTCTCATTTGTAAAACAATAATAGTTCATATTTACAATGATGTATATCTGAAGAGTAGCACCTGACCAATACATAGTGTGTGTGAAGCATTCATCGACCTTCTCGGACATCCAATATTGGACCAGTATATCATCTAGCAACATGTTTAAATGATAGCTGTTAGGAGCCTCAGTGGAATAAACTATGTTTGTTTAGAGATAACCCCTATAATGAATGTGTAGACAGGCAGTCCCATAGAACACACTGGCCCTGAGACAACAGCTGCAAGTGATCCCACAAACATTAGGGGTCACTAAGGGTCTGCTGGAACCTTGGTATCCAATGTCAATATTGCACAGATGGGAGGATAGGGTGTGGTTACTTTGTACCAAGGGACTTGATAACATTTATTTTGTTTTGTCAACATTTCCAGGTTTTTATTAAAACATCCACAAAATAGATCAGGATATGGCAGTATACTGCTTAGGTGCTTGGGTTTCAACCACAAAACTATAAACTATCTTAATAAATAAAAAATAAAGTACCCAAATAAAATGATTTGAAAACTGGAATGATCTATTCTACACTATTTTATATATCTGTTGATTACTGCCCTTATCCGCTTGTGGAAACAAACCACAAAACAAAACCAACATATTTTCATAATTAATGCAAGACATTTTTGTTAAATGAATAAATGGAATCAAAATCACAATTTTAGTTTTATAAGTGACTATTGTTTGCCTTAAACTCCATTTCAAGGGATCAGTGCAAAACTATTTAACTTCATATGAATAAAGAAGGAGATACTGAATAAAGAAGGAGATACTGAATAAAGAAGGAGAGATACTGAATAAAGAAGGAGATACTGAATAAAGAAGGAGATACAAGAGTTTTACAATGAACCCTTGATTTACAGTTGTTGCTTTTTTACATGTCACTGTACCATGTACTCCCAAAAACATAAATGTCTTCCCATATGTTGTTATTTTATAGCAGATTTTTATGCTTGCCTAAACCCGTGCCATTTTTGTGGGTGAGCTAAAAGAGCAAATTAGAATTGTGGAATTCAGCTTATTAAAAGATGAAGGGGTCTTGGAAAATACACTTCAGATGTGTTTTAATTAAAAAATATTACATCTATTTCCGAATAATTATATTTTAACTTAATTTAAAAGACCACTTTACTGCAATTACTACCATTTCTTTGGTTTCACCCCTCTATCATAGACCGATAAGAGCATTTCAGTTTTTTCTAAGGTCTTATATAATAGTTGTGAAACAATGCACTGAATCATTCAGTATATTCTAGATTCAGGAACGACTGAACGAGAGCCAGTGCCAAGTCTAAATACGATGCCATCAATTGTTATCTACGAATTTCAAGACTTTTGGCTTTTGTCTGATCTTGTCGACCTTTTATCAGTTAAAACATAGCCAAGGTATTTTAAAACTTTTTTCTTCCACCTAGTAAACCTTATTTTTTTTGTCTCTTGTTGCTTGTCTTGTAGATTTCTCATATCAGATATTGAGGTGAAATAAATGAGCATGTATAACCCTTCGACACTTTTTTGTATGTATATTAATTTGATTTTAGTGTGGTTGGAGGGAAATGAGATGCAGAAAGATGCAAACTGGACACTATGTTCTGAAAAAAATCATAATAGAAAGTTTTACCCAAGTACAGATGTCAGTATAACTACTTACAGATGGAAAATGCTTGGGTGTATAACTACAGATGTAAAATGCTTGGGTTTATAACTACAGATGTAAAATGCTTGGGTTTATAACTACAGATGTAAAATGCTTGGGTCTATAACTACAGATGTAAAGTGCTTGGGTCTGTAACTACAGAAGTAAAGTGCTTGGGTCTGTAACTACAGATGTAAAGTGCTTGGGTTTATAACTACAGATGTAAAGTGCTTGGGTCTATAACTACAGATGTAAAGTGCTTGGGTCTATAACTACAGATGTAAAGTGCTTGGATTTATAACTACAGATGTAAAGTGCTTGGGTCTATAAAATGCTTGGGTCTATAACTACAGATGTAAAATGCTTGGGTCTATAACTACAGATGTAAAGTGCTTGGGTCTATAAAATGCTTCGGTCTATAACTACAGATGTAAATGCTTGAGTCTATAAAATGCTTGGGTCTATAACTACAGATGTAAAATGCTTGGTTCTATAACTACAGATGTAAAGTGCTTGGGTCTATAAAATGCTTGGGTATATAACTACAGATGTAAATTTCCTGGGTATATAAATTCATTGTGTATATAACTACATCGGTATATAACTCAAATGTACATATAACTACAGATGTAAAATGCTTGGTTATATGTAGATGTAAATATATGCATATTTGTTCTCTATCTGGCTTTGTTATATACTTGTAGCTTCTCTTCTCTAAGAGTTCATAGAGATTGGAACAATGTTTTGGCTTTACCCATAACCTGCTACATATATGTAATGGAATGTTCTTTCTTTGAATCAAGACCATTCCATTTATGTGACAAAGGGGTATTTTGGGTAAAATGACTGATCAGCAGCAGACATTGTAAACCCTTATCAGTTACTTGCAAGCTGATCTGGGTTTACAATGGACCTGCGAGTTACTCGCAGGCTGATCTGGGTTTACAATGGATGCAAAGTCTATTATAATCGTGATTAGCAGGTTAAGAGTTAATAGTTTGATTTTAAACCCTAGAATGTGTAATATGTTATATGTAAACCCTAGGATGTGTAATATGTTATATGATTTATCATCTCGTCTTCGATGAAGTTGGTGAAGTTTAGATATCACTTGGGGCGTCAACATTTATGTTAAAATTTTGCACTAAAGTTTTTCACATTCTAATATCTTAACATTACATATTCAAATTCATCAAACTTTGTATATGTCTTCATTGTCATCAAGGGCATAAGACACTCAGATTTCATAACTCTGGATTGCATTTTGCATTTTGGAAAAGTATGGCTCTACTCTTAAAGGTGATATACCTTTTGTGGACATTCTTGTTAGTGGAAGCTGTAGATTATGCATATTGAAATATAAAGATAAAACATAACAGATTGTGTGTTTATAGACAATAAAACTTTCATGATCTACTGGTCATGTCAAAATGTTACATTTGGTATACAAACACTTGGTAGATATATAGTCCCATAACTAGACCAATTTGAGGTCTAAATTGATTCAAAATGATGTCAAATTGATATCATCACTGGTGTTAAATACAAGTACTTTACACTTTCTCATTGTTTGGCTGACCTTTATATGTGAATCTGCAAGTTAGCTGTTTGCTGGCTGTGTCACTGACATTCACAATACATAAGTTGAAATGTACTTACTGGCATTCCAGAGTTGTCTGTGATATTTTGTTAAATTTATTAGAGTGATTTTTAAATATTGATAATTCTATATTGACTAAATGTTCCACAGTTCTATACAAATGCTCTTGTATGTACTATATTGACAATTTCCAAGGTTATACATCACTATACCATCGTCCAAGGATAGTGTTGTGTTATTCCAAGGATGCATTACTATATCATCTGTGGTAGACAAAATGATCCTATTTTTTATCTCCAAACGGCCTTTTTGCCACTGACCATTCCAAGACGGTAGCCCTATTGTCGACCCATTTATGTTTGTGGTGTCACATCCTGTGGTTTTTTCTTGTTGTTTGTTTTGTATACATGTTTTTGGACACCCGTTTTCTGTGAATGCTACATTTCCTGTTATACCTACATTTCCTGTTAACCTATATTTCCTGTTATACCTACATTTCCCATTATACCTACATTTCCTGTTATACCTACATTTCTGTTAACCTACATTTCCTGTTATACCTACATTTCCTGTTGTACCTACATTTCTGTTAACCTACATTTCCTGTTATACCTACATTTCCTGTTAACCTACATTTCCTGTTATACCTACATTTCCTGTTATTGTTATACCTACCGTATATCAAATCTGTTAATATCTAAAAAAAAAAAAGAATCCAAACTAGATATTGATAAGTTATGTGCTTCGGTAAGGACCATTTTTCTCTTATAACTAATTTTTTTCAGGAGGCACATTGGTACCACATTGGATGTAGCACTGGCTGGTGTGTTGCTTATGTTGACAGGGTAATGAGGTGAAGGGTGTACAGTAGGTTTACACTTAAAATACCAGATGCATGATCCATAAAACACGAGGCCAAGAGGCCAGTGAGGGGACGTTGAGACAGCCAGGTGCATGATCCATAATACACCAGGCCAAGACAAGATGCCAGTGAGCGGACGTTGAGACATGCTTTCTCTCAGATTAGTCTATGAACATTGCCAATGTAAACTGTTGATAAAAAAAAGTCTCTCCTGTTTTAATTTTTAAAATAATTTAAGCAATTTTACAGTGAAAGCTGCTGATCCATTTTCAACAGTTAGGTCAAGATGCTGGGGTCCAGCAAGGGGTGGGGTCCAGCAAGGCATAGGTAACACCAATTGTTTTTCTCAAAGAGCTCATCAAAGTGAAGTTTCCTCTAAACAGGTGCCAATGTAAACTTTTGGTAAGTAGTTTTCTATATTTTAGAAACATAATTGTGTCTTGTGATAAATATAAACTTAATTGTGTTAATAAATAGAAACATAATTGTGTCTTGTGGTAAATAGAAACATAATTGTGTCTATAAATAGAAACATAATAAATAGAAACAAAATCGTATCTGGTGATGAATAGAAACATAATTGTGTCTACAAATAGATACATAATTAAAAGAAACATAATTGTGTCTCTGAATAAAATAGAAATATAATCCTGCCTCACTTGATTGTAACATAATTTTATATATGCCCCTAGATGCATGCATTCAATGACAAGATGGTTTTAAGTGTTCACCTTTCAGACATAATTTCAAAGTGTTAAAATATTTACCATAACTGCCACATAAAATTACTTTGCCTTATCTCAGAAGGCTTGAGCAAAGGAAATCCATAGCATTATCTAGATTAAATCAGCCATTACCTCACTTGATCAGCCTAAGCTTGTGAAATGGGTGGGTCTTTTGCAATGCAAACAGTGGATTATTTTTGTATGGGTGGATCTTAGTCTCCATTATTGTTTTTGTAAGATTTTGTTAACTTTTCGACTTGGAATTTAGCCACATTCTGGAACATTATACACCAACAATTTACAATTCTTGCAATTTTGGTAAAGAGTGAGAATCTCAAATTCTTTTGTTGATCTTCAGGATCATGTGATGCTATATTTAAACTGCTCTTATCATAGTATACTGCTCTAAAAAAACAAACACTTTTTTTACGCCCCACCACAAATGCTGAATGGGCTCGGCCCATTGCAGATGATATCCAAAATGTTTTGACTGGTTATTTTTAAATATTTCAAAAGGATTATACTGAGTATATTTAAAAGTATTGTTATAAATTATTTTCGCAAAAGTAGTACAATTGCATATATATGATTCACTGTAGTAAAGTACTGTCGACTGTCTGTTTTTGGGAAATCTTTTTCGCAAAATTAGTATAATTGCATATATACGATTCCTTGTAACCAAGTATTGCTGACTGTATTATGTGAAATTATTTTCAAAAGTAGCAAACATCCCTGTTGTGCCTTCCTGTCACTGCTCACAAATGTTATATTTTTAGAAAAAAAATTTGTGTGAGCTAGCATTATCTTTTACATGCCAGTAGTGTATACTGCATTAGCTTAGCTGAACCCTGCAAGTGCATAAAGGTTAAAGCCAACAAATGGGTTAACAAACAAAAATATATTATTAATTATTTCAAGATTACCTTAAATTAAGTACCTATTTACTGTACATTGATGTCCTACCATACAAGATATATAACAGAGATCTTTAAATTAAAAAATGCATATTAAAGACATAATCCTTAAGGGGTACTTTAAGATCAAAAGTTAAAACTAATTTTATGTAATTATTGGGTAATTTTCATAATATTTGTAATAACTTTATTTTTCAGGCATCTGTTTTTAATTAACATAGTTTTATTTCATATTTTCTATCATCTTCACCAAGGACTTTGTAATTATTTATTTTTTGTTATCATTACAGTGTGCCATAGCAGTTTTCTCACATGGTTAGCACTGTATTATATTAGCATAATGTCACACTATGATGACTGCTTAAGCCTATGTTATAATAGCCTATTATAATGGTATATGTGGACTGCTTAAGCATTATGCTTGACTAAGTCATTAAATGATATGGATTGATCAGGACTATGTTATAATAGCCTATTATAATGATATGTGGACTGCTTAAGCATTATGTTATAATAAGTCATTAAATGATATGGAGTGATCAGGACTATGTTATAATAACCTATTATAATGATATGTGGACTGCTTCAGCATTGTGTTATAATAAGTCATTAAATGATATGGAGTGATCAGGACTATTGTATAATAGTCTATTATAATGATATGTGGACTGCTTCAGCGTTATGCTTGACTAAGTCATTAAATGATATGGAGTGATCAGGACTATGGTATAACAGCATATGATAATGATATGTGGACTGCTTGTTAAAGCGTATGTTTTAATAGCTTCTTAAATGATATGGACTAATTAAGCCTATGCTATAATAGCTTATTAAAATTATGTGGACTGCTTAATTGTATGTTATAATGCATATAAACTGTAAATAGACTGATTAAGCTTAAATTTAATGATGGATTGACTGCTTAAGCCTACGCTGCAATAGCTTGTAAGAATGGTACATGAACTGATTAAGCCTACCTTGCAATATCTTAATAAAATGGTACTTGGACTGCTTAAGCCAATAGTACTTGGACTGCTTAAGCCAATAGTACTTGGACTGCTTAAGCCAATAGTACTTGGACTGCTTAAGCCTATGTAATAACAGCGCGGTGACGTGTCTACTGTTTAAGCCTATTTTATAACAGTGTCCTGTAGCGTTAGGTCAACAAACTTTTGATTTGTCTTGTAACTATCTGTTAGAACACCCATTGGGGAAATCTGTTAGAACACCCATTGGGGAAATCTATGTAGAGAATGAAACAAAATATAAAAAATAAATGTATCCTTCAGATCATTTATTAACAATAAAATGTGTTACTATGCACCACTTTATAACATACATCACCCACACTATTATAACATATGTAGATGGCCATGACACAAAACATGTGTACCATGACCCACACAAATATAATGCAAGTAGATGGCACAGAGCATGTGCACTGTACCATCACCACACAAATATAATGTAAGTATATGGCACAGGCCACAGAGCACGTGCACTGTACCATAACCCACACAAATATAATGTAAGTAGATGGCACAGGCCACAGAGCAAGTGAACTGTACCATCACCCACACAAATATAACGTAAGTAGATGGCACAGAGCACGTGCATGGTACCATCACCCACACAAATATAACATAAGTAGATGGCACAGAGCACGTGCATGGTACCATCACCCACACAAATAATAACATACATAGATGGCACAGAGCACGTGCACGGTACCATCACCCACACACATATAACGTAGGTAGATGGCCATGACACATTTAAGCATGTGCACTGTGCCATATGTATACCACATTTTAAATGTAGGCCATATTTGTGATACAACTATCATATAAAAAGATGGCACAGGACAAAGAGCACATGTATACACGACATGTACCACACATGTAAGCCATTCTGGCGTATGGTACTTGTTTCTAAACCCTAAACCTTGAAATAAATGTCATCTCCTACAGACAAAACATAAAAGTTACCCAAGTCTTTATGTCCCTGTTACTCAAGTCTTTATGTCCCTGTTACTCATACCCAAGTCTTTATGTCCCTGTTACCCAAGTCTTTATGTCCCTGTTACCCAAGTCTTTATGTCCCTGTTACCCAAGTCTTTATGTCCCTGTTACCCAAGTCTTTATGTCCCTGTTACTCATACCCAAGTCTTTATGTCCCTGTTACTCATACCCAAGTCTTTATGTCCCTGTTACCCAAGTCTTTATGTCCCTGTTACCCAAGTCTTTATGTCCCTGTTACCCAAGTCTTTATGTCCCTGTTACCCAAGTCTTTATGTCCCTGTTACTCATACCCAAGTCTTTATGTCCCTGTTACTCATACCCAAGTCTTTATGTCCCTGTTACCCAAGTCTTTATGTCCCTGTTACCCAAGTCTTTATGTCCCTGTTACCCAAGTCTTTATGTCCCTGTTACCCAAGTCTTTATGTCCCTGTTACTCATACCCAAGTCTTTATGTCCCTGTTACTCATACCCAAGTCTTTATGTCCCTGTTACTCATAAGATAATAAAATAAATTCAGTATAGTTGTAGTATCAATTCATTTTCGCAACTTAAATTTTATAAACGATACACATAACATCATTGGAGAATTTTCACAAAAACAACATGTTAAATATCAATAAATTATTTCTGTTTGTAGATATTGCAGAGGGTACTGTTTTAATGAAAACAGTCTGTAATCATTATTTGGTAAGAGTCCTAAACTTGGGTAAGTTTTATACATTGTTTCTTTCCAATGTTGATTCATTATCTGACCACTTCATAGCAACTTTTGTTCTACCAGTCATCACCACCTTCCAATAAGAGCGGTGTCTTTTCCACCTCCCTGTGGGAGAGGTGTCTTTTTTCACCTTCATGTCAGAGAGATGTCCAGATAATATAAATCACCATTATCAACACAACGTAAACTGATTTAACAAATATGGAATAAAATAGCACTATAGAGTGAGATATATATAATAATAAAAATAATAATAAGATATGCATAATAATAGACTAATAGTAAATACGCATCATAAAATTACAAGTATATATTGAGATGCAGTTTTTTTATTGAAACATTATGTACAAAAGATATATCTAAACAACTAAACCATTAAAACATGTAAGAAAAAACATAATTGAACTGTGTTCTCTAATGGCACAAGAAAGATTGACTCCTCTTTTCAGCTTAAAAACCTAAGCTTTTTATTAAACTTATAGTTAGTTTCAAAATTTGCAAAATAAAATTGATGGCACAGTGAATAACGAAACAGACTATAGACGGGTAAACGTACTGAGTGAATGGATAACATAAAAAACTTAGCAAGGGTATCATGTAGCCTTAATATCTCCAGATAGAAATGAGCACCTGAATATAAACGACTATTTAACTTGGCTAATGAGTCTTAGTGTTGAAATTTAATTCAAAACAGAGATGCGAGCATAATATTAAATAACACCAAAACATTTAAATGATTTTGGCCCGTTTGATATTCTTCAAGTTCAGAGAAACTTTGCTTTGACAGAGATTGCATGAATAATTGAAGATAACAAAACATTATAAAACATATAAGAACACTGATAGAAGGAATGCCTACTGAGGACAAATTAAATAGGGTAATAGGTAAAGATCTTTCCGAAGGAGAACCGTTGTATATACATGGGTACACATGGCTCAATTGTGTATGCATGCAACCATAGAAAAAAATGATTGTAGCTATTCTGTGCACATTTCTCTGTTTTGGGTTATTCAGTGCTCAGGTGCAAGATGGTGGCTTATATCGTCCCGTAAGTGGTGAAAGGAACCATCTTACTATATATTTTATATTCAGTTGGTACCATTCTCTACTGATGGGGCAATACATTGATACAAAAACAGTTGATCCAAAAACAAAGTTGTTTTGTTAATATTATGTGTCGAGAAAGCAAGTTTTACAGCTAAGTTAAGGACCAAACTGATGTCAATGAAAACTGGTCTGGGCCAAATCCTTCTGGTTTGACTTTATGATATTAAAACTGATGGGAGCCAAACTTAATTTCATTGTACATTTATTCCACAAAACTGCTTTAATCTGATGAAAACTGAAACTGAATTAACATTTGAAAACATCTTTGCCTACTAGCTAATGCATAAATAGAACGACTAAAAGAAATGATGGAATGCTGAAAGTGCAATGGAAATGAAACGATGTGAACAACAACACACCATTAAAGATGCAAGCATTTGAAAGATTAAAGTGAAAACTAAACCAGCTGCAATTTAGTCTGCCATTTGTTAAGCCATATAATCATTTATCAATCCTAAAAACTTGCATATAAAGAAACTAATATGAATAAAAAATTAATCCGAGAAAATAATCAAACATAGCAAAAAGTAGCACCTAAGCAATTATGTAAGCAAGTTCAAGAAATACAGTTCATGGTACTTGTAAAGAACATAAACTTTTATTATAATTGTTGAACACCATTTGGGAATAGCTAAGAAAAACATTCACAGAACGCCAATGTAGACAACTGTTTCTGGTATGAAGCAAGTGTAGGGATTTCACAACAGAAAACGATGAAGATTTAACTACATTTAACATTTTACAAATCTGACAGAAAAACAAGATTGTTAAATAATAACAAAACATGATTAACAAAACATATCATGTAAGTATTTAACCTGCAAATAGTTGAACTGTTTTCGGCAGGGTGGTACAGTAATGACTCTAAAATGCTACTTCCTATATCAAAATTACTTTATTAACTTTTACTATTTTGGTCAAGCAGTCTTCACAGTCCTGTTTATCATCATCTCTGACATGTGTGGTACTTTCAAAGTAAGAAATGTCCAAATTAAATTAGGGTTTGTTTATTGTATCCTCACCGGCTTTTTTAAATTTGTTTTTATTGATTAAATTTAAAATATTCGAGCATCCGGAATGGAATTTATTGATCTGTAATTATCCAGAATATGGTTTTACTGTATTTTCTGATATTTTGTTCCGGTGAATTGAGAAAGCTTTTGGCAAAAGTGTTACCTCATCTGGTCAATCTACAGTTTGGCTCTAAATTGATGTTAAATATAAGTGTTTGTAATTTCTTATTCAATAGTAGAACTACTTATATAGCTGACCTTCTGACTTATGTATGTCGTTCATCATGTTACAATAAAGATATCATTAATTTTGCTTGACCTGAGCAGTTAGATCCATTATTGTATAAACTTAGCTTTACTAAAAAAAGAGTATGAGAGTGGGCCTTTGGAAACGGCCGAACACGATAAAACGAAATATTGCAGTCTCGGTTTGATTGAGACTGTTCATGAACGGTAGTGAAATATGCTTGCTACCGTTCACGCCCCCTAGCCCCGGGTTGCTAAAGCTGTATAAACATTTTGTTTATTTGTTTTTGTATGAATTAGAGTGATTACTGTACCGTTACAAAAGAGGAGGGATTTCAGAGACAAAAAGTTTGTTATTATGCAGACTGAAAGAAGGAAATATTATCAAAACCTCTGAGATATAAGAAGACCATTTTAAATGTGTAAGCATATATAAATAATCACTAACAATGTAATAGTATATACATATAAATAATAAAACACAACAGTCGTCTCTTTTGTTCATTTAAGGCAGAAAATACTCCAAATGACTTCCCAACTATGCTGGTGCATGGCCATTATATACAATGTACATTCTCGTTTACTTTTGAACTCTTCGCAAAATTGAGAAAATAGACATCATCATTATACACTATGCTTGTTGTAAACAAACTGCATACCTGAACAAAAATAATGAGTATGTGCCTTTTATAAAAGATACAACATAAATGCAACACTCAATAAATCTGATAATGTTGAAAATTGCACATCTCTTTAAGAGCTGTAAACGCAATGAACAACAAAAAACAGTTTTAGTAACTGAAAATGTTCAATTTTGTATTTTGAAAAAGCTTCATTTAAAAGTATTTGTTTTCTTATTTCCCTCCTGAATTTGTCATTTGTTTTGTATCCATAAATACTGAAAAAGTGATCCCTTGGAAGCAGCAAACACAAACAACAGAGAAAAGACTCAGTTTTATTTAGTCTGTTCATAAGAGGTAATTATAAGATCCCAACGGACCAGTAAAGATTTGTAGTCATGTTTTGATGGACTGTGATCTGTGAGTGACACATTTCCTGCTCCGACTTTTATACCTACTTTATGGAATTTTTGCCTTTATTTCATCTTATTTATGGCATTCATAATTTTGATAAGGCATCATCAAAATAGACTGACCCATCTGTGACCAGAAATTTGACACACCTCTAAATTTTGGTAGGTAATAAGACTCGGGTCTTTATCGTAGATGTTCAACCAAGTGTACTGTAAACATTAAGGTGTTTACAGTGTGATTCTTTTAAAACCCTGAATATTTCATGCAAATTGATTCATTATATGTATCTTTCAAAAATCGAAATGTGAAAGATCATATGTTTACTCTGCCAAAGATGATACATGATTAATAATGTACTAAGATATACTATTATACCAACACGTGTGTGTGTGTGATCGTTTCAAGGTTAATGACATGCCTCGAGATTACTTATATCATAATGATGTTTAGGACGAATTACTGCTTTAATTATTAGACACCATAAGTGTAATTATGATTAAATTAATCGATCACAGTGATCGATCTTCCAATATCACTCACTCATTATTACCCATCCATCACTCAGAGAACCCATAACAGGTTCATTGTCATCCAGAAAAAACTTGAACAAAATGATGTGTATTAATTTAATGATAAGAGTTAAAAAGAGCTAAGCGGCGGTTTTGTCATGTATCTTGTCATGTATCTGTTGACTGGTATTTCTTAAAGTAGTTATTATCGTCAGAATATAGTTACTAATATTTTTTATGAAGAAATAATTATCTCCCTTGAAAAATGTAAAAAAAACAAACTAATGTCATTGGAAACAAACTGTTTTTAGTATGTATTCCTTTAATGGGCGATTGTGTGTCATAATTCTGCAGTTTTTATGTTTGGAAAACATTGTATTTGCATAATACTAAGCCGTCTTTTTGATAAAATGTTTGATAAAATACTGAACTTTAGAATCAGAACATTGTACATAGTTTATTATTGTTATTAAAATGGCACTCCTTTTTGAGATCTAAAGCAGAAAACAGAAGTACCTGACTTGATAGACTGGATGATAGACGTGGTTGTAATAAAGGAAAGGAAATATTTATGAGTCTGAAATCACCAATACTTTTAATGAATATCACTTCAATACTTCATCATTTGTATATTGACAAACACGTGATACAATGCTTACTCATTTTGTTATTAAATCATATTGTAATGCTTGTGTGCACATTCTATTACACAGTTTGAGCTTTTCAATAAAATACAAAATCCTAACGACACAATAAGTATTCAAATGCAGTGCCAGATGTTGGGCAGATCAAGCATTGCCATGACATTGATTCCATGGCAATGTTATTGTTTTCGTGCGTCATTTCCACCGCAATGGCTCGGTTCCATGACATTGTCATTGGCTTCCTAGTTGTCATTTGTCCACTAAGCATCAAAGGTAGCACATAAAGTTCATATCAAAGTTATTTTTGTTTCTGTGTATCCAAATGTGGGATATAAACACACAACCTGAATCTTCCCTCTGCTGAATCTTTCCTCTGATGCATCTTCTGCTGTTGCACTGCGTACAAAATCAATAGCATCGCATGTACCCACGAGTGACATTGTTTTAATGACGTGTACTTTGCTTTCAAATGGTCTCGTACACTGGGAATCAACATCAGTAAATGATTTTACCAGATGTTTACAGAGTATGACCTCAAGATGTAAATGTTTTTAAAAAAGCAACACAATTTCTCCTTTTTGCCGGCTCCCTCTTGAGATCCCAATATAATCAGATTCTTTGAGTAGTCGTCAGAAACCAATTATAAAGGTTACGATGAACAACAGTAACCAAAATTATTTCACGGCTTATTAAAACTGCACAGTTGCTTCCGAGCTCAGAGATTTCACATTCTGAGACTACTCTCTTGATAGTCTATATATAACAAACAGACTTTCCAGATGCTCTTCAAATGATACACGATTATTTATAGCACATTGTATAAACTATGACTAGACAATGTGAAGTTCGCATCATTATATGTAAATTGAGAAATTGTTCTCGATGCAGGTTAATACACTTAAAGCTGGCAATGGTCTTAAAGGTATTTCAAGTTGAATTGGTCCTTTTTCTGGATTGTTTGTTATTTCAATGAATTTAATAACAATTTAAACTGCTTGAAATAGCCTTTTCATTTTCAGGATGAAGATATACACCTGCGTAGTATAATTAAGTATGTATTACTTGAAAATTGCTGTGAAAATCCGACGGATGCAGTTCCGTTCACAGGTGACTCCAAGGTTCATCATTCTGGTAGCGTTTTGCGTCCCTTGAGTTATGGTCCGTTTACGATTAGAATTATGAATGTTGTTAACATTGGTCATCAAAAACAACATGGTGGATGATGCGGAGATTCGAAGAGGAAGTGAATCGTTGAATGGTGGTACTGAGTTGAAGGTCAGAGTTCAAGGTCACACAATCAACATCGTCACCGCCCATTCCAAGACATCGAGTACATAGAGGGTTCCTGTCAACGAGAAACCAATTTCAGGGTGAGAAAATGATAAGCCCAGTTTTTTGAAATCGCAAAAAGTTTTTGTTTTTTAAAAATTGAAAATTTCATAAATCTCAGTAGGAAGTATGGCAGATATTTCTGCATCCTAAAAGATAATAGTGTGATATATTTTATAGTTTATTTTTGCTCAGTATTTTGGACATTTGTAACTGTTTCTAGTAGTTTATTAAGCAACCTTGATTAATGCACTTCCTCCTGTACATAACTCTTCCTAGTTCATGTTTGTACCGCACTGACGCAAGAGTTAACTGAATGCAAACAGAAATCGCAGGGAGTACAATGAGAAATAAAACCACACACACAAAAACACAATTTAGCAACACTTCTCCCTGTCCTAAATTTCCGAAATTTTGCATAGATGGTTGTCTATGTACACGGAAGTGATTATTACTCAAGGGTTTCCAATTGTAAAAATATTTTTATTTTTGTTTTCTACTGGACTTGTTTTAGTTTCTCACCCTGCGCTTGGTTTCTGTTGGCATGCACTAACCCTCTATTATTATATATACTATTATCCTTTCGGATTTATCTTCTAGGAAGATAGTCATATACGATATATATTCATTAAAATAAAACAAAATCAAGCATGAAAACACCATTAGCTCCCTGTTAATATGTGAGAGCAATTAGTATACAAATATTGGTACCAAAACACTTCCAGTAACAAGTACAAAGTTATTAACAGAACAACATAAATAACACATACATAGACACAACCACTCTCTCACACATACGTTTGAATAAAACTAAACATGTTCCTTGTCTGATAAAGGGCAACTGGAGACCCTTGACTATTTACAATTAAATCTGTAACATATGAGTGACTACTTAAAACGTTCTATGTTAAGAACCTACTGAAGTTGTGCTGAAATGTTTGTTCTTGGTGAAAAGGGGTGGCCATTTCTCCAGGGATAGCAATCTATTGATCGGACAATACAAAATAATCCTACTTCATGTTAAAACTCTTATAGTATATAAATAAACGGGTATGTATGAAATAAATGATAATTATACAATTTTCAACCAATTGAACATAACTGGCAATAAATACAACTCGAGATTTGGGATTGTTTAGTGGCAATGCTTCATTAGGTCAACATTTGAAAACAGGTCGAACTATTTTAATGCTAGTAGCTTTCCAAAAATTAAAACTTCCTCATTTATTGTTATACTTAACTTTGCAAGGTACAAACTACCAAAGCAATACACCACTAACGTTGACATGTTTTGTCTTTTTTTCTCCTGTTTAGTCTTTTGGTCTCCTATTATTGGTAAACAAATAAAAAATGTCCCAGTAATTTGTTCTGGGTCATTTGTAAACATGCCAAAATATTTGATACAAACTCTTCGTTCATGATAAAATTATTATTTAACAGTATACTCAAACGTGTAACTGTAAAGTATCCAAAGCAATACATCACTGATGTTGGCATTGTATAGTCAGTTGATCTCAGGTCACCGGTAAACAGGCCAAAATATATCCAATTAGAATGCAAATCTAAGCTCTCCTTCATGTTAAGTAATTTGGTAGTGAGATTTACTGAGTAAACATTTCCTGGAGAAGTGGATCAGCATGTACGTTCACCTGCTGGGAGCTACTTAAAACATCTGTTACACATACGAGAAAGGCTGGTGTGGCTGCTGCTGCTGCTACTTGTGTTTTCTTGTAGAATAACACTTTTTCCTCAATGCTGGCATAAAGGGTTAGACACATAAACCATTGAACTGATGACCGTGTAAATTCCTCGAGGAATTTTCGTGTGTTTACTCGAAATCCTGAGCATTATAGCACACTAACTTCTTTTTTGACCGTGTGAGAAATAAAAAGTTTGTATGATGCTGTGTGTGCTATGCTATATTAATGTTTTCAGTGTTTTTTAAATGGAATGTTTTGCGACACAATGATGAGTGTACGTCCAAGTGTTTTCCGATTGGTAATAACCTAGTTTCTACGAATGTGTATGTTATTTAATGCATATCATTTTGTATTTTTATGTCATTTGATTTCGTGAACGTCTTCTAGACTATCACGACTATGCTATGCACAGTGTGCACATGGTGTTTACCATTTGTAAGTTACATTATCATCTAAGGGACCAGTGACCAGTTCAATTTCAGGTCTTTTCATTTCTAAATTGTGTAAAACATGATAACCATCTTTTACTGTCCCTCTATTGACCATCCTCCTAGTAATAAACCATCTGGTTTTGAGTAGAAAGTCATAGAATCAAGCATCAACCCATTGAAAGTACTCTGTGGTCAACTGGTCAACCTCTTGACCTGGTCGTAGTCTGTGTTATCCTACCTAAATTGGGTTAACCTTTAACCTGGTCAGTACTCAGTCGGTCTTATCAAACACAACTGTGGAATGTTATTTTTGTTAAATACATTTCAGTAAGTCAATCTCTGCAAAGCTTCGATGGGATTTAGTTACCTTTGATATGCTTGTGTAGCATTTAAACACCCACTTTTGATATTGGTATTGCTAAATCAGTGAACCCGCCTTGCGATTTTGTGTAAATTCTGCTCCATTTAAATACACAGAGCAGATAAGTACTTTCATAAATACAAGGATTTTATTAACTGAGTCATAATAAGTAATTTATTTATTTTGGTATGAAAAACTGTTATTATTTCAAGCTTCTAACAATATGTGTCATTACTGGAAACATTTGTTTATTAGTTTACTTAGACACATTGGTCTTGTTTATGTGTATAGTATTTATGTGATTATCTTACAATATTTGCATACAAATGCTCCAAACTGAATCCATGCCTATTTGAAAGTGTGCAATGATCGGCAACTTATAAAATCATGCATATAAATGGTTCATGTTTTGTATTTTATAATTTATTACCAAAGTGCATGTATATTCTGCCATATATCAAACCAAACAGGAGTCGCAAGTGAAGAAATAGAGGGTCTCGTGGTTGTTAACTGGCCCATTAAGTCTGACAATCCATGCAAATGGGTTGATTTGTGGAGATTTAAACCGAGGTCTTGTTTCAAAACTACTGTATTTGGCACTGAGTTTCTGTCGTGTTTAGTTGTTTATTGAAAACCGACAAATATGTTTTACATTGATTATATGCAAACCAACTAGGTTGTCATACCTAAGCGTCTCGTATGTCACGATAATTCACAAAAGATCCTAGGTATGTAACCCTGTACGACAGGTCTGAAGTCTTTAAACCAAAACACAGTGTAACAAAGGTTTTATTGGCTATCATGACTCGCGCCCCATGATAGGCTGTCATGTGGAAACATTGTCGATAATTACAGCATTCCACTGATTATCTGCAGGTATTGTTTACAGCAGAATAGTGCCACTGCGATTTTTTTATATTTCATAATGAAATTTATCAATAATGTCTGCAAGCATGCGTTGTTGCAACGCGCCGGTCCGAACCAGAGTAACTGAGTTGGGAAGGAATTGTGTGCAATTAAAATAAGCAGCTAATAACGTGTTAACGCAACAATACTGTCAGTCCCTAGGGTTGCCCGGCCATTGTTACCATACATGATAGTCTTAATCGTGAAGGATCCAATTTAATGGCAGAAAAGAATTTAAAGTGTCTTACTTTGAATCTTTAAAGGATATTTGAGGGAGAGGCGAGTTGGTATATTGATAAAAATGCTGAATTAGTGATTTTTGCTAGTGTCCCACTTGAGCATATGCTAAGCATTTCCGCTCAGCATTGCATTAAATGAGGCTGAATTGTGACTGAGGCTGTATTGTGACGTCCAAACAATAGCGTAAATACTGTCAGTGGCCGCTATTTCCAGTACAAAATGTCACTATTCGCGATACAAATATGATAATTGAACTTCTGTTTGCATTTCAAATAGGATTCATTCTATCTCATTAAAAGTCAGAAAGCATCGAAATTTACAAATCGCTAAGAATAACTTCCCGCCTTCCAATGATGGGTCCCTTTTGTGCGAGTGTACGGTACGTTACATCGCCTATTCGAGCGTCAATAATCCATTTTGACTAGAATATCCCCAGTCATATTTTCCTTTGGCTAAGTTTTGCATATGATTTCATACGGTTTAATGCTATTTTGAATCGGCTCAGTAAACTCGGGATAGGAATTTTAATATGCCCTAGGACTATAGAAACACCGTCATATCGCTGCAAATTATAATCTCATAAAACATTTTATGAAGGAAAGTCCTTGAAATGTTTGTTTAATACCGTAACCAAACGTAAGGTAGTAAGCTTTAAATGAGTTTAATCGTGGACACGATAAGTACGGTATCAAGTCACATTTAAGAAGCTGAAAATCAAGTTAATGACGCACTAATATGATCATAAGTAAATAATTGCTTTGAGATGTATACGTTTATTTATACCTTTGAACGTTTTTTTGTATATGGATAGTTTTAAACTAACGATGTATATTTTGTTGGTGTTTGCAGCGGTTCATTTAACACTCAAATGGCTGTAAATTTAACATAAATGACTATAGTATATATACTAATAATGATTTAGAAGATCATAGAATATATTCAAATTTGTGATGTGTTCGAGAACGTTAATATTTTTAATTTCATTTTGTGTGTTTACACTATTATATTGATTTTGGCTCTGTATTTGGAAGATTAGAAGATTAGGGAATAGCTTCGTATGTTGATGTATTTGCAAACATTATTTATTGTATTTGCACTTTACATTTATGAACTTAAAGTCGACCAGACTACCAAATACAACCTATAGATGGTGTAAATCTGGTATTTTGAATGACAAAGATACGACAAACCCACCGCCAAATATGTATGCACACCCTTAGTCATCATAATTAGATTTTTTAAATTACATCAGTACAGAAAATTAAAGCATTAACTACCCTATATCAATTCGAATCTTTCTCCGTGGTGATTTGATTAAGTTGTCCCGCGGAATAGCCTTTTGTGGAAGGGAAATCTCGTAGAAAATGACAATAGAATTTAGATCTTTTCGCTAAGGCATCAGAATGCATTGAAATTGTTCCATCTGCTAGCTAGGTTCTCGCCTCGGTGGAATCGGTTTGCGTTATAATAGATTCCAACCCAGGCTGAGTAAATGAAATAAACTGTATGCATTCATGGACATTTGTAAGAGAAACTCAAATCTATCTCATCAGATGAAAATGAAATGCAACACGATTGGGAATTCGGAATATTACTTGCAACTTCGCTTGGCGTAAATGATCCCCCATTCTAGTTTTCTGGAATTCCTTCGTGTTAAAATAGCACATTTAAAACAATTGGAAACAATTAAAGTGGTAACTACAAATTCATAATCTAATATAATTCTGTAATCACACGCGATTCTTGTTGTAATGATCCTACGCGATCAATACTTGTTATAATAATATGTCTGTTCTACATCGAAATCGATGAAATGTGATATATGTGCATATTTATATCAATGAAAGTGATAGGTCTCTGTTCGGGCAAATCTACATCTGTTGCTGTCAGTTTTATTATAAGCAAAACACATCAATCGCTTTAAGCTGTATTTTACTGATTTACACATAAACCTCCATATTAACTACATCTAACTCGAAATGCGCCTTCAGTCATTTTTACACAATAAAATGATTTTGATCTTAAGAATGACTTGAAAGATATATCACCGAAATAAATCAGTTTAAAACACATAACTCATTCTGTTCGTATTTCTATCAGCATGTTTTATACAAATGTCAATCACCAGAAAATTAAGGGTGTTTGATTTTAACCCCGATACTGTCAGAATGTGCATTTTTTTGTGAACATTGGTAACACCCAGAAGTAGTTTTGAATTTATGAAAAATGACGACTGTGACACCGATACCTTTATACCTGTCCTTTTCTAAATAATAACCAACTACTTGTCTTTAGTAAGAACTAGTTTTTAGTAACTAAGACAGGTATTTTACGCTAAAAACTGCATGTGTTTGGCTAATTAAACAGTGGATATATTTACTTCAAAGCTATTACCTAACGTGGTAATCACTAGCGAGTCAAAGATCACACAAAAATGACATAAGCCCGCAATCCAATATGACATGTTTTGAAAACAGTAATTATTTGTGTCTAGTCGAAGAAACGTGGTGTCAGAGATCACAGAAGGACGAACAAAAATAGTAAAGCATATGACATATGACCACATGTTTTTCCATGACGAAACGCTTCCACAATTTGGGTGGCTGTGTAACCATATATCATTATGATGCATTATCTATGTTGTATCTAAAGGTTTGATTTTGTCGCCTGATATTTGGTTTAGTGATATTACACCGCAGGCAAAACGTACTTAGAGTGTGAGGGCAAAGGAAAATGTAGTAATAGTGTTACATGCACAGGTGTGTGTGATAAAGAGTTTAACTATATCGGACTATAAAATTATTTATTTCACGAGGTTGGGTGATCACTCGAGATGTAAATGTTGATAATATCTACTGTTAATATATATGTGATACTGGGTTAGATTTAATAACAACGCACCCAGAGATTACCCAACCTCCAAGTTTTAATATGGAGTAAGGTCAACCATTTTTTTACCCAACATACCGGTTATAATTACGTTTTACAATACACCTGTTTTGAGTATACATGTAAGTATACACCTGTCGAATGTAGCATTAATAAATGACGTATATATTATTGAAACATGGGTGGATATACATGTATATACACTAAGCACACGTATACGTACTCCAGTTACATTTTATATCTTGTCTTTTCAATGGTATGTACAGTTTCGACAACAAAAAAACGTATAAAAGTTCAAAAATATATTTTTTAAAAATAAAATGTAAAATAAATAATCAAATTATGATGAAGAAAAATATATGTATGTATTCAAGTTAGGACCATAAAAGTGGCCGTAATTCTTTAAAACGAGGTGGAACGAGACTTTTTCCACATGGTATGACGATGATGGTGATATATAATGCACGAAGTTATCCCCGTCCCCAGAGAAGGTCAGCCATAATAGTGACTAGATTATCACCCAAAATGGGATATTTACGTAAGGCGAACCCCATCAAAGCATTTGATAACCATAACACATTTTATATTTTAAAACATAGCGAGATTAAGCTGATGTTTTAGGAAAACGCTTGTTTAGTTCTCTCATCTCCGCCGCCACCCCCACCCACGCTCAGCGACCTTTTTGTCACTGACCACACATATTGCCAGCCCTTTTATGTTTGTGGTGTCGCATACTTTTCTTGTAATTGTTTGTTTTGAATGCGAGTTTTTGGTTGGGCTGAAAACTACATTTCCTGTTCGACTTTTATACCTGCTTTTAGTCGGAATACCACTTATTATCCAGTGGTCGATTTTAAATATGGGTATGAAGGTCTTGTCATCACATTGATGGTTATCATGGAAACCAAACGAGTCCTCAACGCAACGTTGTGTTGTAGAGTGTATCTTCAATTTACGCGAACCCTGTCTCTATTAAAAAGAGTGTTATATTTCTAGTTTATACGTTATCATTATTTACTGAATTAAAATGGCATGTGGTCAGTTGTAATAATGATTTTTTGTCCACCAGCGTATTATCGGACTTTAATCACAAGCATCACCAGCCATTAAAAGTTCAACTGCAGCAATAACACTGTTGCTTAAATGTTGTCCACGATTTACTTGTCCCCTTTGTATTGACTGCTCTCTCAGTAAGTCACCCCACTTGTAAATTACTAGTTATAAAAAATGCATTGTTGTAGATAGATGCCAAACTGAGGTTGCATGGGAATTTCAATCCGCAAATGGTCAAACCGGACATAAAATCACCCCTTATCATTCCGGAAAGCATGACCATTGCAGCATCTAATCGGCACTGTAAGTGTCTCCTGCTTTATTGAGAGATCATCTAAGTGTGGCTGTCAATATTCCATGGTAGTGGCAGCCATTTCCCCCAAGTTGGAACCATAATAGTGACAATCATTACTCAAAATGGGATCATTACTTAGGCGTTTGCTAAGGCCGTCCGTAAAAAAGTGTTGGTTTGCTGTGACCCAAAACTTGTTATTGCAATTCTTTTAACTATTTTTTTTTTTATTGCAATTTTAAGAATATTTTTTGCCATTTTAAGAATATTTTCCCTTTAATTTCTTATGTATCTTTTTACTGTCGTTGGAGGAAAAAAATATTCACCTACCTACCTACCTAAAACATGTTGGATCGGTGCACAGCAAACCAACAATTTTTAAGGATGGCCTAACCATAACATTTTATATTTTATAAAACATAGCGAGACTAAGCTAAAAGTGGGCAAGGTTTGTTACTTGTTTGTATTCCTGGATTAGTTTATGTAAAGTGTTTATTTATTCTGATGTGCTTTAGAATTGTTCAATTTATCTTGCTGTGGCTGTCCCAATATATGCAGTATCAACAGCGATTAAAAGGCATTTTAATTTTTTGCAACAAATGAACGAATCATGAAAAACTGCGTAAGAACGTTAACAATACATGCTCATTCCGCGGTTTGAAATGAAAATTGGCTACCAGTAGTGTGTTCCAGCAGAGATGAACAAATCAGGCGACAAGAGTATAAGAGAAGTAAACCCCCGATCACTACCAAAACTAGTCTTGCATAAACGGCCTTTAACCTTAGATAGGCATAGCACCATTAGGAAATACGAGTTTTGAATTGAATAGATCATGCACGAAATATCAGCTTCAGGCCGATATGGTTTAGCTTGCCTATTACAAATCAAACGCTATAAATGCGAATGACACCACACTATATTTTTTTTAATCTAATCAGCAACTAGCACTCAAACATATTACCCTGGCTGAATACATAACAAAACGTATACAAGACATAAATTCTAACAAATATTATGCGAAATGTATCCCAAGATGTTGGTATCTCCGGAAATATATAGATGAATATGATAGACTGGCAATAAGACAGTTATATGCACCACAATCTGATAAATTTATATACATGACATGTGTTCAGTGTATTTGTTTTGACTGTACATACATCTTATAAATATGGTATTCATTACGTGATCCCGCCTTAATTCCATTAAGCGATGGGAAAGCTTATATAAGCAGGATTTTATAACGGATATTTCGACAAAAAAAAGACGTTTAAAAACATTTTGTACTGGAAAAAATGCGGTAACATGTTTAACATTACCTATTAAATGTGTTAATTTTAAAATATGCAAACTTTTTAAGCCGAAATTAACGTTTTATTTCATACTCCAGTCTATCCCGTTTTCGCTTCTTGGAGAAGGGGTTGGATGGGGTATGGAAGTTAATACTCGAACCACGTAATGTTAGAAATAAATTATTCTTCCGCGTGTTTTTTTAAATGCAGAAGATTGTTATTTTATTTATTTTTTATTACAATTTGTCTGAATTCGAATAACGAGCTAAATATTGGCTTTGGAAAATTAGAGAATTATATTAACCACTGCAAACTAGTATTATGGCGAATAATCATACGTGGTTAGAACGAGATGGTAATATAATGATTGGACCCATTATTATCCAAACTCTTCGTTAATAGAATGGGCAAGTGTTGACCTTCTAGTCTCGGGGGAAATTGGGTCTATTCCCTAGCCGCGTGAAAGGAAATGAAAGATAGCCATCTACAACAAGAGGCCAAACCATTGTCAATTGTTTGATAATTTCACCAAGTTTTCTATGAAATCGGACGGGATGCTTCAGTTACTATGTATGTATCGAGATAACATCTTGGGCTAGCGGTCCATCCACCCGGACTACCAACCATGGGGTAAAATACTCGTCTTTCTATAGACCCTCCTTTCAAAACGTATGGTAATTAAGACAGGTGTTTGCACTCTTTAAGATAGCTGAATTATGTTAATAATAGGGCGTGTGGTTCACAATATCTTTTTAATAAATAACCCCATAACCTGCAAAATGATCAAGAACTCAATATACTGATAATTTTGTCTACTTGATCTGCTAAATAAATGTGCCCCATATGTCGGTGATTGATATTGTTCTATGTGCCCATATGGCCTGTTGGTGGATGATGAAACTATGTATCCATATTTAAATATTGCGTGTTATATGTATCCATATTTAAATATGGCGATATTTAAATACGGCGTGTTATATGTATCCATATTTAAATATGGCGTGTTGATGGATGGTAAAACTATGTATCCATATTTAAATATGGCGTGTTATATGTATCCATATTTAAATATGGCGTGTTATATGTATCCATATTTAAATATGGCGTGTTGGTGATTGATGATAAACTGTGTTGTGTCCCAATATTTAAATATGGCGAGGTGGCAACACCTTTGTCTTCCTTCAGTATGGAGAAACCTTCAGGTAGGAATCTCTGTTATGTGCCCATATTTAAATATGACCTGTTGGTGGATGATGGAACTATGTCTACATATTTTAATATGACGTGTTGGTGGATGAAGAAACTCTGTCCCCATATTTTTAAAATGGCGTGTTGGTGGATGATGAAACTATGAATCCATATTTTGGTGGGTGATGAAACTATGTATATTTAAATATGTCGTGTTGGTGGATGGTGAAACTATGTATCCGTATTTAAATATGGCGTGTTGGTGATTGGTGATAAACTGTTGTGTCCCAATATTTTAATATGGCGTGTTGGTGATTGGTGATAATCTATTTTGTGTCCCAGTATTTAAATATGGCGTGTTGGTGGATGATGATACTCTGTGTGCACATATTTAAACTTGGCGTGTTCAGGATAATCTATGTCCCCAAGTATGGCATGTTACTGGATGTTGACACCAGGCGCCCATGTTTAATGTGGCGTGTTGGTGTATACAGATATCTTTAAATATGGCGTGTTTGCGATTGGTGATACACTATGTTATGTCCCCATATTAAAATACGGCTCGTCTCTATGTGTCAATATAGCACACTTTCGGAGGATTATGACTGATGATGTTGTATGTTTGGTTGACTATGTCCTGTGAATGCCACACTTCCTGTTCGACTTGTTATACCTACTGGTATAACAATTGTAATTTAAACAGTAGTGTTCGGGATACATTCATCAACTTAAAAATATAAAGGTAAATAATGAAGCACTAATTCTCAAATAAAGAGAGGCCATTGTTCACATTAGTAATTGAATTGAATGTTGTTTAACGGCTCATCAACACAGTATAGGTTATTTAGAGCCGCCCCAGAGAGAGGGGAAGGATACATAGGAATCCGGGAACCTGCCCTACTCTTATTATCGTGTTTGGTTTACTATTCGTATTGCATATATTTACAACATCATTAACATTGCAATATTCACCCGATATGATTGTTAATAGGTGCAATATAACACGAATATTAACCCCAGGTAATTATGCAGGTATGGAAACAATGGAGAGCCTGTTCACAAATAAAATGTTAGCATGTCTGGTGGAAAGTGACATCTCGAAAACTGCACACAGGTCACGTGGGTCATCTGATAAATATTTTGGGAAATACGAGACACAATCTTGTATGTGATCGCTGTTGTGTTTTTTGTTAAAGGTATTCCTGTACATTATTCTCAACTAAAAAGTGGAGATTGGCAATTTTCCTATCTTTCTTACTCATGTTGAAACGGCATAGCTTGTTAATCTTATATTCTAGATTTTGTGAGGGGTCATCGCTCCCATGTACGGGTTTTAATGCGAATTCATATGGTGACCGGTCTGTAAAACAGAAGTTATTGTTTATCTGGCATGAGTTTGTGTTTTCATTGTTTGGGTTTGTCTTGGTCCCTTGTTCTCATTTCATACAAATCAGATATCTGTCCAGCAACAATACCTGGCAATCATATGATAGGGACCTTTCTTCAATGCTTGTGGGCATTATCTTGTGTTACCCGACCCGGGTTGACTTGAATCTACGTAGGTATAGGGCTTATTGTTTACCGGAGGAATCCAACAAGATAGAGGTCATATAACTATGCCAGGCTTTGGCAGCCGTGATCATAAAAGGCCAATCTCAAAGACTTCATCGTCGAATCAAAATAGTATTCTTATATTCAATTCAATTCAAACTTATTTAGATAAACCGAATACAACATCAGTGTAATCTTACAATAGTAGTATAGTAGTAGTAGTAGTATTAAACAACAATCATAATAGCAATAGACACATAATTAATTACGTTTGTTATGTGTATGCATATGACCTGCTATTTTAAAAACATGCATTTTAGTTAGTTTATGCAATTCTTGCAATTTAATGAGTGTCTTCAGAGTCCCTGGCTGATAGGGTCAGAGTGATAAATTTATACAATTTGTTTGAGCTCTATTCTGTGGATTTAATAATTTAGTTAAAATTATGATTTCAGATTCTTTTATTATACCTGAAGGTGCTATTTGAAATTCAGCAATCATAGTATTACAAGCAGTGTAGTCCACGCAATTAAATAATGAAATTGGTTTCAGCATGTAATAACAATACCCTTTTAAACAGCGACACACTTCGCGCAATATTGCACGTCGCCAACCTAACGACATCACATATGCCATACTTCCCGAAAAGAGCAGTTTTTGAAAAACAGACTGACATGCATGAATGTTTTTAAATTTCAGATCTCATTAGATAATTCGATTTTTTAAAGCAACTGAACTGACAGTCATAAATTATGCGATTTCTTTGAGTTCAATGTTTAGAATAATTTATTACATACGGTTATTGTAGCAAGGTGTGTGGTATCGAATTACAATTAGCGAATGAGGCAGTTTGTCTGATATGAAGGTGTATATAGGTTAGAGGAAGGGGAGCCAATATCGTGAGTAGGTTAAAGGGCAGGCAGCCAATACCGTGATTATTCAGAAAAATGGGGTGACCTTTTCTATCTTGTTGAGGGAGAGATGGGGTGGGGATTCGTTCTGCATTACATTCAGCTATCCTTAGCGAATTAATTAAATTGGAAGTTGTCAGATAATAATGAACAAGTTTCAAATTAAGTGATTTGTATTAGGTTTGATGCACCCTAGAACCTGATTTAAACCAGCAGCGGCCTTATTGGCCACTGACCGTTCCAAGGCGGCAGCCTTATTGTCAACCCTTCATCATTACGTGGTCGGAGTATTAACTTGCATACCCCATTCAACCCCTTCTCCAAGAAGCGAAAGCGGGGTTGGCTGGGGGTGTTTTTGGTTGACTGCTTCATTTCTTGTGCGACGTTTATATCTAGTTGTATTATACTGTTTCAGTTTGTTTATTAATTAACAATAAATGGTCTTTGAAAGCACAAACCATCCCGTATAACAGCCAGTGTGGTATGCTCTACAGATGTCTACATTTAGCGAATTAAGAAATAATTAATATCCCTTGCAACAGTTTTCTCCTAAGCGAGTGTTATTTCTCTTGCGAGTTGTCGGTGTTCGTCTTGGTATAATATTTACATTAATAAATCTCTCCTTGGAGCATCAACGGCGTTCATATTGATTTTATATAGCACGAGAGATCGTAAACTAAGGCACTAGCATATCATTTTGAAACCAATAATTACGACAGTAATGTTTACACATGAATCTATAATGTTTTAACCATTTGAGAATATACATGTGACACGCCATAGGTTTCCATAACAGTAATTTAGTAATAGGCACTATAAAACAATTTGTATTCGCATTCGTTTTCGATTAGACGTCGATACTTTAATCTAATTGTGGTGTCTGCAGTTTGTTGATATTATAAATTGTGCAATATCGTAAAAATGAAGAGAAACAAATTATATGTCAACTGGTACAGGAAAATGATTTGTACTTTTTGGAGATATATTGATGCATATAATGCAGAAATAAATGTTTCATCCTGTATATATGTATTTCTTTAAAGTGTTATTAAAGTATTATCATCATATAACTATAGCTAGATATGTGTTGCAGTTGATGATAATGTAAATGTTATATGTGTGTAAATGTTACGTGAAAATATTGAAGTGTGTATAAATGATAATTGTTTTTATTGTGTGTAATGTTAATTTTATGTAAATGTTAATTGTGTGCACATATTATTTGCGTGTAAATTTTAATGTTGTTCAAATGCTAATTATGTGTAAATGTTAATTATGTATATTTGTTAATTGTGTGTAAATATTAATTGTGTATATATGTTAATTGTGTGTAAATGTTAATTGTGTATAAATGATAATTGTGTATAAATGTTAAATGTGTATGTATGTTAATTGTATGTAAATGTAAATTCTGTGTAAATTAAATGTGCGTTACATGAATTTATATTTTCAATCCTAGCACTGTTTTTTAATTCAATATTAAAAACAAACACTAAATAATATAACATAAAATGGTTTACTATGTTTCATTATGTTGTGAAAGGCATTAAAGAATTTGCATTTACATTATTTGGGCTGAAATGTTTACAAGTGTATACTATTTATAATTAATGGTGTTGGAATTAGTTTAGTATGTACGTGTGTTTATATTGTTTTGCTATCTTCATTTTAAAAGTTCTGCCAAAACGACAGTGTGTGTGTGTGGAATTGCCATTTGTTTGTCTCAAAACACACCGTGTAGTTTGTATTACAAATTCTGTGTATATTAAATCGTGTAACCTATCGTTAGATATGTCATTCATCTCTCACCGTGTGCATGTCAGAGCTGTCCGTTGCATATGATATATTATCAATTACTCTACCCCTTGTACAATGTAAACAATTCATATTGATCAGCTGTTGATAGGTGGGTTATTGTATGTATTACACACGTAAACATTGTGTTTATTCAATGGGCATAAACATAAGTTAATAAATGCCAATGAACTTTGTGAAATATACAATTGTCATGAAATTTGTGTTTAAAACTCACGGCAGATTTTGATTGCTTCACAGTTATATATATATATATATATATACTGAAAGGAAAAAGAAACGCGACACGGGAATTTCCGCTATATATTGTATATACAATATGCTGCTGTTAATCGAATGGTACATGGCTACGTAAGATCCTTCCTTTCGGAAAAAAGACTAAAACAAACACGTAACACAGCAACTAGTATTCTTGCAAAGTTTCATTATTGACAGTTCGCGTTTGGTGCAAACTTAGGATGCAAAATTTTGCAAACTCTTTACGTGAAAACTACTGACTGGCTCAATTTTTCAAAGAGGAACTTCAACATTTATGAATTTCTTGTTACAACATGTACTGTGATTCAAACGTCTACAACATCACAGTTGTGTCCTTTCTCTAATCTACAACATCGCATTTGTGTCCTTTCTCTAACTAACTGCAACTTTTTTTTTTACAAAACATCTTGGAATTTCCTTGGAATATATATGGAATTAAGTGTGCAGTATATACAATATATAGCGTAAATTCCCGTGTCGCGTTTTTTTTTCTTTTCAGTATATATATAGATATAAGAATGAGAAAATACATCTACAAAATACCTTTCAAAAACATATTTATATATATAACTGTCATGAAAATTGTGTTTTCAAAAAACTCGCTTCAGGTTTTGATTACAGTTATATATATATCTTAAATAAATTCCCAAGTTCTCTTAAACGAATTTTTCGGAAATGTATGCAATAAAGTAAATGCAACCAACTTTAGTCACTTAACTAATAATGGCTGCGAATTTTGCGCCCAAATAAACAATTGTATTTGATTTATAGAGATACGCGTGAGATCAATAAACCCATCTCGATATGCACACTCGAGGTCAGTCGGGGGTATAGGACACTGTATTTCACAGAAATGACAAAAATAACATCGACCAGTTTTTCTCTGTAATTGCATTATGTTCGTTGTTTAGAAAACTGTTATACATTTCAGTACAATCAGTACTGGTAAACTTAGTATATGCAACTTTTAAATTTAGTTACATAAAATACGTTCTGTGAAGATGAAGTATGTTCCGGTTATCTCCGTTAGTCTATTCAATTAAGTAATAAATATGCCTGAGGGGAACATTATAAAGAAATAGTTGCTTCAAATTTCCACTTATTCTATATTTGGTCTAGGGCTAAAATCAATCAATGTTTGCACTGAATACTTAACCATTTCAGTGCTTAATAGCTCCAAATAAAAATCCACACAACTTCAACTTGGGGAACCAGCAATATATTAAAAGTCAAATTTCAACACACACGCACACACACAAACATACACAGTCTTAATTAAAAGACAATATGAAACATATTGATACAACAGTGGGTGCATATTTGTGACACAAAATGGCCTTTGTATAATTAATAAACAGTACAACTCACAACAAAAGAAAACAAAATGGCATCCAATATGGCCGCCGAAACTTACCGGATCTGCGAGGTCAGATGGATCCGGATTTTCCGGGCTTTTAGAAGTTGTGCTTCCTGCTCCTTCACGGTCATCTATCACTAAGTCTATTGGCATTTTGCCTTTTAAACAACTTATGTACCGATGGCAAAAATTGTCACATAATTCATGCACCTGTAATAGAAGAAGGAATGAAAGATTAGTATATTGTATGCACTAGCATTGTATTATAATCGTGTGCTTATACACTAGTAATATATTATACTCTTATGTACGCTAGTATTATATTATACTCTTATGTACGCTAGTATAATATTATACTATTATATACACTATTATTAATTAACTTAACTATATTAGCCTTGTTTTACTAGAAACTCTACACACAATACGACGCAAACTCGGCCAATATGAACCGGAAGTCGGCCAATATGAAAAAACAAGGCCAATATGAAGAAACTCGCCAATACGAGATTTAAGTGACGTCATTCACGTTAAATAGCGTCATTCGCGCTCGCTTTTTTGACATATAAATGAAATTAACGCTACTATAAATAAACGCAAAGTATGTCAAAATAATTTGATGAAAAACAAATTATACTGTAGTGGCTGTTAATTAATAAAATTGTCATTAATTAAGTGGTTTCATATTGTCCGAGTTATTGGTCCTTGGACCAATAACTGGGCCAATATGAAACCACTTAATTAATAACATCATAGTATTATAGTGCACTGTTTATATACACTAGTAATATATTACTCTTATATACACTAGTAATATATTATACTATTATATACACTAGTATTATAGTGCACTGTTTATATACACTAGTAATGTATTATACTCTCATATACACTAGTAATATATTATACTATTATATACTCTAATATACATTATATTTAATATATTGTACTTTCAGAATTTATTATATTTTAATCCCTAGTGTTCAGTAGTGTATCGACTCCATATTAATAGTTATTACTTGTATAATATGTGGAAGGCCGAATTGTGATTTTCTGTCATGTAGCATGCACAATTGAAAAGGAACTACTATAACTATTGTTCTAAACAGTATGGTGCGTTAAATACTGCCTTTAATTCATTTTTCTATTTATTTATTTCGCATTTTGCATTTATCAGTGAAAATATATTAAAATTTAAATGTATAAAAATCAAAACAGCCGTTCGAAAGACATAAAACCGGTAAATATTTTAATGGGTGTTCATTTCAATCTTTTGATTTTTATTGATGTAGGGATTGACACATATTCAATGTTTGCCCTTCAGTATTTGTGTATTCGCGTTTATGATTTAAAAAGAATTTTATCTCAATATTTTAGTGTACATTTAAGGATATTATATGATTATCGATAGAGCTTCCTTAATTGTGCTAGGTAATGGTAGGAAATCTCGATAAAATCTTTTATTTGCTCAAATAAAACAGGACAAACAAAAATATTTTAAAGCGAGTAAATTTGTTAGCTTATTTCTTATCAGTCGGGATTTTTATTCGTCCGGAAGGTCGTATCTAGTCCCGCATTGCAAAATTGTTAAGTTTAGAGAATATTATCTTAGATAACATTCAAGCCCTTAGACGCAGGTGATTTAAATTGTACACACCGCAAATTCAAAAGTATTCCACTTAAGGTTAAAAATATTATATTGTAATTATAGCGGGATATTAATCACAATAACCAGCTATACTGGGCGTGCTAATGTAGTTTTAATTTGTAATGTGTCCGCCAAAATGGGAATGCTAAATTACATTAATAGCACATTAATGAAACGGTACCATAAATAATCAACTAGTTTTTAAACAAAAATATTACCTTTTCTAATTCCAACAAATGGAAACGTAGAACTTGAATCGCCTGTATCATCTGCTCATGGAAGCAAAAAATGAATATGTCAGTTAGTAAACATACATGAATTATAAATCAATCAAATAATAGTTATTGTTTAATTAAGTATGATCATGAATTTTTTAATATATTCTAAGACTAAAATATGCAAATCAGTATAAAAAAATACTTTCAGAAATTACCAGTGGTAGATTTTTTGATATTATATATGATACAAACGTTTTCATTTTTAGCGGGCGAGTAATTATGTATTTGCGTTATAACTGGCTGCCCAGGCTGTGTAAAAGATAGCAAATATGTCGGTCCCGCCACTTGGATGGTGCTAGGTAGAATTTAATTGCACCGACCATATTGGCTCTAAAAGATTTCAACATGGTGAAGCGTTCATGCTGATTTTTCCAAAATTAACACCTCCACTCTAATGTCTGCGGAATCCCATTAGAGAGCGAACCCATCTGCCTATTTATTAGTATATTTTGTATATTTCTAACCGAGCCATGTGTTTTCTGCTGCCATTACTTTCAGAAATATGCAAGAAAGCACGGTTCGTTGAAATATTCTATTCCACGGTACTTAAGTTCTGGTATAAAAAGAGAAAATTTGAGCGAATTTTATTACGTTTTTGACATTCGGTTAACTAAAATGTAATTCTAACACTGGTAATTTTCATCGCTAGGTGTGTAGAATGTGTACACATAAACCCGCAGGACCACGGTTATTATCATAAAATCGGAAAGGTTTTGGATTTCAGTCTTCCTATGCTCGCTCCGTATGTTCTACCCATATTCTTTCTCGAAACAAAAACTCGTGGAATGTTATCTCGACTCTCCAGACCTTTATGGCCAATAGATGCGTTGTGTTCCTTTAAAATAGTTAACCTCAAGTTTTTTTATATAGAAATATTTGTTATTAAGACACGGGCGGAACGGATACAAAGTTTATCAAGATTATAAACACAACATATAAAAAGTTAAAATATACACAAAGGAGAAAATGAACTTAGAACCTACCAGGCTATCCAATTCGTGATTTGATGAGAATAAAGGTTTATCCGACCTTGCCTGTTGTGTTAGAAAAAAGAGAAAACAGAAAATATCAATTAACTATATTAGTATACGTTAGGTGAAAATGTTTTCGCCGTCAATGTACATAAAATTGCAATATTCTCTCTAGAAGGGCATTATCATGCGAGTTAAACGGCCAGGAAGACATAACAGTGAATAAAAGCAAGGGAAAATTGCCTCCGGCGGGGGAAGTGCCTTTCCAATTCTTTAATTTGTTTCTTTCTCCAACAATATTCCGGAGTCTCTCAACACATTAGACGGAATAGCTCCTAAAGTGATCATTTCTCGTTTCTGGCGGACAATGGGTTCAATTTGATTTTATTGTCAGTCTCATTAGTGCACTCTAGGCTATTTTCATTAGTTCTATGATTACTTGCAACCCCAGTGTCATGTTTAAATACAGACAATATTGTAAATAATTACGTAAATATGTGCTATAAAATTGATCAGAATTGCCTACTTGAGATAATATGATAGTATATTGGTTAGATTAGTCGTAACCCACGAGCATTGTATGAGCAAATAACGGAACGCATCCCGATATGACGGGGCTTATACTGCAACATGTTCCAGTAACCAATATTAATTTAATATCTGAGATAATTCGGCCATGTGTCTGGAAATTCCCATTTTTATTGCTAAACATTTCGGAAATTGTTGCTCTCTATCAATGTGAACTTCCACAAGAATCGAAATTAACTATTGATTTGTAGAATAAGTTTACAAACGGTCCCAAATATGTATGTATACCATTATATCAATACTGCCATAATACGTATACTGTATACACACACAAAATAGCTTCTTTTGAACAGCTTAATCACCCGAAGGGCTATCTGACCGAAGGATTTGCAGGATTAAAACCGAACGTTTATATATGAACCTAAATAATACACATGAGGGTATTTCACCTTGAATTTGCCGCCGACTTCTTGCAGATTAAAATAATAATTTTAATCGCTTTAATTACTTAAAATGTTTTAGATTTAATTTTACAACACTTAAAAAATTACACATACTATTTCGTTTGAATCAAACATTTAAAATAACGCATCAAAAATAAATGTCGCTAAATGAATATTTACAAATATATTGAAACATGTAATCATATCTGTATAGTATTTCAAAAGGAAGGTTATTTCAATATTAATTAAATACTAACTCTTGTTTGAATATCAGTAAATATATAAATATTATAATTGTTTTATCGATGTAATGTAAATTAAAACAAAATGAACTTACTAAAACTTGCTTGCTGAAGACTGCTATATCTTCGTTGAAAGACTCTGATGAACAAACGTCCCCTCCCGCCACCCCGGGTTCCCGGGGTGTGCAGGTCGCTAACTCACATTTCTCAAATATGAGCGCGAGCAAGGGGAACAACGGGTGCCTACAAGTATACAATTAACCTTGTTTATATTTTGTTATTTTAAATGTAATGTGTTGTTAATACTTATATTAAGATATCAGTGAATTTTTTTATCTATTTGAATTAATGAAATTGTATTACACACGGCATAAAATTAAATCGTGTGCCAAATAATTTGCTAATTATATTTTAAATTAAAATTCAAACAGATTCGGTTTTTTAATATTGCGTGTTTTTTTGGGATTTAATTTAAACTTAGTATATTTAAGCATTTGCTTCGTGGAAATACTTAATACCCATTACAAGCCTTTGTTTCGTTCTATATTATTCCATGTAAAAGATGAATTATTTTCCCCACCCGTTTTTACTTTTATTGCATGTCCGTTAGACTATTTTTACACGCTGTTACATTAATAGTACTAATTACATGCCGTTTTTGTTTAGTTTATCTGTGAAACAAATAATGCGAGAGCTTGTTTACAAAAATATGTTAATGCGAGATGGGCCAGCCATGTTTTCAGTGTTTATCTCTGTAGTGGCCTGTTGGCCTGAAGCATCGATATGAGGACGTGTTGGAGTCTATATACATGATGTTGCACTATGTTCTGTATGTTGATATGTTGTCAAACTATTGTGTAAATTGATAGATATTGTGTGTATTGAATGTGTGGGCTGAGCTGACGTATCAATTACTTGAGATTTGTTTTACAGACGGGTTGACAAGCCCTTGACGGGTTGAAATTTATCTCTTCGTAGCCAGTACTGCACGCTCGTTTACTATCATATAAAGTATGCCCCGTGAAATTGCTCTGTGTAATGGTCGAATTTGTGATCTGTTTATTACTTTGTACTTATGTTTTTTTATCCCCTATGCCTGATTAGATATTTTGAAAACACGTTCAGACGGTAATCTTACACATTAACACAGATTTAAATAGTGTAATGGTGATTAGAGACCGAAAATAAACTACTAGATCGTTAATTATTAGCGTATTGTAAACTAAACTGCACAACTTTTAACACTTCGCGTCTCAAAAAACAGAGAGCATATTTTTTAAATGTAGTTTGTCCTGTATGTTTATAATTTATAACACAGTTTCACCATGCTTTCACCAACTATTTGCGGTTTAATATTAAATTTCCGTGTGCTCCGTGATTATATCCATGTGTCACATTTCCTCCTGTTTGCCGCTCCTCGTTTTATCCGTAGTGCCGCGGTTTAGACATCTATGTTAGTATCCGTAGTGCCGCGTTTTAAACATGTATGTTATATTTTCAGGTTCGGTCATCTCTGGCACGTGCACTTACCCATATATAGAGTCTTTATCCCGTTTTATCTGACTGTCCGGTGTGGAGTTACTCCCCATCCCTGACATTGAGTTACTACTTGACGAATATGAGGGGTACGAGGAACCGTGCATAGATACCCCATGGTTGATGCCCGCGTGTGGTGGCAACGAGTGACCACTGGGGATGGAAGTTCGGTGGGGGTCATACATACTCTCCATCCCGGCCAGGGCATTCCCGTAATGTGCCGGGAAGTCATTTTCCAACTGAAATTATAAACGAGTATTTCACATAATAAATCCCAAGTGAGAAACAAAGTATGCGAAGATCTACAAAAGCGGCTCTTAAACTAACACATGTACCGTATCCAAAATAGTATTAACAACAAGACAATCGACGTTAAAGTTAAACACTATCCGATTCCGATCCGAAACTCATCATACACGGTCATAAACTTCCATTAAAACGCAGACACTAATACCTCGTAGTACTGTTGTAACCCAATTATGAAAATTATGAATCGTTTATCCTTACCCTTTGGGCCATGGACCTGGTAACTCAGTCCAAGGCTAAGGCTATGGTAAAATCCGAGCCGCGGAACCCCACGGTGTCCGTATCCAATGAATACACCTTGTTTCCCGATTCAGTATATCCGGATGGCATAAACAAATCCGAGTTTCTGTCAAAGAAATACAAAACTGTCAATGTTAGTAAACGTTTCTACACACTATCATCACAGCCCTAGTTTAGCAAGTATGCTGTCTCTTCTATCGGCCGAACACCGTAAAGCTGTCAATCACGTGTACACTTGTGCGTTATTCAGTACACTGAACGAACGAATGAGCTGTCAGAGACTGATATATCGTCCTAGGGCGGGACACTAAGAAAGCTACGAGGCGCTGCGTAATGTATCACCGTAGCGAATGAATACGATCGAGTCGGATATAGTAAATATAATACAAAACGGACCACACTTGGGGAATTTGCAGATAAGAAAAATGATTTTCGGCTATGATATATCGCGTTTTGATACAGTGATGCTGGCCTCCATAATTCGGCGTCTATGACTGTCAAGTTTACTTTGGAATCGTACTGTGAGGATTCCAGTCGTGATCTGTCGTTCTACTTCCGCGCTAATACATCCATTTCCGCGGCATGTCATAGATTACGTTGTAATAAGGTACACTAAACCTTCGCGAGGAATCGCTTACAAATATAAATCTTGAAACTAAAAAACGTCTGAGTCATTTAAATAAAACATTCCGACTTTTATGTGGTTTTACAAATCTTGGCATCGAGAGCCTTTTTGAAAGAACCTTCCGTCAGCGTAGCGAAATAAGACACTCCTTCAATTCAATTTAAAGACAACTGACTCTAAACCAGGGCTGTGATTAACAATTATAACTGTTTTCATCAAAAACAAACAATGTTTTATGAAATATGCAAACTAACCAAACAAATAGGTGTTTAAAGTGTCTAACAATGACTGATACGTCAAACGTATATTAGCTATATCAGTTCAGTCTATCCGTCAGCTTGATAAAACATTGAAGAATGTGATGGGTTTTCTTCTACGTGATATATGTAATCTGCTTGTCCCAGAGTTGTGGTTCTCCCGCTGAGAGCCTTTCAATCGCGTACAATTTGAAGGCGGTACGGTGCGCATATTGTACCGCCCTCCTGCTTAAACCCGCCTATATCTCCGCCTCGTGAAATCGACCCGCCTATTGACCTATAGAGAGTGTAAACACCACAGTTGTAAGCGCCTCCTTCTTATTTTCATATCGACTTGTGAAAGTCTGGAAGTGCAAAGATATTGCAGTAAATAGTTTCTACAGCAAAAAAAAACTTTCGAAAATTGAAATATTATTCTTTATTCCGATGCTTTGCAATTAATAAAATTCAGCATCGGCTTATTTTATGCTGGCAGTTTAACCGGTGTAAGACAGTGCTTTCTGCCGTTGTGTGTGAACGCTCTTAAATATATGGTGGGAATATTTTTGACTTACGTTATTCTTTTTCTATATTGTAGTTTAAATTTTATAGGACATATTTAGCTTGAAAGAATGGGTTGCTTGAAAGGTATATACGTTTTCATATATACGTTCGTTTAGATGTTGGTAATGGAAAAACTATTATGTAGAGACAATTCATGAAACGTTAATATAACATCTGTATTTTTATTAAAACATTTATTTGCTAAGTCTGTTTATAACAGTCAGTGGGTTAAATGAATGTTATACGTGTAAGATACAAACAAGATACAAACAAAAACAAACCTGTCCTATCAATAGCAAAAACAAACCTGTCCTATCAATAGCATTGTATTGCGTTTTTAGTCCGGAAATTAAATGAGCATTGCGTTGTGAATTCTGTAATATTAAATGAAAATTACCGTAACTTGTTTGGAAAATGACTAATAGAAGTAAGGTAATAGAACAACTTTGCTTTAAATATGACTAATGTCGGTTGATGGTGTCGAAAACCGGCACTCGAAAACTACATACTTTTGTATGATCTTATCGAGGAGGAATAGTTTATATCATTAAATAAATGCCATTTAAGTAATATATGTTAATGCGAACGGGAAAAAAATGTTTTATGTAATATGTAAATAACTGTTGTAAATGTATAACACTGCTGTATTTCAAGTCTTGTCATATTTCTGAAAAGAATAAATGAATGGTGTTTTACGGCACGTCGACACAAATATGTCATATAGGGCGCAAAAACTGGTGCAAATGAACAATGAAGCGGTCAATTATTTAAGAGTACTGTAAACATGTATAGGTACATTTATTTGAAAAGAAAGGTTTGCATTATGTGTTATGTCGGGTGTATTATGTTTAATTTGTGTATCATATAAAGTGAGACTAGAATAAAAACTAATCTAATCCCCACAGAAAACGTAAACGGCGATTGGGGACGTAAAACTAGGACGCTGAGATAATGAACCTGTATATACAGGCTGGACATCTTTGTTCTAACGTGTCGGTATGTTAACGAGATTGTTTACACGACGAAAAACACAAACACATCGAAGACGAGCGATGACATAGGTTGTCATATAGCCATACCGAGTACTTATTCTTGAGGTAAACCCAACAGCAAATAAAGTAAAACATTTTGATCGTTATTCATGCGCATGCGTTTCTGCATGAAGTTAACGTTTGAAACACAATTTACGCTTGCAATTTATGTAAATACTATTTTATAAAAAACAAACAAAAAAAAAAGTTTACTTATCAGTGCATCCAACCGGTTGATTTAAAAGAAATCTCGTAATTTGCAAACACAATATTACAGGCATGGTACTAATTAATAGCAACGGTGATTACTCTGTTAGCCCGGGTTCTGCGACCCCGCCTTCACCCCGTGATGCGATAACAATTGGTTCGGTGATGAGACAGAGATAACGCCCTAGATAACGTACCGATAACCCTGCATCCCCGATCACATTCTGAGATGACGATGATAAGGACTGCATAATTTAGACCGATCCCAAGGGTGACCGGATACCCCCTAACAAGATGGCAAAATATAGCAAAACACCCAATAAAAGGCCCATAATGACCCTTAACTTTCAGTTTTATCCCCATAATTGTGCCGAATTGTTCTGAATTGAATGAAATGAGCCCCTATCATGCTAGCAAATCAAGTGGAAATGCGTTTTTCTAGATCAGTGAATAGGTCAAGATAGCGAGCGAAATTTAATTAATTTTGTTGATAAATTGGTTTTTAAAAATAAGCTGAGCTATCGTTTATTTACGTTTGAATACAGCGAAGGTTATGAGCGTGTGTCAACCAGTTGTCAGTCCTAACTAGGGCGAGGTAACCTAGTTATGACGAGCTAATGTTAACAGGAAATAAAACATAACATTTGCTAATAGAATGATATATCGTAGTTGAAATACTGCAAATACTGCATCGTGCTTGGAATGCAATAAACTGGAACATTGACAGGTGTGATTGTTTTGCGTCATGACTTTTCTTACCTAATACAAGCCTGGTTTTACAAATTCCACGTCAGACGCATTTATCATGTTGCCACATATCCTACCCTAAGATGGTATTTATCTTAACTCGTATGCATTGCTCTGACGCACGGACGCATTGTCAATCTCTTTTAAAAAATAAAGACATATTTTCTCAATTCTACGCAAACCCCGTATTTTAGGTTAACTGTGTAGGAATGTTTATTATTATAATCGGTTGATTGAGTGATTCCTTATTTTCCTCCCAATCGGAGAGCATACAGACAATACAGCAATACAAACTATAACAATAATACATATATAAATATACCTGGCATTACAATGTTATGAAAGGAATATACACAGTAGCACTAACTTACTAGTAATTTATGAATTATGGCATAAACACATATATTTATAAGATATAATGAACTAATGTACATACACTCGTAGAAGCAATCTTTTAAGTTACATTTACGTATTACAGTTACGTGATTTTACATGTATGATTATTATTCAGATTGTTCTTCGATGTTTTCAGTATTCCATTTCAACCCTTAACCCGCTACATATATATAACGGACTGGTTGAATTCTTTGAATTAAGACCATTCCATTTATGTGACAAAGGAGTATTTTGGTGAAAATGACTGAGCAACAGCCGGACATTGTAAACCCAGCCTCGCAGGCTGATCTGGGTTTATAATGGACGCAAAGGCTATTATATATAGTCGTGCTTAATGGGTTAAGGGTTAACAATAGAAGTATTTAGGGACTATCAACATTTAGTTTCAAAGTTAATGCATATTTTATATATTTATAGGGTCCGTGTAGGCAAAACTAGTTTAAAACGTGCTACAACTAAATATTTATAAATCCGGTAAGGTTTCGATAAACAGTTCTTATGATGTAATTGTTGGTGTACATAGGGTTTGTGTGAACATAAAGGGGATGTACGCGTAACCTGCATTATGTATGTGTGCATATAAAGGGGTGTACATAACATAAAAGACGTGTAGTAACTGTTGCCTTCTGGATGTCATTTACTTCTTGAGACAACACCATGGCGAACAACGTATAACATGTACATTTCCGGAAACTCCAAAGATTAATTTATTATTAATTTCATTATTAATTATAATAGTATTTGTTCTTATTAAATAGATTGTCTGAAGCTTTCAGTGTTAGTTACTCAAACTGCTTAAATACTTTCTGAACATAATTCGCTATAACATACTTTTATTGAAGTATGTGTCATCCAAAACTTACATCTTCACTTAAATATATTTTGAGGGTAATGTACTTTTTGGATGAATCTCTTGTTTAAAAAAAGTTCATGCTTTCATTGTTTAAGTTTCTTTTATTGCCCAAAAATGCACACTTTTTATGCAATTCACATATTTATTCTTTATATTCTACAAGCGATGTGGAAGAATTATGAGTTTCATATATAATGAATTTATTTTCAATTATGTTTAACCATGTTGACTACTTGTTGGGCCGGGTGTTTCTCTATGCATTTGTATTATATCTTTGTTATTTCCGTATACACATGTCACTATAATAAAATATTTACTTACTTATATATATATGTTTAAAACTGTAATATACAGTACTGATATCAGCAGAAATTTAATGCGTTATAATATTATTTTGACGTTAAAGTTACTTAAAAAGGTAAAGTGTATAGTATACATGTATCTATAACATGTATATGGCGTAGACGCGCATCTTATAACGACCGAACAACACAATTTGAATGAAAACGTTTATACGCTTCGACCCCACAATATTTGTTTGTACGAATGGTATTTTACGTGATTTTAAGCACATGTTAGGCCTTGTATGACGGGCCGATTTATTTGTGGTAGAGGGAGACCACCCCATATTCCTGGGTAGAACCAGTAATGTATGCCTCTCGCCATCCGTAAAACATCAAAAGAACAACAAAACGTACTACATATGCCTGTACAAGTCACATGTAAATTTGTAAATAGTGTAAAAGGAATACACTTAAAATAGTGTAAAAGGAATATTACACAAGGCAAATACAAGGTAATAATATATACCGGTTCAAAAGCCACAGCAATGATAAGTTCCCATAACCGTGTTGCTATATTCTTATTCCGGGCTCGGTATCCAGGGTCAAGGGTGTAGGTTCAAATCCGCTAGGAAGTGATGAGTTCACGAACCATATACTAGTCAACATTTCTAAGTACCAATCTAAGAATATGACAATACTATTTTTATTGTTTTGTGTATTTCTTTATAAACAGTTGTAATTCTGGAGAATAAAATATCACAAAACGAAAATAAATCGTCTGCTCTGATCTGATCGCATGTTTTTTTTGTGTGTGTTTTCTTTTATAAATCGTCTGTTCTGATCGCACGCTTGTTTTAATGCTTTCAAGTCGATGCGTTTTATTAGAAATAAATTCTAACAATTATACAGTTGGGTACTTAGGAATTTTGTTATATATATTGATCATCAATCGAATTGTTGAGTTTATTAATAGAATGTTCAACAATATTAAAGTAACAATCCCCTCAACAACGGCCATATTGTGTAACATATGTATACCATTTCTAAACCTACTGACGACGAGGTATATAATAATAGAACTTACATATTTTGAGAATACAGACTCTAGACACAATATATACCATTTATCAGCCAGGGCAAACCCCAAAACCGCAGAGTCGAATTAAGAGTACCAACTCAAAATTCATTTTACACATATTCAATCACGGGTATTTTAAGAACCCATGAATAAACCGTTCGACACATATACATTACTATATAACCTGAACACCTGGATAGAGTTTGATAAACTGTTGTGTAGTCTTATTTTGCCGTTATTTAGCGGGATAGTTCCTTCAATGTACTGTGTTGAGCTTAAAGGAACACATGGCAATCTTGATTTTTTAAAAACTCGCGGCGTCCCGTTAGTTTTTCTACATAAATTGCATTTGTTCAATCATTAATGTTAATTATAAGAATTGTATTAAGCCATTTGTTTTTGCATATTATTATTTTTTAATATTATTGCACCACTAATATATTAAAACTTACAGTCTAGTAAGAGGAAATAGTGAATACTTAAAATTTGATTTATTTAAATGTAACCGGGGTAAAAGTAAAAATGATACTGGATATATAAATCGAGACACCCATTTCAATTTTGTTCAAGATTGCCGTGTGTCCCTTTAATAATGTATCATCGTATATATATTATATCCCGCCCATCCAAATATTCGTCTCTTCATTTATATGACCGCTCTCATTATACTATTCTTGTGCAAATTTATTAAACTGAACGGTAGATACTGAGCCAAAGAAGAAAGTGCACTCAAATGTGCAGTATTAACCTAATTACGAATAATACATGGCTGCAAACTCCATGCATTTTGTTCAACTCAGTGCATTTTGCGTTTTGCATTTTTGCTCTGAGGAACTCAAACTCTGTTTATAGTGAAGCAGCGTTTCATACAAAGGTATCCCTACTTTTTTAATGCATCTTAAAACCTGTTTTGCTAAAAATTTGACGTTACAACATTTTGAATATTTCCACACAAAAAAAAGGTATGCACACTTTCATTTTGGACTGCCGAGACATTATCACTACTCGGAACTGCCGAGACATTATCACTACTCGGGAATTTAAAGAAACTAATTACACTAAAAACCCGTTTATCAAATTTATATCCAGGTGTTCAGGTCATGTCATAATGTATATGTGCCGATTAAATAAGTTTATGCACAGGTTCTTAAAATACCCGTGATTGAATATGCGTAAAATGAATATATACTGTTTGGATTATCAATATGTAAGTTGAATATACTCGTATATACCTCGTCGTCAGTAACATTTGACCGTTGTTGGCGGGATAGCTACTTGCTGATGATATTATTGATATCCGCTGTATTTATTACCGATGACGGGAGGTAGGTATACAGTACTGGTTTATCTCAGGGAAAATGGAGGGAGGGGGTGGGGGCGTCTGCCTCTACCATAAACAAAATCGACCGTCATATATATGGCCTAACTTATGCTAAAAACCACTGAGACAAACAAACAAATGTCACAGTATGTTTTAATGTATCATTAGTATGCGCATAACATGACTCGTTGAACTCATTAATTGAAGCTGAATGGATTCTATAAGAAGCAAACGTACGCAATGCTATTAGATGCAAACTCATGGACTTGCATGGCTTCAACGATATAAGAACTCACGTTTTAGGTCGTATATTACTATTGCATTTCCCATAGGCCTCCTTTATAGCCTTTTGGCCTACAACCCTATTCCTATATCCGAGCGGATGATAAAACCTTCTTTGTTTTTAAAATGATAAAACCTTCTTTGTTTTGAAAAGAACTATCTTAGAAACACCCAAAACTGACCAGCAAATTTGTGGTATTGTGACGCTTTCAGCCTCTAATATTTCACTGAAGGTGGCCACCCTCAGAATTGCAGTAAAGAAATTTTACTTTTTGCAAATATACTCTCAGTTTAATTGTATCCATAACAATGCAATTTTCAGTCAGAATATCCTAAATCAACATGTTTTATGATGGTATTTATACTATTTTGATGTTTTATGGGGATTTGTTATGATTTGTGTAATTTAATCCAATCGGAATCTACCTTACAATCTGACTATAAGTATGCCCTAATAGACTCTATACTTTTTTCAACCAATCAGAAGCCCCGAATCAATAGTGTTATTTGACCTTATGTCTTATAGCGATATAAAAAGCAAACTGTTCTAAAAAAGATCATCATTCCAATTCAGACCACCGAACTTGCGGCTGTCAGGGACCGAGTGACCCGCATGTCGTGCCGATGTCTGGAATCGTCCACACCATACTGGGCAGTAAATAACCAAAAAGGTGTACAGTATGGTAAGCCCCTTGGAGGTTATGTTGTACATATGTTTTTCTCTTGTTTTTACCGTGGCCCTAAAGAGAGACGTTTAGACTCCTACTGAAACACTTCGACGTTGGACCAGAGAGATACCCCTTGTCACTGCGAGTCCCCGCACATGACAAGAGGCAGACTACGATGTATCCCAACGGCTCACCCTGGAACACCGATGTTGGATCAACCCTACGAATCTACACTTGTCGTATGATGTAGGGCAACCAGAGGGTTCTAAAATTAACATCGATAGGACGGTGTGGATAACGGAGGAGCCATCACCAACAGAAACACGGGCAACACGTGCAATCGGATTGACCTACTTGGGACACCTTCGGCGCTTGTAATCATCTGTTTCCCGATTGGCTAAGACGACTTCGAACCGGCAATCGGATTGACCTAGTCACAATTCACAGAATTCTGCAGGCAATTCGATTGGCCAAAATCTTCAAATTCAACTTTAATCTTCTTCGAGAAACTAAACAACTACAGACTAGCTACGCTCCAACCAACTCTACTACTGCTGTTCTAAAGTAAACCTCTTTGGACGAGGGATGTCACCTTCTACTGACTCTCTCGCAGCCATGATCGTGTATTGAAATGCTCACCAAAAGCACTTGTTCCACAGGGCGAGGTTAAATAAAAACTTATCGATCGAAAAAGATTGGACATAAGTCCACTGTATTGTACCTATACCTTTAGGACGTCCTATTGGTTTTATAGCGGAGGGACTACACACATTAGAACTATACACACATCTACACGCACGCACACACACACACGATTGGACAGAGCACCGACCTAACAAACAGATTGGAAATTGTATAAAAATATGTTTTAAAAAGTTAAAAATATCACCATTTTTGGATTTTCCCTGAAAACCAAGCAATTGAGACATCTTTTTTTGTTATTAGGTCTGTGGACAGAGCTGGCAAAACAAGTAGGCATTAATGATCTAATCATATATGTTGTTTAACTACACTTAAATATTGGCAATAGAAGCTCATATTGTTTTCGGTTATTTTAAAAAAGTGTACGTAGCTTTAAAGCTTTTTACTAAATAGCAAACGTTTTTTTTTGTTTTGTTTTTTTCCCCATATAAACTTTAAACGCATAATAATGTACGTTCGATGGTGTAATTCGAACCCTGAAGTCCGAAGAGACATCATATTAGTGTAGATCATCTGCGACGCTTGCTTTTTTTCAAGACAAGCGTCTAGAAAACCTTTGAAGCGGCAGCCATTTTACCGAAATTATGTTAGCATTTCTAATTGCAGTCACAGCCACACCAGACAGATCGACAGAAAGACAATGCACTATTTAATAAATTAATAAATAAACAAAGAGTGGAACTTTATTGTGTCGAAGAACTAACTGTGGATGGGCAAAGATATATATTTACGATCTATGTGCATTTTACTATGAACAGCAGTGTCATTTATACATTGCATGGGTCAAATTCTTTGCTGAAAAGAACTCCAAAAGTGCGTGCCTTAACGTTATACTTTAGTTTTGAATATATGATGAGCCGGGGCGATATTAATTGTATTCCCCTCTTCTCCACTTCTCAATCAGGAAGAAGTGTGAATAGATTTGGTGATTTTGAGAAAACGTTTTACTTTTAAATTACGCGATTATTTCTGAGTACTTCTTGACATTGTGATTCGAAACAAGTCTTGTTTTCTATAATTCTGATCAATTCTTTCTGACTAAGCTGATATTTTGTAAATGCCCTCAACTTTTAAGTTGAATTTACTGGTAGAAATCATCCTATAACAGTACATAAACCGTCATATTAAGGGACATAATCATTATATACTCTGTAAAAGAAGTTTTGGACCATGGCAGTGTTCGAACCCGTACAATGATCGCTCAACCATGACATAACCCTTATTATCTCAGTTGATAATTCACAATAGATCAACAATCAACAATAATTATCGTTTACAATGAAAGTTTGCGAAAAAATAATAATCTTTTTATTGGTTACTCGAATGTGTCCGTAACTGTTACTTTGTATGGACTTTGCAACATTTTATACAGACCCTTTGTGTGTTCGCGATAATTTTTTAAAATCAAATCTTGTTTGGAATTTAATGTTTCTGGTACCAAATTAGGGTAGACCTTGGTTACTAAAAAAAAGATACTTAAATTTTGTCCACTAGTTTTATTTTTTATATGACTTTATATACCCTGGTCCAAAACTTTTTTTATCGAGTATATATATAACATAACCGCCTTCCAATAAAAAAGAAAGATGACAATGCGGATTATCGGCGGCTTATATGAATACCAGTAAGCTAACTATGTTAAAGATTATCTGCTAACGATGTTGGCAAGAAAACTATTAAAGTGTGGTGCAATGAAAAACATCCAACTCAATAAAATCACACAACATAATTGCATTAATAAAATTGTTTGAGTTACTAAAGAGTGAGTAGCAGGTTTTTGTGTGCATGCAGTTAGTTCCTGCTGTTAGTGAAAGGGTTCAGTGTCCCCGAACACTTCACAGACGATCTTCTCAAATTGAAGTTAAGCACACGTTACTGGTTTTTTCTAAGACGCAGAGAAATATTTTTATTGAATTCCACAGTAACCTTGCACAGAACGTTAAATAATTCAATGAAAGTGAATGAAATGCAATACTGTCATGGGAAATGAATAATGCGCGCAAGAAATGAATTATTTTATTTATTCTTTCCTTGTCGATTTTTATTGTCCGTTGGGAACACTCACTTTATACATCCACTATTACGTGTGATATATGGAATTATAACGAGACCCATACGTTCGTTATTACGTGTGATATATGGAATTATAACGAGACCCGTACGTTCGTGTTTTTCTCTCTACCACAATGTGTTTGCTTAATAAATTCATTTTTATTTTATAACCCCGAAACTGTTCAAAAACGTGTTGGTTTGAGAGGTTTGTCAACCGATCAAGTATTTGCGATACTTCCATGATAAAATACTGTTCAGTTTTAGTATAGAAAGGTGCAATATAGTTCCCATTTCCCTCAATAAAATCGTTTTAGAAATGCCTCCGTTACACAATACAGGGACAATGTCCTGGCTTTGGCTCTGTTAAACATGAAGCAACAGTTGGAGGGCGTGTGAGGTGGACGTGTAGAATTCAGGGTAGGTGGTTGTTTTCTTTTAAACCAGTCCACATCAGCATTCAGAGTAAGTGATTGTGGCTGCTCTTGAACCAGTCCACATCAGCATTCAGAGTAAATGATTGTGGCTGCTCTTGAACCAGTCCACGTCAGCATTCATAGTAAGTGGTTGTGGCTGCTCTTGAACCAGTCCACATCAGCATTCAGTGTTAATGATTATGGCTGCTCTTGAACCAGTCCACATCATCATTCAGAGTAAGTGGTTGTGGCTGCTCTTGAACCAGTCCACATCAGCATTCAGTGTAAATGATTATGGCTGCTCTTGAACCAGTCCACATCAGCATTCAGAGTAAGTGGTTGTGGCTGCTCTTGAACCAGTCCACCTCAGCATTCAGAGTAAGTGGTTGTGGCTGCTCTTGAACCAGTCCACCTCAGCATTCAGAGTAAGTGATTGTGGCTGCTCTTGAACCAGTCCACATCAGCATTCAGAGTAAGTGGTTGTGGCTGCTCTTGAACCAGTCCACATCAGCATTCATAGTAAGTGGTTATGGCTGCTCTTGAACCAGTCCACATCAGCATTCAGAGTAAGTGATTGTGGCTGCTCTTGAACCGGTCCACATCAGCATTCAGAGTAAGTGGTTGTGGCTGCTCTTGAACCAGTCCACATCAGCATTCAGAGTAAGTGGTTGTGGCTGCTATTGAACCAGTCCACGTCAGCATTCAGAGTCAGCGGTTGTGGCTGCTCTTAAACCAGTCCACATTAGCATTCAGAGTCGGCGGTTGTTGCACCTCCGTTAAACCAGTTATAGTGGCATTCGGGGAAACGGTTGTAGCATCTAGGCCTGACCTCTGTGTTGCTCCAGTCGCATTACCATTCAGGAAGACGGTTATAGAATACAGGCTTCGCCTTTGTGTTACACCAGTCGTATTACCATTCAGGAAGACGTTTGTAGCATCTCGGCCTCATCCCTTTGTTACTCCAGTCGTATTGCCATTCAGGAAGATGGTTGTAGCATCTCGGCTTCGCCTCTGTGTTGCGCAAGTCGTATTCGCATTCAGGAAGACGTTTGTAGCATCTCGGCTTCGCATCTGTGTTACACAAGTCGTATTATCATTCAGGAAGACGTGTGTAGCATCTCGGCCTCACCTCTGTGTTACTCCAGTCGTATTACTATTCAGGAAGACGGTTATAGAATATCGGCTTCGACTTTGTGTTACACCAGTCGTATTACCATTCAGGAAGACGTTTGTAGCATCTCTGCCTCATCCCTTTGTTACTCCAGTCGTATTGCCATTCAGGAAGACGGTTGTAGCATCTCGGCTTCGCCTCTGTGTTACTCCAGTCGTATTACTATTATATATATGGAAGACGGTTATAGAATATCGGCTTCGCCTCGTGTGTTACTCCAGTCGTATTATCATTCAGGTAGGCGGCGACATCTGTTACATAAGTCATATTAGAAATGATAATGCTACACCAGTAACGGTGGGACTGGTGTGAGGTGGGACTGGTGTGAGGTGGGACTAGTGGTGACGTGGGACTGGTGTGAGGTGGGACTGGTGTGAGGTGGAACTGGTGTGAGGTGGAACTGTAGCATTCAGGGTAGTGCCAGCTTTGCCTCTGTTACACACGTGCGTATTTAATTCAGGTATGCGGTTGTAACATCGCGCCTTTGTGTCTGTTACACCAGTCATGGTAGGCGGTTGTGGGCTCCGTTACACATGCACACACTGCATTCGGGGAAGACGACATTTTGCCTCTGACATAACGGGAATGCGGTTATAGCATCTCCACTTTGCCTCTTTTACACCCATTCACATTGATGACCGCTTCATGAAAATGCAGTGCAATTATATTTTTTTTAACAATCACATACCTGCAGTGCGACTGGTAACAATATCAAAACACATGTCCAATTTTATATATTGGTTATATGATTCTGTTATCAAACACGGATGATGTACGGATTATTCACATTGTCATCCGTGTCACATATTGAATCGATGCAACAATACCAAGATTAAATCTGACGGGAGTATTCCATGACACAGCCAACAAAAATGTTTCCCCCCGCGAAGAATCGCTTCATTCTTGTCCACCATGTTATACCACGTGCTTTCTCGGGACCCCCTGCGGCCGTCCTTTTCACGGCGACAGCATCTCGGCGACAGGCTAACGCCGATTACCCGATTTTTGGTACATTCTTATAAAGAGACTTCTTGTTTGTATTACATAAATATGTGACATAGGTATCCACTTTCATTTCTGGGGTTTTATTAATTAAGTGAAAATATATTTTTATGCGCGTATTATAATACTATGAAATTTATCCCCAAAAAAGAAAGATTATCTTTCATTTTGTCATGTATCACCCGTTGGGCAACACGACCATTCATAAAAGTTTAATCGATAGCGAAATACTCTGTCCTTATCTTTGCCGTATATTTCACAAATCAAATAAAACTGTATTTAGTCGAGAAAGTCGATAAAGGGAATCGTTTTGGGAGAAACTAGTAAATGGACTTCTTTGTCAGATTATCATTATTTGAATGGGAATTTTAGATAAAAAGCTTCATAAAAAGTTTACAAACATTGATTAGGCGTAGTATCATAGCTCGTTATAAGTTCGAATTGAGCTCCGAGTCTTTTAATCTTACTGCAAATCCTGCTAGTATTAAAAGATCACACAAAACATTGTCCCACACACTCGGGAGAATTTGACAGGGATCAGTCCTTTACTTCTGGAATGTAGGACTAGTCATTGACAGAGATCAGTTTATTTTGAGACGATATTATAAAGCAGTTGTACAATTGGTAAAAGAACTATACTTTTAACGGAAACGGGAGCTGTAACATGCAACACATTGCTGCTTTTGCTCTTCCTTTAGAACTGACGAAATGCGCGATGCATTCATCTGAAGAATATAATTTCTATGACAGCCGAGTACTTTAATTTTGACACCCGATAAAGACGATCAGTTAAAATGTCGGCATACTTAACAAAAGCTACTCATGGCCAAACTCACGATAACTACTAGAATATGCCACACCAAATTCAAATATGATATACATACAATGTGGATACATATTTATTTAACAGTAAACAGAGTCCAGTCGAGAACACGTTCAAACCTGGCTATATATATATTGCTTTCTGGCCTCTGTATACCTAGGTATTATTAGGAGCCCTGGTTGTGGGCATGTGTTCATCCCTAGGGAATATCAACCCTATGTAATCATGATAGTCATTTGTACATACATTTATTTCTTCTTGGACGTGACCGAGTGGTAAGAGTCTCTGACTTGAAAGCACTTGCCCCTCACCAATGTGGGTTCGATCACTCATGGGACTAGGCATATTTATGCAAGGAAGCTATCCAGCTGGCTTGCGGAACGTCGGTGGTTCTACCAAGCCGAGAACACGTTCAAAGCTGACTGGATATCATTTGCTTTGGCATTTGTATACCTATATATTATTACGAGCTCCTTTTGTGGGCATTTGTTTTCATCCCTGCTGGATATCAACACTATATAATCATGAGGTAAACTTCCCCGAATTCATGTTCAGTTTGTCATTTATGTCGTGTTCAATAAAGGTCTGCATCATGATCCCTGTATTGTTTCAAGTGCTACTTGAGTGGCGGCAGAAAACAATGATCGTAGCTCCAGCGAAATATTGAGTGTTTACAAGAGAGAATTTGCAGCAACTCTGCAACTCTGCAGTTCTGCAGGTGAGATGGTTCTAGGCCCTTCCGCATTTTTTTTATTATCTATATTTTTTATTATTATCTATAAGTAAATAGAGAGTGAGCCTGGAATGTTCATTCCTGTTGGCGCCATATAACCTTTTTGTGTTGTTGCGCCGTAAAAAACCCGATTCAGCTCAACACAACTCTTGTTATATATCGTTGCACTTTTGAAACGGAATGCCCCCGAGTATTACTCTGTAGATAGCACTAATAGGGATTGTTTATTTGTGTTATAGCACTGTAAAATGATAACTTTCCACATTGTAGGTAAACATTGCTCTATCATTTATGCATCCTTTGTGGATTCAGTGTTTATGAAAGGTGTTCTGTTCAATGTATGATTTTCTCTACTATATATCATGTTATCTGTTTAATCAAAACATTAAGCAGTATTTACAAGAAGTCGTATTTTAAGGGCAAACTGTTAACCGTTTCAGAAATGTGCGTTATTCATTATAAATGATGAAACATAAAAATAAATAAATATTCTTTTTAAAGAAGTTGCTTGCCTAGAATGAAGACTGGGTATTTTATTTTCAGAATGGTGGTGTATCCCAGATCATGGTTAACTTTTACCAAATAATGTTTGTTTTTTATTTTTTTTTATTTGAAACGTGTAAATAAAAAAACTGCTACTTTTCTCATTTGTTTGTGTTGTTGTTTCCAATGGATCTCCTTTTCAGTATTTCTACTATTGCATGTACTAGAACAGCATGTTGAACGCTACTACCGTGAGCAGTCATAAACTTCAGTGCAAAATAAATTATATGTATATCATAAAGTGGTTTAAATGGAAATGAAAGTTTAACATGATTTTTTAATTTTGTTTTCTCCGATAAAGAACTTAATTATACGACCCACCTATTGATCTCCTTCGTAACAAAATAGATACCCAGCCTCACAAAATCTGGTACAATGTATTGGCTAGGCTCCTTTTGAGGCAAACCGATTTACAGATTAGACTTTGTTCACTTTAAACAGGATAAACGTATAAATAGACAATTTTGCCATATATAATAAACATATGATGCATTTTCATATGCGAATCATATGATCATGTGAGAACCATATGCTCATGTGAGAGAGAATCTGATGATAATTTTCGTATGGGAATAAATTCATAAATTCTTACTTAATAACAATAGTACATACTCGTAATATAGTACACATGTTAACGAACTGCGGACATGTTTGTTTATTTAAACACAATAAATGAAGCGAAATTAAACATTAATGCCAAATAGTTTATTAATCGAAAACGTATGCAACAGTCAAAAGGGAAAGTCTTTTTTAAAAAAAGGATATTTTAAATGCATCATCATTGAAGGACAATCTTTTCATTGAAAGTTCAATTCATTCGAACGGTATGTAATAACGATTAAGTAATTAAGTGATTGATCATAACCGTCAGTGATTCACGCTGGATTCTATGTACGAATAGCTTTACTTTTCGTTCTAACTTATTAAATGTACTTGGCTGAGATTCAGTTTAATTAAGAAATTATTTCCAAAAAACAAGAAGAGGAAAAAACGCAAAAAAACGACCGACGGTTTTAATCAGACTTTTAAGAAAACTTTAATCAATGAAGACGAAAATTGCAATGAATATGTTTTTAGGGTTATAACCCTCATTCTATCAACGAAATTGCTTGTTCCACAAACTTTAACCTGTATTCGTTCTCTAGGGAATAAACCCTAACGTCACTAATTCACATTGTCAATCAAAAACAAAAGAGCGCATCTAAAAGGATTCGCGTACTTTCAAGTTCATAAGAAAAAAGACACAAAAGTGTCGATATCGCGAGAACGCTTGTTATATCCGATATTACCAGTATTTGCTTAATCCTATATTGGCTTCTAAGACTCATGCTGCTTGATCACCGAGATTAGGTGAAACGTCCAGGGTGTTACCCCGTCCGTCAACACCGTATACCCACATGACAGTTTCAATGAATTAAATACCGGAATTGACGCGCACTGGGCTGAAATAAACGCTAGGTTATGCAAAATATAAGCATCGTTTTAGTCCTATTCGGTAACATAAAACGAATTATTTTGATAGTTTATAAGTAGTATATGAAATTGTTATTTCCATGTCTCAATTTCCTCCTTCTCGGTTATATTGTATTGCATTATGTGTATTGCACAGACCTACATTTATATCCATGGTAATTGTAGTCATGCATATGTGTACGTTTGCAAATAGAGCTTTCTTCACTGACTGTGTTTGGCATTAGTGTATGTTTGTGTTTGACATGAGTGTATGTTTATGTGCTTTTATGTGGACGGATATGCTTATATATTATAGATCAACCTTAAAATTTATATATTTATATAATTATGTTTTAGTTACCTTCTCTGTGAAAATTTTAAATGGAAGTTCTGACGTGTTATACGATATGATCATGTATTTTGCATTGTTATTTATTTATTTATTGTTCTCTGCTATGAATTTAACATCGGAACTGTGTATATTTTTGCTTCGGATATTTGTTAATACATGTATATACGAATCTTGCTGTGTCTGTTAAATGTATATGTATATATTGTATGACTACATGGGAATTTGAAATAAAGTGCTTCGTCAGTGAGTGCACTCATACGTAAGCGATCAAATTTAGGTACATGTTCTGCATTGCTTTTTTATCATCGGTGACATGCTCGACATACACCAAGACACCTTTTGATTGACAAAGACGGTTTTTGATGCACCTCCAATTAACTATGTTTGATTGCTTTATTATGAAAAACAGATAATACCGTTTTGAGTCTTGGTATAGCCTGTGTAGTTTCCGGCCGGGCAAGAATATGGTTAACGTATGCATATAGAGGTGTAAACTATTCCCAATGTCATGTTCAGTTTGTTAGAATTTGTCATATTCATTAAAAGTCTTCATTACAACCTCTGCATTGTTTCAGGTAACCGAAAACACTATGACTCCAGCTTAAAGGTACTGGAGGCGATCTTGAACGGATGATTGGTGTCAGCCTAAATTCAATTTAAACACCTCGTTGCGTGATGCAGTTTCATTCGAAATGTGCATATGCCTTAAATAAGCCACATCTTAACTTCGTTTTAATTACTGTTTATGAAAATGTTTGTTCTATATTTAATGCGACGACATTTGCTGCATTTGTTGCTAAATCATAAATATTCATTTAAAATGTGGATTATCTTGTAGTCATCTGCGACGCTTGCTTGTTTTCAAGACAAACGTCCAGAACAGGTCTCCTGAAAAAAAACTTAAATAATAAAAATAAAATGACGGTCACGTGCTTCCGGTTTCAAATTTGTTTCTGCACAGACGGTCAAGACTAATTATCTTGCTCACAATTGGGCATGGACATCAGCTAAAGTGTACTTCGATTACAAAAATACGAATTTAGTTTAGCCTTAAAACATCTATGAATAATATTACTAGCCGAGTCGTCTAGTTTTAAAGACCCAACTATTTCATTACCACTACTGAAAAAGTATGCACATTGAAACGCATACTAATGGTTTTATTTGTGTTTGGATTGATGCCCATAATGCTTCCAGATCGCCTCCAGACCCTTTAAATGGATTGTCGACGACAGAATTTTCAGCAACTCCGCAATACGGCAGGTAAGAAGATTCTCGGCCCATCCTGCAACATATTTTTATTTCAATGTACATGGAATGCTCATTCCTGCTGGCGCCATATGATAGTTTTGTGTTGGTGCGCCGTAAATCAAACCAACTCAATTCCCTTGGTATGCATTCCTCCATGTTACATTTATTGTTTTGTAAAATATAAAATGTAAATATATATAAAATATGAGAGGTCTCGGCAAAAGATATATAGGCACTGTAAAAATGTGTGTAATCGTTCTAACACCGGATAAAGACAGAAGGAAAAAAAGAACTCGGCCAGATATACACGAAACGTCCACTTTAAAATGTTTACATTTTTTTTATTTAATTAACAAATGCATATGTGGAAAATACTCTTTATCATTATTATTATATATGTACATATTAAAATCTAGATGATTTGTGTTTTGATCAATTCACATGGTTACCAAGTTTGTAATTTTCTTCAGTGGAAAGCACAGAACATATTAAACTAAAGGTTTCAAGTAAAAATAGTCGTCTATGTTTATGTATCTCTTTCATATGCAGTGTTAATAGGATTGCATATAAGACGAGTCGTTATCTTTAAGAAACGAATTAAGTCAGGTACACTGAACCGAATTCAATAACAAAGTGGGGAAAAGATAATTCATTAACATTGTTATAGCGCAAACGTTATTGTAACATTCGTTAGTGTTTACTCTTTTTTTACTTTTTAAACCATTCAGATGGCTCAGAATTTTAAATATTCATGAAGATTTTACTACCAGCGCTCTTCATGGTTTAGAGTGTGACCTATATAGAGACTATCGATACAACCTATCGTAAATACTAAGCCGGATAGAGCCTATGAAGAGAAATCTTCACCACTAAGAAACCGAAAGTGAGGGACGCTCCCTCCCTTTCGGTTCTTAATGATGAATATTTCTCTTCATAGCCTCTATCCTATACTTAGAAGCACATTTTCAATAACGTTAATAATGGTCTACATGTAAATGAATGCATATTTTAATACAAAGTTTTCCCGCGTTTTGGTTTTTGCTAACCGGAAACAGATACAACTGCGTTCATTGCAAGGCGTACATTGACACTAATGCTTCTTTCACATCTCCATACATTGGCTCATTATTTATTTCTTCGATGTGATCTTTAGTTGATTTTAATTTGACAATTATAAGCGTATCAATTTCGCCGTGTTCTGACCAGAGCTGGCCAGAGATCGGACACGGGCGATTGTCGGAGCTGTCAGCAAAGTGCCAGGATGAATGTTAAGCGTCGGTGCGATATGGATGGTCATTAACACATAGACGTTTGCAAAGTGTGAAGTCCCTGGTTGTTGTCTGTCAGTATGTCCGTATGTCATGTCAAGTAGTCTTGTCAGCCACCTTTCACTGAGGCAATGGGCAAACAATTACACATGCAATAAATACAGGTTTTCCATGATCTAGTTCGGTCCGAAAACCAGTAAATTTTATTAATGTGACTTGTGTACGACGGGTCGCCACTTTGTTTACGCATTATTTTACAACTGGGTGATTTACTGTGCACGAGTTTTGATTTTTTGCATCAATCAAAAGTTCAAAATCGTACGTACGTAGACCTGCTTGGTTATTTCTGATAAATGTATTCGTCGTTTGTAGAAATGTTATGCTTTGTAATACATGATAAATCGTGTTAAGAAGTATGTACATGTTTCGCCTGATTATTTTATAATCAATATTCATACCGGCTAATTAACAAATAATATATGGTGCTGAGGTCTATATGCAAGTTTATGGACTGGGCAGTCAGACCTAGAATGTTATATGGACCGAAGCTTAGGTCCATATAACGTTCTAGGTCTGACTGCCCAGTCCATAAGCTTCGTATGGACCGAAGCACCATACATTATTTGTTATATTATACCGAATCTGACAACAAATTAAATCAATACGTTTTATGATTTATTTTGACGTCGTTTTTTTCACACGTCCGTTAATATAGCAATCGGACCGGGCACCCAGTCAATCGGATGACGTCACATTAAACAAGAGTGGAATATGCAAATGAGGTATAATATACTTTGGAATATGCAAATGAGGTATAATATTATAATAAATATATTATACCTCATTTGCATATTCCACTCTTTGTTTAATGTGACGTCATAAGTATATAAACATGATTAAACATATATTCGCAGAAAGCGTGTGCAACGTATTGCAGAAAAAGAACACCTTTCACAAACACCAGAAAGTATTCTACATGATAGAGTGCGCACATTAGTAAAATTAGCTAGTTCCTCGTGGATTCACTCGCACGTGATCCACGTGCGAATCACCAGTTTATTATTATTGTGGCCAGCAATAAGGTCAGATGTTGAAACAAATATAGAACAAACGCATACGTCATTCTTTGTCATCTATATTTTCTGCTACTCATATACATATATTAATAACAACATCTTCTTGGGGAAAAAAGAAGATTATTTTTGCTGTTCTTATCAACCTTATTAGACAGTTTTTTCCTCTTTCATATAACTAATAAACACTGTCCCCATTACTTACCCATACCAAACTTGATTTGAAATAAAGTTTATGTTGTTGTTGTTGTTGTTGTTGTTGTTGAGTAATTTTGTTTAAATAGGATGTGGAAAATACTAGCTAAAATGAATACTCGAGCGCTTTCGGCTTTGCGCCTTCTTCAGGAGTACACAGACATATACATTCACAAGCAAACATAATAAATAACGATTGCAGTGAAACAACCTAGACACAAATGCACAAATGATTAAATATAACTAATATTGGAAGAGAATGCCAGCATAAGTATAAACAGCACCGACAACCCATCTATCTGTTAATTATTATATTTTTCAAATATAAAATACTTTCACAAAAAATATGTTTATAGTAGCAGAGAAATAATAGTAGCAGAAACATATAATACTACTTCTTAGACATCTGATAGTAGTTAACTATGTTCCAATCGACATCTTGTAGCAAATAAATATCACCATCAATGCTCTGCAATGAAAGAAATATCGTACTCCAAAATAATTAGTGCATCTGTTTTATCACTTATGCGTTTGTGTGTTTTATCTGCGTTTTATTTTGTAATTGTTTACTTTAATCGAGATACATCAATTGTTATTATTAGATTCTTCTCCAAATTCATTGCGTCGCTAATTGTGGAGGGTTGGATCACCATCTCATTATCCGTGGCTCGGTTAATTCTAAAGCTGTCAACGTTATCGTCGTCGTTGTCAAATTCTGACGTTATCAGATCGAGGGTTTACTAACAGTTTGTGGTGACCTTAACGTCACTCTATCACATATCGGTTGAAACAATCGCTATATTAAATGACCAAGAAAAATTGAAATTAAATGTTCTGCAAATTGATGCTTTTTGCCATTTATGTCAAAACACATCATATCCATCGGTGTTAAATCACGAATGTTTCAGTAGTATGAATAATTAATATACAGATACATCGAAGGTGCAATATCCATTAAGTAGATAGGACTGCTAAATGATATGAAATGTGCAAAAACACGTGACTTTTAAAACTAGAAAGACCAGAGATCGACGACTCAACGTTGAACCAACAGATTCGATCCGATTTATACCTTTTTTCTAGGTAAAATTGTCAGGTACAAAAATATAAATAACAGAAACCAACTGGCACACTATATATGGTTTGAAGTATTTTTTTACTCCATTTTGGAAAAAAAAAACAAGAACATAATTATAGGCATTCGTGCGATTTCTATAACAGTATACGTTATAATACGAAAATAGGTCGTTTTTATTGTTCTACAAAAGTGAATTTGCAGCTTATACGCAGAGTTTAAAAGCATATTTATGATTTTAATAGTAATAATCATAAAACGCAGCATCGACGGATCGATCATACTCTACGGGGTAATTTAGATGGTCTCATCAAGAAGATTTTATTAAATTATTTTGTTATCTGCATTTAAACAACGAGCTTTCTTTTTTTCTGGCTTAATGATCCCCCCATTAAGCCAGTTATAGTTAACGTAGCGCAACCACATAACGTCAATAAACCGCCGTTTTTTTATCTTTTATTCCGTTTTATTTTGCCATTTGCCGCGAAAGCCAGGTAGATTTGCCTGAGGGAATCTTCTTCATCCCATCAAAATACGAAAATGAGGCCACCGGTGACAGATATATAAATTGTGAGGACAAAATGAATGATGAGTCCGTATTTGATGTACGATTATGACATCAGAGCGCCGAGCGCACCTGTTGATTTCCCTGTATATTCTTAAATGACTTTGTTTTCATCGCCCGATTCGGCAAAAATATGTAATTTGTGCTTGCCTATTATCTGATGAGATACTTTTGGACTTATACCAGGAAATATAATGTTCAACGAATAAAATTGCGCGTGTGTAGTTTTGTTTTGCACGGAGGTTAATGATACAATGCTAATGCAACGGTTTTATGAACTTTGAATATTTTTTTTTTTCCATTGCACATCAACAAATTATCTTATGCTATTTATAACCGCCAAAGAGCGAGGTACATAGATATACATAATTACATGGGAATCCTTCGAATGTAGTACATGTCTTGCTCATGGACACTCAGAAGAAACATTGTGGCGCCGTTAAAACTCGAACCCATGGTCTCCCAGTTCTAAGTTCACCTCGCTATCCCGGAGCCACGCCGGCCCATGAAGATTGAACTATAAGAACCGACATGTGTTTGTGTTAAACATTGGGCAGATTTACCAAAGCCAACTAACTTCACATCATGATATAATTTTCAAAAGTTTGGGAGTAGGATACCAACATCGCATCAAGTTTACATCGTGTTAATCAGATGTTTCTGCTTATTATCATATGATAGTTCGATTTAAAACATTTGTTACCGAAACCTCCCTCCGTTCCTTGAACATGTGTTCTTGCCAACTTTAAATATGTTTAATTATGTATTTTTTATTCACAAAACTACTTTCCAAACGTGTGGAATTTGAGGCATGCGTTAGGTAGCATGTAATTCGTAGATGACTGTCCCGCTTTGGTTCGAGCCCTGGCATGTTGCATAATATTACCCTTGAACACTTAACATGTTGTATAATACTGCCCCTTGTGGGTCCAAGTCCATGCATGTTGTATAATACTGCCCGTTGTGGGTCCGAGTCCATGCATGTTGTATAATACTGCCCCTTGTGGGTTCGAGTACTAGCATGTTGTATAATACTGCCCTTGTGGGTCCGAAGTGATGTTAGAAAACCGAACAAGCGTATACTTGTTTAAACAATTTAGAAGTATTTAATTATATATATTAATTTAATAGTTAAATGTAAAATAAAAATCAAATTAATTATTAATTGTATTTTATATATTTACATTACTGGACAGGATTGCCGTTTACATGAGTTCAATTTAATTATTTTGTTAATATACTATATGTATTTGTTTGTGAGCATGTGAAGTTTTACTTTGGTCAGGTGTTTGCTAATTTAATTATATTGTATGTAGTATATGTGTGTTATATATACACACGTCACTATAATAAACGATATTACGTACTATAATATGTACATACTTATTTACTAACTATAACAACTGATATTTTGTTTGTTTGTTAGTTTAAATGGTGTTTTACGTCATTCTATAAGCACATGTTAGGCCATATACGACGCTCGTTTTTATTTGTGGTACATTAAGACCACCCATTTTTCCTGGGTAGAATCAGTATTGTACCTTAAAGTTACACATATAATATAAATTTTATGTTAACATATTCAGACTATCCCAGTACAAGTTATATGCAATTTCAATTTTGTAAAACTACGATATATGAAAAGTATATGTGGCTCCTTTTATTTAAGCGTCACATGCGAATACAGAATACATGTACATAATTAGTATTATATGTCAAAATTGTCAATGCAATTGTACGTTTAACGTGAAAGTATATACATGTACGAGTTTTGTGGAAATGCCCTACAAAAGTTTATGAACATGTTTTTATATAATATGTATACTATATTATTTACTTGTAAGTGAGGAAGTGTCGATTCTTACGGATGGCGGGAGGTGTACAGTACTGGTTCTACCCAGGAAAAGTGGGTGGTCTGCCTCCACCACAAAAAAATCGACCTACAAACAAACAAACAAACAAACAAACAAACAAACACACACACACACACACAAACAAACAAACAAACAGACAACTTTATTTCTTGAATAGCATCATCTAATTCCACTAAATTCAGCCTTTAAATTATTATGTGAGTTTCAAAATGGTGTATACATGGTTGGAGTACTCACGATGTAAACCGTGTCATTGTTGTTTGTACTGTTTTATATTGTGTATATACATGGTAGATAGCAGTGGTAAGAGAATGCAATATAAGTTTTAAATTGTAAATTCCAAGCACCGATGTGTTGGATTTCGCCTCAATTTCTATAAAAAATGCACTGTGCATTCTGCTTAGAGGAACCTTAAGTTAGTATTCATGTGCATGCAGCCCATACCTTAATCTGTGTCACATATAAATAGTGTATAATTTGTATAACAAGTACTATTATTATTTTATAAGTGACCGCTATAACTAAAATTGTGTCCATTCCTAAAACAAATCCATGCACAAATGGTAAGCATGTTTTCTTGCAAAGTGGGTGTTTAAAGGACTAGGGACGATCTGGAAAACTCATCGACTCGGCTGGGTTTTGTTGTTAAATCGTAAATGTTAATTCCTACATTGGAGGAAATAAAGAATCTACATTCAGATGTCATACCTATCACATAACAAGACATGTTTAGAATCTGAAAGCATCATATGCATTAATATTAATGTTAATGTTTATTTAAATCTAAATCAATACGCAACAACAGATATTTACAATTCACACATTGCAATATCTGAAAAGCGAGAATAAGATTTTATTTGATGACGTAGAAAACTTTGAACAGGTAAATTAATCCACAGGTAAATGTATTTATCCATTATCTGGCAATAGTAAGTAAGTAAATAGATTATTAAAGTGACATGTGCATCTACAATTCAAAATCAAACATATATGAAATAACTGAAAAGTAAGCACACGGCCCAACGGACATATAAGTCATATCTATAAATAATAATATTAAGTTAATCACATGATATAAATATCCATTGTTATATAAATTGAATAAATCAATAATAAATAGTTCAGTGGATAATAAATATGATTGCACATTTATAGCAATGACATTATACTTGATAATACAATAAGTTATGTAACAGTGTAAGTTGAGTTGTGCAGCTATATAATTCAGATTTACCTCATTTCCCCGTGCAATCACGCAGTGGTAAAAGTAGTATCTACGTCATGCAAATAATAATTATTTTTACATACAACTTAGTAACGGGTTTAAATATATGTTTCTCTCCTAGACTATCAAGAAATGTTCATATGATGTTTCATCTTTAGTGATTAACTAAACAAATATTTAAATATATTTTAGAAATGTATGTCATTTTAACTTATTATCTGTGAATTTAAGTCATCGTCTTTATAACTCTGTAAATAATGATGTTTTCATTTTATCAATGTTTGTAGGTTAATATGTATATATGTAATTGTATTTAAACAATGAGACGAAGAAAATAAACGTATTATGTTTATATATAAGATCATTTAAGGATTCTTTTAAATTGGTATATATTCTTTACTACAGTTATTTTAAAGGTGAATTGCCACCCTTTTTGTAGTATTAACAATTAACAAATTTAACTCTTAAACATCATATGAACATTTCTTGATAATCCCGGAGAGAAACATATATTTAAAACCGCTACTAAGTTGTATGTAAAATAAATATTATTTGCATGACGTACTACTTTTACCACTGCGTGACTGCACGGGGAAATGAAGTAAATCTGAATTGCATAGTTGCACAACTATTGCCAGATAATTGATAAAAACATTTACCTGTGGATTAATTTACCTGTTCAAAGTTTTCTACGTCATCAAATAAAATCTTATTCTCGTTTTTCACAGATATTGCAATGTGTGAATTGTAAATATCTATTGTTGTGTATTGATATCGATTTAAATAAACAGAAACATGTTCATGAAACAAAACATGGCCGGAGAACTTTAAAAGTCATTTAAATACGAAATTCACAATGTGTGACGCTATATATTTATCCACATGAACATGTTTTAGATCATTTTCATTTGTTATGTGCATATTCGTTTTATTATAAATTTCTTGAGTTAAAAAGAAGAAAGAAGATTTAAACGAATTGTCTGGTGCCGCGTTGTGTTGCATAGAAATTAAGTATAATCCGTTTATGATAATACCGTCAGCCTCAGTCGGACCGTTTTGATAAGGAAATATAATTAAATTTACCAACAGCTGTTTAATTAATTTAACAGATCTTTTCCAGAGTTTAAAATGTTCTTTGACAAGTCGATAGTAATCTAAACCGATGGATAACGAAGACAATACTGTTAATATTATTGTAACTCTGGCATAGGTCATAGGCCATATCAGAAATGAAAGTAGAAAAAATGCATGTAGAAGAAACTAAATCATTATTATTATTATGATACTACTAATAAAATGATGATGCTGCTGTTGATAATATGATGACGATGATGATGACGATAAAGATGATAGTAATAATGATAATAATAAAACTAAATAATAATAATAATAATAGATTATAATATTGAAGTGATAATGCTGCTGATGCTGCTAATGAGATGATGATGATGATACATAACACGATGATTATGGTGGTGATGATGATGATGATGATGATGATAATGATGATGATGATGATATATTAATAATAAATAATAATAAATGGATGACGGTGATGATACATTAATAATAAATAATAATAAATGGATGACGATGATGATACATTAATAATAAATAATAATAAATGGATGACGATGATGATACATTTATAATAAATAATGATAAATGGATGACGATGATGATACATAACACGATGATTATGGTGATGGTGATGATGATGATGATGATGATGATGATGATACATTAATAATAAATAATAATAAATGGATGACGATGATGATACATAACGCGATGATTATGGTGGTGATGATGATGATGATGATGATGGTGATGATGATGATGATGATGCTGCTGATGATTATGATGATGATGATGATGATGATGATGATGATGATGATGATTATGATGATGATGATGATGATGATAACAAAAACAAAGACATTAATAATAATACTTATGATAACAATAATAATTATACAAATATGTGTAATTACAACCACTGAACGTTTACGTTTTCCAAAAATAAATAAATAATAATACGCCTAATATGTGAGTGTGGATAGAAGTATTTATATACTATAGATCTATATAGAACCGCTGAAAATGGCTGAACCCGCCATGTAAGATAGGCCTACTAGCTTATTTAGTGCGTGTGATAGGTGCGCCATAGTTTATTGCAGAACACTTCACGACCAGAGTAAAACGAGTTGTATCCCTTTACATAACATCGACCAATAACTGATTTCGTATTTTCAATGGCCAGAAAACAAGGACTATTGATGAGGCACTATTGTTATTATTAGTAGAATTATTATTATTTAGTTGGACTAACACATTTCTTTCGCGAAGTAGTATATTTTAGCGCAAATTGATTGTGTTTTTAATTTTCCGTCGATTGTTTTTTATGTTTCATTAGATAAAACGAGTCTACCTGACTTTAATGTCTTACGTTGCTGTGCAATTAGTCAAAAATATTCTGATTGTATTTCGTGTAATTAGGTATGTGATAAAGATAAACAACAACACACCCACATACACATTTTTTTTTAGCTAATGTATAAATAACAGCTTTTTGTGAACAACTCGGATGGGACTTGCAAAGGCAGTTAATACGGAGCTGCGAGAGTAGAAGTTCGGTAGGTTCGACTGTATTTATAAATCAAAGTCGCGCGCGTGCGTGCGTATGTGCGTGCTTTCACGCTTGGTAGTCCTCCTGCTCGTTAAGATTATATGGACACAGATTACTTAAGTTGCAGAGGAGCACACATTGTTCTTGCTTGATCGGCATAGGCAAGAACTGACCACTGTCAGACCCATCTTAAATTATGAAATAAAATCCCGTATAAAGTATGGCATAATTTGTATTTAAAATCATTCGAAAACAGTGTCTCACTAGCCAAGCTCTTTATCTTGCCTATTAAACAAGTATATACTTATAATGTACCCAGTCAACATTTCCATTTTATTAAATATTATTCATTTTGAAATATGGTATGATTCAGTATTAAATAACGCGGATAACATCTAAACTATTTATGTTTGGTTAATGTTAAATGGCAATTAAAATGCAGAAATTACCGTAAACGCTCGAGTATTCATAATTCAATCCATGTTAATATAGCGCTTGCATATCCGTGCAATACTTTTAATTGTCTAAATGGACGACGTTGAGAAAGGCAAACACGTGTCATCGTGCATGTCACCGTTACGGATATTTTATATATACATAAAATGAATAAATGTGTACATTATAACAAGCGTAGATTGCGTAAAATAATCCCGAACGTGTTTTTCAGCTGTCTGACAGGAACACATTTTGGTATAGAAAGACGTCCTTTTTATATGTAAAACAATATTTACCTGATGAAAAATTAAGAAGAATAGAGCCAAGAAATACCGTGACCACTTATTTGTATTCTAAATTTGAAAACGTATTGTTCATGTCTTTCGGCGCGTCGCTGTGAACGGAATTGAATTATCGCGATGTTATCTTTACGATCGTGAAATTTTGGAATCGTTTACGATTACTCCAGTATGGATGTGACTATTCGTCAATCAATTTTCAACACCTCATAATTAACATGCATCTTAAGAAAATCGGTCTGTAGAGACATGAACAATATGGAATCATCCCGACACGTTCGTAATAACGTGCAACCATTGCCGCTAATTGAAAAACGCGAATAATATTTCCCTGTTATCCATGTGCATCAACAGCTATCATTTCATTATTAAAATATTTTCCTTTTGATGTGACCGTGGAAGAAGTTATCTGATGAGATAATCAAATTTATTAGTCCTACCCGTCCACCCGGTGAACGGAGTGCAGATCTCTTAAGAAGTTGTGCGAACTTCGGTTGTTTACGGTTACTATTATTAACTCCACACCGGAGAGCTGCTTAAATCGTTCTCCCGGGGACGACTGACAAGCTACATCAATGCTGTACATTTCATCCAGCCCAAATCACATTTGACAATCGAAAACAAATGAGCGATCAGACGTGAGACATCATTTCCAATAAATCCCATTCACCTTGTATATATTATATGGAAATAAAACCGGGCACGTTTGTCATACTAACTGCCTTATAAAATAAAACCGACAACGTGACGTCTAACGCAAGTCTTAAAACTTCGGAGAAAAAAACAACACATGAAAATGATGTGCAATAGTAAACAATACATTACAATATAAAATATTGAAATGAACATACCTTATTTTGTAGACAGACAGATGGTAGCAGATAGAAGATGGATGAAGACGTGAATATATCCGTATTGAAACGATCTACAACACAAGTTTAAAATTTAGCAATGTGTCAAAGAATTGGGCTGTCATACCGCAAGGCAACCTGTCAAAGTAAGCCGAGTCTAGTTTACGACATTCACAGAACAATCTGATGGTTTCTGTCAAGCTATACCGTTCTTCGTTTTCATAATGTATCTGTCTACGCCGACCTATAGCCCATGGGCGGAGTTTGCGCACTATCTTCGATGAATATTCATTACATCGGCCGCGCGTATGGATAAGGCAGCTTGTGTTTTGTTTAGCTTTTTACTAAGACAATACTCCGATACGCCGTTCAGGAAAATTAGAGACTGTAAGATATATCAAAATAAAACGGAAAGAAATCGAAATGTTTATTACGATGGGTTTGCGTTTTTCTCATGTTATAATGGGTTTAGACTCAGTACAGCATCATTAGAACAGGCGAATTGTCTAGAGTTTCAAAACTAGTTTTCTTATCGAAGTAAATAGACGACATACTTAAAGAAGCAAATATAATTATCTTTTCTTGGGAAAAATAGCTTCGTCTGCTCGCAGTAATTTCTCATTTGTTTCAAATCAAACGGTGTCTGTTGCTGGTTTTAGATTAGAATAAACCCATTTCACAAATTCTAGAGGCGGGGAAAATGGCAGCTTCGAAGATGGAACCACGGTAATGTTGCGTGAGGCTATTTACTCGTAAAATTTCAGAGACACATTCGCTGATACAGTTTCGTGAAAGTAGTGCTATAAAATTCCATCGATCGTTCGAAATAATACCCTTTATAGATGTATACTGTTTTAGAGTCATTGACAGATGAAATCAAGCCATGCAAATGAAGGATGTTGCTAAACATTTCACGTAACCGCAAATCATGGCGGGATTGATGGTAATACATAGGTTAATACACATTGAACGATCTGACAGAGAAAATCAGTCTATTAAAGTTGCTAAATATTGCAAATGCACCTTTAATCAGGACGCGGTACATACTCGCGGTGCATAAATGTCAGAATAATAGAAATACTAATTTTTTAAACATAAACTGATAGAGTTTCAGGGAAATAACCAGGGACAAAAAACGACATGATAAATCGCGGAAGGTGAATCTGGGGTCCTGGAATTTTGGTAATTACGGAGTAGAAAATTGATGGTCTTTCAATAGATGTATTGTTTGCATTACGAGAGTACAATTCCTTCAGAATGAGATTAGAATTTGCCATAAATTGCCTCTGCGTGTGTCGGTATACACTTTTTTTATTATTATTTGTCATTATTCATATTTTTTATTATTATCAAACTATGAAATATGCCGGTAACTCATCACATAATTTTGTATTATAATACATTTAACATTTTTGTAAAGAAACCAAAAAGAAAAGTTAAGTATTTTGGGCGATTTATTTTTGTCTGACGCTGTGTTTAAGTGACTAGTTGTAAATACTAGACTAGCTCCCCCACCCAAGCGATGCCACGGGGCTCTGATGCATATGGCATTAGAGGCAAATATTGATTGTAAAGGACGTATCGATACATAGCCTTGAAATAAATAACGGCATCATAGCTGTAGATAAGCCGAATATTTGAGTATTTTAGTCATATTTTGTTTTTACAAATACCCTCATTTTTTCTTCTTTTTAATTGTGAGTATCATTACTCATCAACTTACTACAAATAAACTAAACTTTTAAATATCATGAGTGTTATATTTGTATCGACATGTGGAACATTTACATAATGAAAATTGGTCTAAGCATGGATCTAATGTTCAGAACTAAGAACATATAGTGCTTCGTTTTAGTTAACATCCATTTAATCCAAATGATTGTTTCTTTTAACATGTATTAAAATCGATTCACGTCCATTTTGGAAGCAGGAACTATTTAGATTTGTTTTACTCTGAACGTGTTCCTTGTTATTCATTCATTTTGAATCTGATGAGTAAATACTTAATGCAGTTAAAAATTATCTACAGCTCCGAATAACACCGAATGAATCGTTTGAAGTTCTACCATACCTGCATCAGGTACGTACTGATAAGAGCTAACCTATTAACGACACTAACAAAGCCAACGGATAGATTCATCAACAAATAAACTACCTAATCAAATCGAACTATAGATGAATAGTTGATGGATAACACTATTAATTCATCTTCGTGAAATATAAATTGAAAACCTTCAGCAAATATTTCCGGCAATATAATTAATGAAATACGCAATATTATTCAGTTCGTGCTGTACATAAAATAAAATATTCAAACAACCGGTTGAAATTAAATAAGGTTTTATTTAACACTACTCCTCACTGAGACGTTGTATCAATTTGTCATCAACGCGAATAGAAACGGACGCTATCAATAAAAACATACCAGAAGTTATTCAAAACGAATCACCTTACATAGATGCTTGTCTGATCGTCTCTGTCAGAAATTAACCAAATAAACTTTACTTAAAGGAAGGAATAACGGAATCATTTGCGTTGATGTAGTTCTTAACTCACGAGAGCAATATGATGGCAACGTGAGAGTCATCTTAGATATGATAGCAACGTGTGACTCAGCTGTGAAAGTTCTTCTATGTACAAGCGAAGATAACATTCTCAACACAAACACAAAATGTTTAAATACACAAATACGAATGGGTGAATATATAGAATGCAAAGCAAGTACTGTCATCACTATTCGGTACCATGAACAGGTACCAGATATAGAAATACTGCTAATAGGGTCGTTGTTGTAAAGTGCACTGTTAAGGTATCCTGGGTACGATTGTGTATTGATGTACATAGCTACATTTGTTGAACGTCTATGAGAGTTATTTGGTATATTAACGTGGCCGAGTGGTTAGCGTCTCTGACTTGCAATCATTTGCCAATCTCTTTGTGAGGAAGCCAGCCAGCTGGCCTACGGAACGTCGGTAGTTCTACCCAGGTACTCTTTGGTGCACGAAAATTGTCCGGAGGGGCACCTGAGTATTCCTTCATCAATGGAAGATGGAAAGTCGCCATATGACCTTAGCTGTTGGTGCGACTATACAATCCAATTCAATTCAGTTGATATAATTAACTCGACAGACTGGGTATTGAGGAACATAACCGTTTAGTTTTCATTTTTCTCATTCTGTCTGTATGCCCTACTATCTCAAAACTCAACGAAAGTGTGTACACAAGTCGAACAGGAAATGTAACGTTCACCCAACTCAGTCATAAAAACATCACCCAACTCAGTCATAAAAACTTCACCCAACCCAGTCATAAAAACTTCACCCAACCCAGTCAATAACACTCGCATTCAAAACAAACAACAAATATAAGGATAAACGGAAGCAAAGTACGCGACACCATAAACACAAAAGGGTTGAAAATAGGGGTACCGCCTTGGAACGGTCAGTGGCAATAGGGGTACCGCCTTGGAACGGTCAATGGCAATAGGGGTACCGCCTTGGAACGGTCAGTGGCAATAGGGGTACCGCCTTGGAACGGTCAGTGGCAATAGGGATACCGCCTTGGAACGGTCAGTGACAATATGGGTACCGCCTTGGAACGGTCAGTGGCAATAGGGGTACCGCCTTGGAACGGTCAGTGACAATATGGGTACCGCCTTGGAACGGTCAGTGGCAATAGGGGTACCGCCTTGGAACGGTCAGTGGCAATAGGGGTACCGCCTTGGAACGGTGAGTGGCAATAGGGATACCGCCTTGGAACGGTCAGTGGCAATAGGGATACCGCCTTGGAACGGTCAGTGGCAATAGGGGTACCGCCTTGGAACGGTCAGTGGCAATAGGGATACTGCCTTGGAACGGTCAGTGACAATAGAGGAACCGCCTTGGAACGGTCAGTGATAATAGCGTACCGTATTGGAACGGTCAGTGGCAATAGGGGTACCGCCTTGGAACGAGTAGTGACAATATGGGTACCGCCTTGGAACGGTCAGTGGCAATAGGGGTACCGCCTTGGAACGGTCAGTGGCAATAGGGGTACCGCCTTGGAACGGTGAGTGGCAATAGGGATACCGCCTTGGAACGGTCAGTGGCAATAGGGATACCGCCTTGGAACGGTCAGTGGCAATAGGGGTACCGCCTTGGAACGGTCAGTGGCAATAGGGATACTGCCTTGGAACGGTCAGTGACAATAGAGGAACCGCCTTGGAACGGTCAGTGATAATAGCGTACCGTATTGGAACGGTCAGTGGCAATAGGGGTACCACCTTGGAACGGTCAGTGGCAAAACAGGCTGTTGGTGGTTTAAACCAGGTTCAAGGGTGCATAAAGCCTCACCCGTACCCTATTGTTATCCACATTAGACAGTGCAAATAAAGAACTCCCCGTTATGCTATATCCTCTAACAAAATAAGATAAGCCAAACACAAAGATGATCATGTACATATGATAATAATCATGTTTTATCATGTATCATTTTCGTTAACATCTATTACACTGAATTAATTTTAAAAGTTGTATATGTCTGAATTAATCTTAATTTTAAAGTTGTATATTTAGGTCCATCTTTTTTTTTAATGATTTTGACCATTTATAAAGATGTTACTTTGACAGTTCAGGGTTATATAAACATTTTTGTCAACTTGAGACCCAAATTGTTAATAGATATACTTGTTGATATAATTCATATTGATTACTTTTTATTGTTATCTCAACAACAGAGTAACCCAAAATGTAGGCCAGTGATATATTTTGAGGTCATATATGATAACTACTTTAAATTTTATTGACATATTTTTGTTTTATTATTTGACATTTACCTTACTTTTGGTGACCTTGCTAATGAGTTCTGTTTCAAGATAAAATAAATTTAACATTTGCGATCAAATGATCACGTTTGCAAAGTTTCGACCCGATTTTAATGTTCAAGTAATCGACATGGAAAACAAATATATACTCAAGAACAAATTAAGAAGTCTACACAACCAAAAACTACATAATAAGCTATCCTGACTAAAAAGCTTTTAAATAAGCTGTTAGCTTTGGTTTAAACATACTTTATGGCCAAATATACAAATGGGTCGGGCCACAAGTTCTTACAAAATTAGTAACAGCCCTTCTCCAGATAATATACTCAACACGTCAACAATAAATGCGCACCTTAGGCAAACCATTTCATCGGTTGATTTAACGGATGTTGTGTGTTCCAGAAATCAATTTCAAGAAGCTATTGATGGAATATAAAGTCGAGTTAGTTATTAGAAGGAGTCTGAAGGGGACATTTGAAAATCTTTGAAGACGATAAAAAACATTACATTCTCAATTTGATTTAGACTGTTCATGAACGGTTGTGAAAAATGCTTGCTACCGTTCACGCCCTGTAGTCTCGGGCTGAGCAGAGCTCCATGTTTAAAATGTCAATAGTACGAACATGTTGTGCAATCCCAAAGATGGTATGCCTATGACGGTAAACATGGAACGTTCAATGTGGTATTGACATACAATTCTGTGGCCAGCGGAGTATGATCCCAGTTTCTAACAAAATGCCTTGCCCTAAACGAAAACACGATGGACGACATAAACATATAGACTGTAGTTGGGAGCAGAGGTTATTATGCCTGCATATCGCAAGTAACAGTCAAAATACTAAATTAAAAAGCAGACACCATTTCCTAAGGGTGATTAAAAATACTCAGAGACTTAAAAGGCTGGTGTAATGGAACCACCTTTTCGAAATTAAAGTAAAAAAATAATATTTGAGATTGCACCACCTCTATATGTATATAAATATCGGGCAAACACAGGGAGACGTTTTACCACCACCACACTGCACATGCAGGTATGCATATGACGGTGAAACGATGAAACCAATCGATTAAAAGGATATTATGAATTCTAAAAATGTATTGAAATACAAGCAGCCAATTAAAAGGATGTATTTCAATACTCGACTGGCATGATGTTGTGTATGTGGACTGAATCTATACTGTCTAGATATCAATGACAGATGCATTCCAAAAACAGATTAAAGGAAACTATAAAGTCAAGAAATCAATTAATTAATGCATTCAAGAAATGGATGCAATGCATCCAGAAATAAATTCCACGATTGCATTCAAGCAATGAGTGGAATGCATCGATCTAGAAATCAATTAACTGATACATTCAAGAAATGGATGCAATGCATCTATAAAGTCCAGAAATCAAATAACTGATACATTCCAGTAATGGATGGAATACATCTATAGAAGTACAAGTCGAATAGGAAATAAAGCATTCAAGGACCACAGTCACCCAAAACACGCATAGAAACAAACAATAATTACAATACTGAGTAAAAGGCAAGGTGTATGGCATCACACAAACAAAAGGGTTGCCAATAGGGCTACCGTCTTGGAACGGTCACTGGCAAAACACTAATCGCTGTGGGGTTTAAACCAGGTACTAGGGTGCACTAAACCTCAGTCTTACCCTAGTGTTATCTCAATAAAATGATGCAGTGTCAATAAAGGAAATCCCCGCCATGTTATTCTCTCTAACAAACTTGGCAGCAGTAATCGGCAATATAAGTTTAACACAAAATGATCATGTATATATGAATATAAAAACACAATACTAGAAAACAACAAATTATGTACTCAATGACTTGGTAGGTCATCGAGAGAATAAACCATCAAAGACACGACAAGGCAAGGTAGGAGACACACATCAAACGTTACAAAGACACGACAAGACAAGGTAGGAGACACACATCAAACGTTACACAGACACGACAAGAAAAGGTAGGAGACACACATCAAACGTTACAAAGACACGACAAGACAAGGTAGGAGACACACATCAAACGTTTAAATACAAAGACACGACAAGACAAGACATCAAACGTTACCGATTTTTCAGGATTTAGGTAGACTTCATCATGTTTAGATAAACATTTTAACACGTTTAATAAATATTGCATAAACGTGTTTATGACCAAGTATCTTAAGGAGTTTGTAAATCACGTCACCATAGAAGAGTATGAGAGTGGACCTTTGGAAACGACCGAACACGATAAATAAGAAATATTGCAGTCTCGGTTTGATTGAGACTGTTCATGAACGGTAGTGAAATATGCTTGCTACCGTTCACGCCCCCTAGCCCCGGGTTGAGCAGAACTCAATATTCATAAAATCAACAGTACATAATTTTAACTATCCCGAAGAAGCCATAGAAGCCAGGTTGTGATAGTTTTTGTCACAAAATATTTCTCAAATTTTATATTTTAAAAGCAAATAAATCCCAGGTATCAATTACACAGAAGCATTCCAGAAATAGATGGAATAATTCTATAAAGTCTAGAAATCAATTAGATTGATGCATTCCAGCAATAGGTCATTCAATAACAATCGGTGGCATGGATGTACAAAACCATTAACAGGATGTATTCAATAAATCGACTGAAATATATTCGTTTTAAAATTATATTAAAATGCTCAACAAATGTCCAGGCATCCTTTACTAGGACGGTGTATGCATTTCAGCAATACACCACATTGATGTGTATATAAGAACATCGGTTGCAATTAACCCTTAACTAAGCACGACTGTAATAGCCTTTGCGTCCATTGTTAACCCAGATCAGCATGCGAGGAACTCGCAGTCAGCCAGCGAAAGAACAGTCCATTATATATATGTAGCGGGCCAAGGGTTAATTGATAGCAATTAGCAATACTAGGACTGACTTAAATGATGATATACTTTCCACAAATTGATGTAATCTACTTAGCAGTGTGTTGAAAAGGGTAGACGCAATTAATTAAAATAATGCACAGATTCTGAATCAATTAAAGAATTACAAATGAATGGTAGTTATAGATTCCGATGAATTGACAGGATGCACATTTATCTACAATATTCAAAATAGATATAAAAGTCGAACAGAAAATGTAGCATTCAAGAACCACAGTCAACCGAAAACAAGCACAGGAACAAACAATTAATGCAAAGATGAATAAAAGGCAAGATATGACATCACAAAGATAAAGTGGTTGACAATAGGGTTACCGCCTTGGAACGGCACTAGCAAACAATACCGCTGGCGGTTTTAACCGGGTTCTTGGGTTCACCAATCCTCACTCTTACCATATTGTCATCCCAACAAACCAGGAAAGTGTAAATAAATATCCTCGCCAGGCTATATTCTCTAACAAACATTAATTGGCAATATCAGTATAACACAAATGATCATGTATATAAGAATATAAAAAAAGCATAGAAAGCCACAAAGCAAGTACACAATGACTTGGCAGAAACCAGAGAATCAAGAGAATAAACCGTTAAGGGTACGACAAGACAAGATTTAAGACAATGCTAAGTACTGTCCTTTGAGGATTTAACACAGTTCAGCCATGTCTTTATATAGGTAGCTATTGCAAATAATTATTTTGTCACACATACGAACATGCCTAGTATACAACACAAAATATAACATAATGAGTCAACGTCAACACAGTATTGATAGACTAAGTTAGGTAAAATAACAGTCAATGTACTACCACTCATTTCATAGTTTATTTAGAAATTTGACATGTATGTACAGAGTATATACACAGTGTTTTCTAACAGAGAAGAAAAAAGAAGCAATACAAAGTGTGAAATTATTCACGTAAACCTGCTTTTCCATACTGATGGCGTATTTATGACTGTACATACTGATGGCGTATTTATGACTGTATATATAACAGTTACCTACGTTTATTATATAAAGTTGTATATTTCACGATAGACTTCATTCAAAAAACAAATAAACTGTTATTCAATTTTGTAGATCGCATTCTTTGTGCAATAAAGCATGCATCTTATTGTGTATTAATAACGCCGTGCTATTGATATACATATATTGGAGGGTCGGTCAACATTTTAATTAAGAATATCATTTGTTTTTCGGGATACCTTTAACCCGACTCCACGGACTATCTATCTATCTATCTATCTATCTTTGGATACTGCATCACCCTCTTTCGAAGATTATGTGCAGGTGCGCGTCTGTGCGGTTGTGCGGTTGTGAGTAATTTAAAAGATGATAAAAGAAAGAGTAAAATAAGGTGAAGGTGAAATAAAGATTAAAGTGTTATGTATGTTAAAAGTTCGATGAAGAACAAGGTGATATTTAAAAGATAAAAGACAGCGTTTGAATGTATGGCATTTGGTGGCTAACAGTGCAAACTGCCTAGGCAGAATGGCAATGTTAGTCGGCAGGCTGTTCCATTGTACCACAGCAAGCGGAAATAATGCATATTTGTCATAGTCAACGCGTGTGTGTATTTGACGAAAAGCTAATGGATGTGACAGTCTAGATAGTCTCATGGGATGCTGAACATATGACGGCATTTGGATGGCAACTAGCCCAAGGACGATTTTGAAAAATAGGCAAAGTCGGGCATCAGAACGTCTGTCCTCGAGAGAGCGCCATTTCAGGTTGTTAGGCATAGTTGTGACACTGGATTGATAGGAGTAATCATTGTGTATCCACCTCGCGGCTTTTTTTTGTACCATCTCCGACCTGTCTATATTTTGTTGAGTATACGGGCTCCACACTGGGGAGGAGTACTCTATGACTGGGCGGACTAGTGCTTTGTATGCGGTTGCTCTGATACCTGGGTTTTTGCTTCTGGTGTTTCGCGTTATGAATCCCAGAGTTTTGTTACCAGATGTACTTGCCTTCTGAATATGGTTGTTCCAGGTAAGATCGCTGCTGATGTTGACACCAAGGTATTTGGCACTGCTGACTGTTTCCAGTAATTGACCATGTATTATGTATATTGATGGGATAGGAGCTTTTGACCGTGTAATTTGAATAAGAATACTCTTACCTGTATTGAACTCCATATCCCATTCATCTTCCCAAAGAGAGAGTTTGTTGAGGTCTTGCTGCAAAAGTTAAGCATCTTGTAAACTGGAAACAGACAGGTACACTGCAGTGTCATCTGCGAATAGTCTTACTTTGGACTTGATGTTGTCAGGTAGATCATTTATGTAGATCAAGAATAGGATCGGACCTAGTACTCAGCCTTGGGGTACACCTGAAGTAACTGGTACTGGGTCTGATTCTTCATTTTCAATTATTTCCTGCTGCAATCTGTTTGATAAAAAAGCTTTGATCCATTGCAAGGTATCGCTTTTGATTCCATATTGGTGGAGTTTGAGCAAAAGGTTTTCGTGGTCTACCTTATCAAATGCCTTGCAAAAGTCAAACAAAATGAGGTCTGTTTGATGCCCATCTACTGAGTTTCGTAGCAAATCCTCCACCAGCATAATCAGCTGTGTCTCGCATGATCGTTTAGAGCGGAACCCATGCTGCAAGTCATACAGTACGTTGTGTTTGTCCAGGTGTATCACAACGTTCGAGGCAATGATATGCTCTAGAACTTTGCATCAAATGCATGTTAAAGAAATAGGCCGATAGTTAGCAGCATCGCATTTCTCACCTTTTCTAAAAAGGGGACAAACATTTGCACTGTTCCAGTCTTTTGAGACTCTTCCGGAGTCAATAGATTGTTGAAAAATTACCTGAATAATGGGGGCTATCTGGTCACGGAGCTGCTGTAGCACCAGGGGCTTTATATTATATGGACCGGCTGCTTTGTGGGGGTTCAAGTCTTTCAGCAGCTTTACAATTCCATTCACAGAGATAATGATTTTTGGCATTATTGGGTGCCGATTCCTGTCTTGCTCTGGAACAGAAGTGGCTGGTAGCTTACCTTGGTCAGTATAGTCTTGTACGGCCATCCCAGACAACTGGTGGAGTCGAAGGGGGATTTTTGGGGTAAACATATTACTAAGTCGTCGTATGTACGTATGTGTAGTTTTGAAGATCCCTCAACCAAATTTAACAACCGAGACTCACCATACGAGTATATAGTTCTGAGGATTCCTCCGTCACATTTAACAACCGAGACTCACTATACGAGTGTATAGTTCTGAGGATCCCTCCACCACATTTAACAACCGAGACTCACTATACTAGTGTAAATTTCTGAGGATTCCTCCGCCACATTTAACAACCGAGACACTCACTATACGAGTGTAAATTTCTGAGGATCCCTCCGCCACATTTATTCGCATAGACTAGCTATACGTGTATATAGTTCTGAGTATCCTTTAGTCACATTTGACTACCGAGACTCAGTGGCTGGGCATATTAGAGTGTAGACTACCGAGACTCAGTGGCTGGGCATATTAGAGTGTAGACTACCGAGACTCAGTGGCTGGGCATATTAGAGTGTAGACTACCGAGACTCAGTGGCTGGGCATATTAGAGTGTAGACTACCGAGACTCAGTGGCTGGGCATATTAGAGTGTAGACTACCGAGACTCAGTGGCTGGGGATATTAGAGTGTAGACTACCGAGACTCAGTGGCTGGGCATATTAGATTGTAGACTACCGAGACTCAGTGGCTGGGCATATTAGAGTGTAGACTACCGAGACTCAGTGGCTGGGCATATTAGAGTGTAGACTACCGAGACTCAGTGGCTGGGCATATTAGAGTGTAGACTACCGAGACTCAGTGGCTGAGCATATTAGAGTGTACTACTAGACGATAAAGACTTTCATTGCTTATCAATATATAATATGTTGATGGTGAACAATATTCAAAGTAAACAAACAATTTCACAAAGGCGTGACATCAAATACATGTACAAATGACTTTTTTTCTAATTCGGACTTTATAAGGCGAATTATGTATTCTATTTAATGCATCATGCGTGCATCATTAATGCTCGTAAAATAGTTTGTTTTGAATACATTATAGTTAATTGCTGTTAGGTTACCATCTGAATGCGATGTATACTAATGTAATATAAAGTAAACATGTATGTCTATTTTTACGTCCTGTTGCTCCTGTAAGTTTTCCACAAACTCCAGTGAACGACTTTTCATCGGTCCGTAACATTCAAACACCATTGATATCGATGTTAGCTCATAGACTTGCGTTTTACGCTTCATAAACAGAAACAATATCTTAATTATCTTAAATAATACATGTGTAAAAACCTAAATCGTTGCAATTAATGTCATTGACGGAGGAATGAATGGTGTTTTACGGCACGTCGACACATAAATAGGTCATATTGTGCGCAAAAAAACGATGAATCATGAAGGAATGAAGTAGTAATTAAAAATAATGTAAACGTATAAAGATAAAACTATCTACAAATAAGGGATGATATGGTAGCAATATAAACTATGTATATATGTAAATCAACAAATGCCCGCCAAAGGTCGTGTAAACAAATTAATATATATAGGACAATTTTATATTGATTTCTTTAAGGAAATCTAAAACAAGACTAAAATCTATGGTATCAAATAACTATTTCAAAGTATTAACCGTGTAGTATTTTTGTCGCATAGGATCAAAGTCTACACATTCCAACAAGATATGTTTGACCGTTAACGGTGCAAAACAGGGTATACATTCTGGCAACTGCTCACCTTGTAATAAATATGAATGAGTACACCGTGTATGCCCTATCGTGACCCTGGCTAGGACAACTTCCTTTCGACGAATGGGTCTACTAGAGGGACGCCATTCTCCGAGTAACGGTTTAATGGAATGGAATTTATTGTTCACCGACAAGTCCCAAGCGGCTTGCCAAGAGTTACGAATATATGTGTTGATACAACCTTTAAAATCAGTATAAGGTAATTTGGTATTATATATATGTAAACCTAATGCTGCCTTAGAAGCACTATCAGCTCTATCATTATCACGTATCCTACATGGCTTGGAAGCCATGAGAAAATAATAACATTATCAACTATAAGAGAATTGTACTTTTCTAAAAGTTGAAGCACCACTGGATTATCATGTTTCATATTACCCAGTGCTTGAAGAGATGAAAGGGAAACAGAAAAGATTACGAAATAGTCAACATCAGATTCCTGAATATAATTTAAGGCAAGTTCAATTGACTTAAGTTCAGCTGAAATGATAGAGGCCTTGTCAGGCAGGCGCCTCTTTTTACTATGTTTGAGAACAACAGCTGATGCAGCTACCTTGTCTCCATCTTTAGAACCATCTGTGTGTATATATGTTGAAAGTTACTGTATTTCGAATTAATTGCATTAAATTTGCTTTGAAAGATAGTAGGATCTGTAACGGACGGAGGAAGGTCGCCTAGTTGTTTGTTTGGTTTTTAACGTCATTTTCCAGCGCATTTTCGGTTATGTAATACGGTCAATTATAGTAGTGGAGGCAGACCACCCACTTATTCCTAGGTAGAACCAGTACTGTATACCTCCCGCCTTACGTCAGTATCGACACGCTGGCACTTACAATGGAAGGTCGCTAATATCTCCCGTTCTGGTGAATATGTTTTAATACGAATATCTGTTTGTTTATAACGATCAAACACTGGTCTTTGTTTCAGCAAAGTTTCTTGCAATGGTTCAACTATTTAATAGTTTAACCCATAGTTATCAGTAGCTGAAGTGTTCAGTAGTGTATATATGTTATTTAGCTTTTCAGTATACATTACCTAAAATCCATTTTGAGTAATTCTTAAGCATGGCTATATTGTTTAAGACAGAATATATTTTGAACTACGTCGTATTATAATACTATAATAATTACTAATATTATAACTACCCCTTCCTATATTGTTTTCATTGTTAAGTATAACAGTTAAACAGAACATTACTATTTTAGATGATTCAGCTTGATATTAACCTGCGTTCTATGATCTAATTTAAAGGTCTAAACTATTAGTTATTACATCTGTAAACGTAGGTATAAAAAAAGGTATGAAATGAGAAATTTTGGAAATCGCCGAACACGATAAGTACAAAATATATTGCAGTCTCGGTTAGATTGAGACTGTTCATGAACGGTAGTGAAATGTGCTTGCTACCGTTTACGCTCTCTAGTCCCGGGTTTTAAACTCAATATTTAAAATGTTTATAGCACAACAATTTAAGCCATCCCGAAGATGATATGCATATGACGGTGAACATGGAACCTTCAATGAGGTATTTTCACATCATTCCATGGCCAGCGGCCTATGGTCCCAGTATTTAACAAAACGCTTTGCCCTAAACGAGAAAACAATGGGCGAAATAAACAAAAGTATGTATAGCAATCGAAAAGGAAATGTAGCTTTCACAGAACACAGCCTACCAAAAACCCGCATTCAGTAGAATTACTATAATTACAAGGTTACATAGAAGCCAAGAAAAGGGCCACAGTAGGGGTGCCTCTCGGAACGGTAAGTGGCAAAAAGCCGTCGGTGGTTTAAACCAGATACTATGGTGCACTAAACCTCATTCTTACCTTTCCCGTCCATACTATGGTGCACTAAACCTCATTCTTACCTTTCCCGTCCATGCTATATCCGCTAACAAACCAGGCAGCATTATGAGTAACACACAGAAATGATCATGTTTATATGAATATAAAAAAACAAAGCATAGAAGGGCCACTAAGCTGATAATCAATGACTTGGCAGAAGTCAGAACAGAGCAGCAAGAAATAAAACCGTTAATGGCACAACGAGACTGAAGACTAACATTAAACGTTACCACCCCTTTCAGGACGTCATCACAGGGTCCACAATCTGTCATCCAACAAGTAAAGAGGAATGCTTAATGGTGAACTATAAATGAGTCAACCACTACTAAACATGCAATGTTTTTAAGAATGAATAGGGTTACAACTATTTTGATAAACTTTCTAAAATGTTTAGTAAAGATAGTTTGAAAGAGATCCTACGACGTTTGACAATCACGCCACCATAGAACTATATCATCAATACGCGTGTGAAAATTTAAAGACACATATATTCTGAAGACTATCCTCTGAAAAGAAATATATAGGCATGCATAAATAGGTCTTTATCAAACTAGACCGTAGATACACCGGCACAAACATTAGGCGACACGTGTACAAAATGTATATTTCTGACAACAAATCGTACAAAAACTCATCAATATATTGTAACAGAATCATCAAATAATATAAATAGAAATTAAAACATTTTGATAATCGGATTATGTGTACATGCAGTCACCGCTGTAAAGAACGTGTAAACAAGTTGAGCAACTTATGAAGAAAAATAATTGTTTTATAAGATGACAGCGTAATCTTGAGGCCTGGTGCGCCTTAGAACCTGGTTTAAATCACCAGTATCCTTTTTTGCAACTGACCGTTCCAAGGCATTAGCCCTATTTTCAACCCTTTTATGTGTCTGATGTCATATTTGGTATTTTCGTTTATGTAAATATTGCTTGTTTATTTGCGTGTTTTTGGTGGACTGTGGTTCTTGAATGTTACACTTTCTGTTCGTCTTTTATAATTGTCGTTTAGTGTACATGCCAACATGTTGGTCAGAGCTGAAAGCATAGAAGTAGATATAAAGTTCAAACAGGACATGGAACATTCAAGGACCTCAGCCAACCAAAAACACGCATCGAAACAGCAATTACAAGGATAAATAAGAGGCAATTCATGTAAGATCAGAAACATAATATGGTTGTCAATGGGGATACCGCTTTGAAACAGTCGGTGACAAAAAGGCCTGGAGTGATTTAAACCGGGTTCTAGGGTGTACCAAATCTAACTCTTACTTACCCTATAGGGATCCTAATAAAACGGGACAGTAAAAATAAAGAAATCCGCCAGGACATATCCAAAAGAAACAGAGCGATATCAAAGTGAATCTGATAAAAAGACCTGTAAGATTGTGCCAGGTTTGTCTATTTTTAGTATGTGACAAATGTATACTGATTTACTGATTAAGTTAAAACAGAATAGAATATAGTTTGTACATAACTAACTTAGCTGAATATAGAAACTAACTGTATGTTAAAAAAAGTTAACATATGTGACAAAAACAAGTAGAATACTAAATTTACCATTACCGAAATATGATTGTGAATGTGAGGGTTTAGAGTTTAACAAATAAAACATCGTACCTATAAATAACAAAGTCACCATGGAAACAAATAATTTGAAACAATGGAATCATTACGAACTATACGCACTTATACATCTAAACCACAAACATAAAATATAAACTTGAAATGTTTAAATCGTAAATCATCCTCTAATAAACAAAGGCGGTGTCGTTTATAAATTTCCTTGAATAGTATATATTGCCTAAAATAGAACAAAGACACGTTCGTTTGATAAATTGCTTGTTCACAATAACATCTCTGTACCGACATTTCATTGTCTTCTTTTCAAATTTCACTTCTGAAAATGAAATAACGAAGAAGAATACAAATCTGTGTAAACAGGTTTAAATTTCAACGCATTGCCTGTATTTTGTTCAGCGTCTTATCATCACTATCTAATTGGATTCTCGTCATGTAATTACAAGAACAAAAATGTAATTAAGGTTTAGTTATCAATAGTTTCATATTAACCTGCGATATAATACGCCTTATACCTAATTGGAGAGCGACAGTTGGTCGTGCGCACGTGACAGCATTCTAGTCCACTTTAACAATCATTTTCAGGGCGACTAACACACCGTCGAGTTCGGTCTATGTAGGAAAATTATGGAAGATATTTGATCAACCATGTTATTATAAAATTAGTAACAACATGATACCTGTGGTGATTCAGTGTTCAGTTCTCAATAAAACAAACCTTGAGGTATTTGCTTTCCATTAATTTAATATTTGATATATTGCATCGTGAACATGTTTTTCTTAATTGACAATGCAGCTTACTTTTCTGCTTTCATGGTCGTGAAAGTAAAACGCAGTAAATGTTATTATTAAACATGTAGAATATATCAACCTGTAAAACTTGCCGGTAACTTAGCTGTAAAAAAACATGACGGTTCTTTGACCGGAACAACACATGATGGTAATACAACTCAGATCAATTAATGTGTTACCTCTGTATTTGCAATTATGATGCACTTTTTTAAAGCTTCCATTTTACAAACGACGCATTTTAAAGGGTACACCATTTGTTTTTGCTTTCTTCAAGTATTCGATGGTTATTTATTTTCTAAAGTGCTTGTATTCTTCTTCTGTTTTTTTGGAAAGTGCACCATTGTCAGGGAAGAGTTTGGTTTCGTCTTCTAGATTTTGGAAAGGTACAGCATTGTCGGCGAAGAGTTTGGTTTCTTCTTCTAGATTTGGGAAAGGTACATACGTGAGATGTGTTGAATTTTTTCTTCTAGATTTTGAAAAGGTATAGCATTGTCAGTGAAGAGCTTGGTTTCTTCTTCTAGATTTTGGAAAGTACACCATTGTCAGAGAAGTGTTTGGTTACTTCTTCTAGATTTTGGAAAGTACACCATTGTCAGAGAAGTGTTTGGTTTCTTCTTCTAGATTTTGGAAAGTACACCATTGTCAGAGAAGTGTTTGGTTTCTTCTTCTAGATTTTGGAAAGTAGACCATTGTCAGAGAAGTGTTTGGTTTCTTCTTCTAGCTTTTGGAAAGTACACCATTGTCAGAGAAGTGTTTGGTTTCTTCTTCTAGATTTTGGAAAGTAGACCATTGTCAGAGAAGTGTTTGGTTTCTTCTTCTAGATTTTGGAAAGTACACCATTGTCAGAGAAGTGTTTTCTTCTTCTAGATTTTGGAAAGTACACCATTGTCAGAGAAGTGTTTGGTTTCTTCTTCTAGATTTTGAAAAGTACACCATTGTCAGAGAAGTGTTTGGTTTCTTTTTCTAGATTTTTGGAAAGTACACCATTGTCAGAGAAGTGTTTAGTTTCTTCTTCTAGATTTTGGAAAGTACACCATTGTCAGAGAAGTGTTTGGTTACTTCTTCTAGATTTTGAAAAGTACACCATTGTCAGAGAAGTGTTTGGTTTCTTTTTCTAGATTTTTGGAAAGTACACCATTGTCAGAGAAGTGTTTAGTTTCTTCTTCTAGATTTTCGAAAGTACACCATTGTCAGAGAAGTGTTTGGTTTCTTCTTCTAGATTTTGGAAAGTACACCATTGTCAGAGAAGTGTTTGGTTTCTTCTTCTAGATTTTGGAAAGTACACCATTGTCAGAGAAGCGTTTGATTTCTTCTTCTAGATTTTCGAAAGTACACCATTGTCAGAGAAGTGTTTGGTTTCTTCTTTTAGATTTTGGAAAGTACACCATTGTCAGAGAAGTGTTTGGTTTCTTCTTCTAGATTTTGAAAAGTACACCATTGTCAGAGAAGTGTTTGGTTTCTTTTTCTAGATTTTGGAAAGTACACCATTGTCAGAGAAGTGTTTGGTTTCTTCTTCTAGATTTTGGAAAGTACACCATTGTCAGTGAAGTGTTTGGTTTCTTCTTCTAGATTTTGGAAAGTACACCATTGTCAGAGAAGTGTTTGGTTTCTTCTTCTAGATTTTGGAAAGTACACCATTGTCAGAGAAGTGTTTGTTTTCTTCTTCTAGATTTTGGAAAGTACACCATTGTCAGAGAAGTGTTTGGTTTCTTCTTCTAGATTTTGAAAAGTACACCATTGTCAGAGAAGTGTTTGGTTTCTTTTTCTAGATTTTGGAAAGTACACCATTGTCAGAGAAGTGTTTGGTTTCTTCTTCTAGATTTTGGAAAGTACACCATTGTCAGTAAAGTGTTTGGTTTCTTCTTCTAGATTTTGGAAAGTACACCATTGTCAGAGAAGTGTTTGGTTTCTTCTTCTAGATTTTCGAAAGTACACCATTGTCAGAGAAGTGTTTGTTTTCTTCTTCTAGATTTTGGAAAGTACACCATTGTCAGAGAAGTGTTTGGTTTCTTCTTCTAGATTTTGAAAAGTACACCATTGTCAGAGAAGTGTTTGGTTTCTTTTTCTAGATTTTGAAAAGTACACCATTGTCAGAGAAGTGTTTGGTTTCTTCTTCTAGATTTTGGAAAGTACACCATTGTCAGAGAAGTGTTTGGTTTCTTCTTCTAGATTTTGGAAAGTACACCATTGTCAGAGAAGTGTTTGATTTCTTCTTCTAGATTTTGGAAAGTACACCATTGACAGAGAAGTGTTGGATTTCCACTTCTAGATTTGGAAAGGTAAAAGAAAATACACACGTGGAACAAAAATGTAGAATTCACAGAACGCAGTTTACCAACACGCATTAGAAACAAACAATAATTACAAGGAAAAGTAATAGCTACATATGCAACAGCACAAACAGAAAATACTTGACAACAGGGGTAGGTCTTGCTAAGGTTTGCAACACATCAAGTATATCTTCGTATGGTACACCGATGTCAAAGTAGTGTTGTTGTTGTGTTTTGCATCGCATTTAGTTCACACCGTTATAGACCCTTCTATGTTCTGCTGTCTTACCTAAAATCACATAAACAGAGAATTGGCACACTCGTGTATGTCGAAAACTTTCTTGTCCACACACTAGTCGCTATGGGATATTGGTAGTTTAATGTCTTACTCAAAATCATCGGTCATAAACTTTGCGACATGGTGTCATCTTTAATAATTACCTCATAACTTGGTAAGTTAGATTTGCCCACAATCGGGCGTAAGCGGAACACCTGAGGATCGTTTCATTAGCAACGAAATAAAACGCATTCATAACAAGTAAAACGATCGCATCTCACTTACCACTTCATTTTTTAATCTTTTCAAAAGCCAGCAATTAATAGATAAATATCGGTGTTTAAAATGTAAAGTAGAAAGGAGAGCGATTTAATCGAGTTCTATTTTTTATACGTTTAAAGATAGATATTTGAGAAGAGTTGGTAAAATGGTACCTGGTAAATTAAACCCGGGTATTGAATGAGATCTTCATAGCCCGATAGCCGTACCACAATGGACGGTGGATGCAAGGGATAATTCCATAGAGTCGGGTTACGATAAAATGATCTTGGTCTAGGTGATTGTTCGATGTCACAGGGAGAGAGGATTGTAATTTAGAAAAAAATATACCACTAATGGCTGGAAGGAATTTGCAAGGAAGCGCTTTTGGGATGCGTCATTATTTTGCATATAATATACGAACGTAGGAGGATGACTTTAAAGCTTTGTAATGACATACTTCAAGTATACGCCACTCAATGGTATTAATATGGTTTTCTTATAAAGATAATATAATAGGGGTAAAATTATAGGTTTGTTGAATTATTGAGGCTTCTTCGTCAATACGAAATCGCATATTGCATCACGTAGACTTCAAATTAGGCGGATCATGCGATTCTAGGGCTACGAGTGCTCATCAATGGCTTCCTATAAACGCATAATACAGCATGTACCTAACATTCCCAAAATCACATTTTCAGTTCAGTTAGTTCTGTATTGATTTTCTTTTAATTCTACTACTACTACTACTACTACTACTACTTCTATTACTATTACTACTACTACTACAGCTACTAATACTACTATTACTACTACTACTACTACTACTACTACTACTACTACTATTACTACTAGTACTATTACTACTACTTCTATTACTATTACTACTACTACTACAGCTACTACTACTACTAGTACTACTACTACTACTAACTACTACTACTACTACTACTACTACTACTACACTACTACTACTACTACTACTACTACTACTACTACTACTGCTACTAATAGTAATACTAATGATACTTTTAGAAGAAGAAGAAGAAGAAGAAGAAGAAGAAGAAGAAGAAGAAGAAGAAGAAGAAGAAGAAGAAGAAGAAGAAGAAGAAGAAGAAGAAGAAGAAGAATATATGAATATTTATAATACATTTTATATTTATCATTTTCATATCACCAACTTTCATTGCGAGCCATCATACGATTGACCTGATTCAAGATAATGGCACGGGTGCGCTCGGGAAAACTGGTGACGCCAGGAAAAGTAAACGGTGATATACTGATGATGCCATGGAAAGCACGCCGCGATATAACGCTAGCGTCTAGGAATTAACTCGGAAATATACTGGCGACGCCAGGGAAAGCACGCAGCTATATACGGGTGACGCCATCGAAAGTACATATGTGGCGATGCAATGAATTTTTAAAGTGTGGTTGTATGTGGTGTTTGTATGTGGTGGTTGTATGTGGTGGTTGTATGTGAGCATATTAAACAAACTTTGTCATACTGCAAAGAAAATTCTCAGGATTTCATTGGTCAATGCGCCGTAGACATAAGCCCATGTCTACGTCTCGAGACGTGAACATAGGACGAACCCCATTACTCAAATACACAAAAACAAAATGGCGACGATAACGTTGTCGATTCGTTTTGGAAACCGCCGATTGTTTCCTTCCTATCGCTTTTCTGCGCTTTCCACTATGTGTAAAAGTCTGAAATAATCGTAAGTGTATTTTTTTTGGCAATTTTACATATAATAAAACATTAACATAGTGACAAAATACGTTTATTTTATTAAAAAATCCGCTAAATTTAACGACGTTAGAGTGATGACGTCACGAAAGTAAACAACGTCTAGTTTGAGGCACGTTACGGAAAAATTGGCGCAATAAAAATGAAATCGTGTGTTTGGTTGTTTTTTTCTTAAATAAATGGTTACAACTTTGAAGTATGACAAATTCGTTATTAGGATTCTTGACAGGGAACATGGGCTCAAATTCCCTGCCTGGAAATATATATTACCCCTCGCCTAACGGCTCGGGTGAATATAATTTCCAGGCAGGGAATGTGAGCCCATGTCCCCTGTCAAGAATCCTAATAACTAATAATATATGTCGTGTTTATATCGAAAACATAATATATGACAACATTTCGTGTGTTGCTAAATTGTAATTTACAAAACAAATTGAGGATGGCTCTAATTATTGGTGTGGATTCAAACTGTAACGTCCAATGTCAAGTGCCAAAGTACACGGCACTGAAACGTCATGGAAACTAGGTAATATATATTATCAAGATGCCCCGCGTAATACATTGGCAACTCCGCATGAAATATTTATATCTGTACATGGCATTTTGCTATACAAAACAAAGCGTTCTTTGAAGTACTATATTGCGATTTATTTAAACACATCTGAATGCTTTGATTAAAAACCGACACACTTCCGCTGATATAGTTAATTTGCGGTCGTCAATTTTGTGCTGGTAAAGGAGCTAAATATAATGTTTACCCGCTTTACCGTCTAACCTAATGCAATTTTCCTACAGTCCTTGATGACCAGGTCTTTAGATATTAATATTTGTATAGTCTTCGTTCTTGTTTACTCTGACGGCGCGTGCACGATATTAAAATTGCCTCTCTATGCTATTTATCGCCCGTATATCTAACAATGTTTCCTCGGGTTCAAGTGTCATGTGAGAAATTTGAGATTCAAACCACAAGTAATAACGATATCGGAATTAATAACTGATATGTTTCGTGTTAACGCTGGACAAAAATATGGAAATAAGGACTGAGTTTTTCTGTCGGTTTTAAAAGCAGTGCAGAATTTGATGGGTAATTAAATGACTTCTGTATGACTTTTCTGAAGACAACAAGCCTCTATAATCTCAATAAACCTATAAAATGATGATAAAACTTTTTAGTTGAGACATTTGTTAGGTTTTCAGAGTTATTTCACATACGGCTTCTTATTTCCGAGAGTTATGGGGTGTGAAACATCGTGTCGAGCGCTATTAAATAGACGATTGACCAAATGCGTAAAGAAATAAACGTCAAGATGGCATCAGGGCAGGGTATTTAAACGTTTAATGTCTAAAGGTGGGATCAGTTCGGTGTTTGTGTTAGATTTTTATTATTCAAATGTGAAGCGTAATTATAATTCTGTTCGGAACTATTGCTACTGTACAAATTACATACGATTCAAGTTTTGTTTATGTTGTCGATGGTTAGAAGGAAATAAGAGTCTGTCTTGATATTAAATACATTACGAGAATTTTATTTTGCAAAAGTAGACCGGTTACTCGACTGCAAATTTATTCGCTATCACATACTATTAGCAGGTGTATGCATAATACAGATGTTTAATATATGCGTCATGGATTCGAGTCTCAGTTGCGCCACAGATACCTAACAGTAGGGCACCGTTCCCAGTTTCCTATGTGCCTTTCCTCTATTGGGCGGCTCTAAATAGCCGTTGATAGTGGGTTGATACAAGTAAACCTATATGTCGAACAGGAAATATAGTATACAAGGACCACAGTCAACCAGAAAACGCTTTCAAACAAGGGTAAATAAGGGGCAAGGTGTGTGACATGACAAACATAAACAGGGTTGACAATAGGGCTGCCATTCGGAACGGTCAGTGGCAATAAAGACTGCTGGGTGTTTAAACCAGGTTTTTGATGCCAGGGTGAAACACACTGCTTGCTCTAATGTCACCCAACTACAACGCGATCGTGTAAATAAAGAAATCCCCACCCGACTATATCCTCTAACACACGAGACAGAAGTAATAGGCAATATAAGTATAACACAAAGATGATCATGTATATACAAATATAGAAAACCCACAGAAAACTACAACTCAAGTACTCAATGCCTTGGAAGCAGTTATAGCAACAAGAGAATAAACCATTTAGAGTACGAAAAAGACAAGATTGAAGACAAACATCAAACGTTACTCGCCTTTGAGGATTTAGGTAGACGTCATCATAGGGTCCACAATCTGTCCGTTCATCGCACAATCTAAAGGCATAGTGGCCAAGTGAAAATGGGCCAACCACTAAACATGCAGTGTTGCAAAATGATAGGGTCATAACCTCTTTTGATACACTTTCTAACAGGTTTAATATAGATTGTATGAAAGTGATCCGGAACAAGGATCTTAAGAAGTTTGTAAATCTCGTCATCATAGAAGTCAGGTTGTGATAGTCCTTGTCGCAGAAAACGTCTTTAATTGTGTTTATATTTTAAAAGCAGATCAAGGCTGCTGTTATAAACGTGTGTTAAGGTTTCTCGAAGTTTGCGGTTATATTAGCCCTGATGGAGTAGCCTTTTAGTGATTGATCAAAAGGTTACGCATATTAAAGTCTTCAACTCGACTAGAATCTCTAGAAAAACAAATAAGTTGAGGAACATAATCCCCATAAGATGTTGCTCTGAGAACATCCCCGTATAGTAGGGATAATTAACATCTCTCTTGTCGGAAATATAGATATAAAAATCGAAGAGAAAAGGTAGCATTCAAGGACGACAGTCAACCACAAACACACACAGAAACAAAGAACAACTTTAAAGATGAATAAAAGACAATCACAAACACAAAAGGGTTGACAATAGGGCTACCGCCTTGGAACGGTCAGTGGCAAACAAGACCGCTGGGGAGTTTAAACCAGGTTCTAGGGTGCACCAAACCTCACACTTACCCTACTGTCATCCCAATAAAATTGGACAGTGTAAATAAAGAAATCCCCGCCATGAACTATACTCTAACCAACAAGGCAGCATTAATAGGCAAGCTCGTGTATATATAAATACAAAAATACTATAGCCTAGAAAGCCACAAAGAAGGTACGCAATGACTTAGCAGAAGCCAGATCAACAAGAGAACAAACCATTGAGGGCACGACAAGACAAGATTGCAGACAAACATCAAACGTCACCATCCTTTTGGGCTTTAGGTAGACGTCATCATAGGGTCCACAGTCTGTCCGGTCATCGCACAATTAAAATTAAAAGAGGAAAGCATAGTGGCGAACTGTAAATAGATCCGCCACCAAGCATGCAGTGCGTTGCAAAATGATAGTCATAACCTCCTTTGATAAACCTCTTAACAAGTTTAACAAAGATAGTATGAAATTGATCATGACCAAAGATCTTACGAAGTTTGTAAATCACGTCACCATAGACGTCAGGTTGTGATAGTCCTTGTTGCAGAAGAGTTCTTAAATTATTTTTATATTTGGAAAAAGGATGAGGGTTACGACAATAAAATTTTGCAAAGGTTTTACGAAGTTTATGGTAACGGTAGCCCTGATGAAGTAGTTTTTAACTCTACTGGCCAAAGGCCAGGCGAGCTTATGCGATCACTTTTCGTCCGTCGTCCGTCCGTCTGTCCGTCCGTCCTTCCGTCTGTCTGTTAGCAATTTTATAAAATCGACATCTCCTCTGAAACCGCTTGAAGGATTTTGATAAAACTTCATCACAATGTTACTTGGGAGGGACCCTCTCAGATTTGTGTTTTTTGGGGCCGCCAGTCATCCAAAATGGCCGCCATGGCTAAAACTAGGTCAACTTTAAGGACATTTCAAACGACATCTCCTCCGAAACCACTTATTCCATTCTACTGATATATCATTTACATGTTCCTTGGGTTGGCCTCTATCAGGTTTGTGTGTTTCGTTATCGTCGAATAATCAAAATGGCCGCAACAGCGACTCAAAGTTTACATAGAGTTATAGAGGAAAAGGTTAAAAATTACATCTGCTCTGAAACCGCTTGAAGGATTTTGATGAAACTTAATCACAATGATATTTCGGGTATTCCCTCTCAGATTTATGTTTTTCGCGGCCGCCAGTCATCCAAGATGGCCGCCATGGCTAAAACTAGGTCAAATGTAAGGAAATTTCAAACGACATCTCCTCCGAAACCACTTATTCCATTCTACTGATATATCATTTAAGTGTTCCTTGGGTTGGCCTCTATCAGGTTTGTGTTTTTCGTTATCGTCGAATAATCAAAATGGCCGCCACGGCGACTCAAAGTTTACATAGAGTTATATAGGAAAAGGTTAAAAATGACATCTTCTCTGAAACCGCTTGAAGGATTTTGATGAAACTTAATCACAATGATATTTGGGATTGTCCCTCTCAGATTTGTGTTTTTTGCGGCCGCCAGTCATCCAAGATGGCCGCCATGGCTAAAACTAGGTCAAATTTAAGTAAATTTCGAACGACATCTCCTCCGAAACTACTTATTCCATTCTTGTGAAATATCATATACATGTTCCTTGGGTTGGCCTCTATCAAGTTTGTGTTTTTCGTTTTCGTCTTATAATCAAAATGACCACCACGGCGACCTAAAGTTTACATAAGAGTTATATAGGAAAAGGTTAAAAATTAATCTTCTCTGAAACCGCCTGAAAGATTTTGATGAAACTAAAGCACAATGATATTTGGGATAGTCCCTCTTAGATTTGTGTTTTTTGCGGCCGTCAGTCATCCAAGATGGCCGCCATAGCTAAAACTAGGTCAAATTTAAATAAATTTCAAACGACAACTCCTCGGAAACCACCTATTCCATTCTTGTGAAATATCATATACATGTTCCTTGGGTTAGCCTCTATCAAGTTTGTGTTTTTCATTATCGTCAAATAATCAAAATTATTCAAAATGGCCGCCACGATAACCCAAAGTTTACATAGAGCTATATATAGGAAACATGTTTCTTCGGTTGACCTCTATCATGTTTATGTTTTTGAATTACATCATGCAAGTAGAGCGTCTACAGGCCCTCTTGGGCCTCTTGTTTAGTTATACAAAGATTACGAATATTAAAGTCCTCAACTCGAGTACAAGCTCTAGGAAAACGAATAAGTTGAGACACATGGACCACATAATAAGTTGTGCGGGGAACATCCCCATCTAAATGGGAATAATTAACAATATCAAAATTAAAATCATCTCTCTTGTCATATATTTTGCTAATTATTTCACCATTTTCAACGGAGAGATGTATATCGAGAAAATAAACGTTAGTATCAGAAATATTAGCTTTGTTAAGTTGAAGTTCTTTAGGGTATATATTATTAACCGTAGTAGAAAAGAAGGGGTTGTCAATGTTCAATATGTCATCCAGATACCGAGAGGTGTCATTAAAGGCCTCAATAGCATCTGCCTGGGTATCTTTTGAAAGACTCAGGGACAAGGGTGCATAGTTCGTACCCATAGGGATAGCAACAATTTGTCTATAAACGGTCGTTCCATACCTGAAGAAAAACGAATCTGGTAGGAAGATAAGTACTTAACAAACGTCTTGGCAAGTCCACATGGTGTAATTGTCTAAACTGCCGTTTGTAAAAAACGCTTTAATATTATTACAGGCCAAAAAATGTAGTATTTCCTAAGCGAAAGTTTTTTTAATAAGTGCAATAAGCTTGTCTTTGATAATGTGATATGGTAGGATTGTATATAGTGTAGAGAAGGCATAAGTGCTTATAGATGAAACTTACAATGGACACATTTTAACAAGAACGTCTCCTGATTTTTTAATAGACCAAAACAAATTAAACCCAGAGTTTTCAAAAGTTGTAACATAATATTGATTAACGTGATCAAACCGAGACTGCAATATTTCGTATGTGTCTTGTTCGGCCGTTTCCAAAGGTCCACTCTCGTACTCTTTAACGGCAGTAAGACAAGAAGTTAAAAGTTTGGAGATGTTTGTGGATACATATAAAAATGAGATATAAGGTCCTATTGAAAATACAGCGTCCAAACGCAATGGCATCGAAGGTCCGCACAGTACTGCAAACAAGGAGCAATATTTAATTAATTATACAATGAAAAATGCGAAATGCAACATAAAGGGTGGTGAAGACAGGGTTACCGACTCGGAACGGTCAGTAGGCAATAAGGCCAACAGGTTAGCTTGAATCGATTTTATGTGTACACAATCCTCGCTATTATCTTGTCTTCAGCGCCCAAATAGACAAGACAGTGTAAACAAAACTATATCCCATCAAAAGGAATTTTCTAACATCCAGAGAAAGTAACAAAAGTAACACTAAGATGTTGCTGTAAAGCTGTATAAAATGCAAAATAAGAAACACCTCAGGATGTATCCAGAATTGTACTGAATAACCACAGCAGTTACAGCCAAAGAGAAAACCAGTCTAGGGTACGACCAGAAAACCCGAGGGACGAAAGCTCATGCACTACTCCCTTGATCGGAGTTTCAGTATGTGCAATTATAGAGTCCCAAGAGGTTGTCCAGTCATAAATCGGCGACAAGATATGCACAGCTGAAACCTACAGGGATTGTACCAACAATTTGTCTATAGATAAAAAGTAGTTTACTTGACCAACACAGCATCTAATACGCATATAATTTTAAAACTGATTATGCATTGTAACGATTACGCCAATCAATCACGTGACTTGTAGGGTGAATCAATTTTAAGAAAAGAAGGCACGTGCTATTATCCTACCTTTTGAATTGATGGTGTACCGTCTGCACTATGCACATGCATCTTTTGAGGTGTGTTTGAGAATGCGTATAATTTCCTTGCTAAATCAGGGCAACAAACTACGTGACTTTTTATTCGGTTTCACGGCAAAACAAATTTAAACAAGAAAAGATATAACGTAAATGTTATATATGTGGACAGTTCTATGCGAGTGATTTTTTTGAAGAGGGTTGTTTTGTAACTTCCATTCCATATAAGCTACCTACACATACAATTTCATTTCAATATGTCATTTCTAACTAACGTTATTGAGCGGAAACCATTTTTGCACGTTACCGTCAGGCAACCGTCCTTCTGGCTCACAACGAATTTCTACTAGAAACCAAAAAGCACCAGATTACAGCGCGATAAAAGTAGTATCATTTGCAAGGCTGTAAATGGGCAAAAGATCCGAATATTGACAACATATTGGTAAACATTAAGTGATTTTAACTTAAGTTTAAGTAATACGCTGTTTTTGAAGGGATTTGATCCTGTACAAATTAATGCGCATATGTCTCATAACGTAAACACAAACGTCTACATGAGGTTGGGAGTAAAAGACGTACCGTACCGTACATTCCGAAATATAACGAAAACAGCAGGTGCGTAGTACGGAGAATACCGAAAGTAGCAATTAATAGTTTAGTAACGAATCTAATAGAGATTATCGGTATAGTATCAGTGTATGAAGGATGTATATAACGACAAACGATAATGTTTATTAATGTATTTATATCATATATTAGAAAAATTAGCATGCATACATGAAATCTGGGACGAAAATGACATCATATAGTCTAGAGCCCTGATGAAATCGATATATATCAGATGTAATTGTATAATAAATACAATCCGTGCCGTACGTACATTTGAAGAGTAAGTAATTCGATTACCATGATATTAAATTGAAACCTTTTACCACATTACATCATGGTAACTATCAAAGGACATCTCTTTATCAAACCGTACACTTATTTTAATCAGTTCAATTCAATTCATTTCAATATTTTATATGGTATAACATTTACATGTTCATTGCCTAAACAAGGCGGAATACAATACACAATATTTCAGAGAAGAGTACAAACAAACATACTTCATTTAATACAATACACAATATTTCAGAGAAGAGAACAAACAAACATACTTCATTTAATACAATACACAATATTTCAGAGAAGAGTACAAACAAACATACTTCATTTAATACAATACACAATATTTCAGAGAAGAGTACAAACAAACATACTTCATTTAATACAATACACAATATTTCAGAGAAGAGTACAAACAAACATACTTCATTTAATACAATACACAATATTTCAGAGTCAGAGAAGAGTACAAACAAACATACTTCATTTAGAGAATGAAGACATATATTACAGTGGAATAGTTATAATTATTTCGTTCTATCAATGAAATGTTAACACATTTTTATTACCATTATCAATATTGTGTTTAAAAAGCATCTATATTTAAGGAATTTAGAACAATACATAGAAACTCTGACTACCGTTACATCAGACTACATGTATTTTTTCATTATTTTTTTATGCTTATCCTAATTCAACGAAATTTGTTTTGTTTTATTAGCCATATCTGCACCGAAAACGTCTTCACAGAAATCCTGTTTTTCAGACATTCAAGGGGCGATTACTCTGTCATGCGTGATTGAATCTGATTGGTTTTCGAAAGAAATCGAGATCTCATGTATGCGTAGGTTGTGACCAACTTTCTCTGACATTTTCATTTTAAAATTATTCCCCATTGACACTTTTAACATTTTAACATTCTACATAACTTCACTTTTCATCCCCCGCCGATTAGGCGGAGGGATATATAATTGCCGTTGTCCGTCTATCCTTCCGTCCGGTCCCATAACTTTGGTTAATGCCTCATCCGATTTCAATAATATTTTGCACAAATATTCAACACCTTAGTACGCAAACCCGTTTTTTTCTCGAATCAATACTTTCTGAGTGGCACCTCCATCAGCACTTTCAGTGCTTTGATTCCATTTTAATAGCAGTGACCTTGACCCCAAATGCAATCCCAAACTTGCTTTTAATATAAGCTACGTATGCATCAAGTTCCAGGCCAATATATCATTCCTAACTAAAGTTATTGAGCGGAAACCATTTTTCTATAGATACATCTTCAAATACGTACCTGAATGTATCCAAACTTCTACAATGTATCCAAACTTCCACACACCAAAATGGCGAACACTTTCTTCTTTTCAAGAAACCCGTAAACGTTCGGTAAACCTCGTCTATTTCCGTAAACGATTTCCAGGCCAAGACGATAAATTACTTTTGTACCTACTACTATATAATGATTAAAACCTCATATATTTCCGTAAACAAATGCGAGTTTCCGTCATTCCGACTAATGAATATACCAACGACTACGTATCTGTCCAGAAATTCAGGTCAAGGTGTTCGCATAATAATTTTCGTAATATTTATCAAGTACGCATACCTCTTTAAAGTGAGCTCTTTCCTTCGCCCAAAAGGTAATTTGATTTATCTTGTACTTTCTGAGATTAGCACCTCCCAAAATCTTAGAAACAAAAGAAATCTATCCCCGTGTACATTTTGGCAGGGCTAATCTAAAAAAGTACGAATGAACCAAACTGGCTTTTGCGGGGGAGGGAAGAGCTCACAATGTAAGTCTATTTGGAACAAAATTCGTTACAAATTAAGAAAGTTATGAAGAAAACCTCTACCTGATCGATCGTTTCTTACTCAGATTCGAAAAAGCAGTATTGCGATTGTATCTATCTACTAACACTGTATCCCCGTTTTGCGATGACAATGTACAGGTGGTGCACGCCAAGTAGCTTTGAGGAATTCGAGATAAAACAAAGAATAAAAGAAAATGATGGTGAATGAAGAAAACAGTTTTATTTAAAAGGATGAAACACAAAGTGTTTAAATAAATTGCATTAGATGAAAACTCATGTATACTGCCTACTTGAAATTGTAAGTATATCATGTAGAAGTATTGCAATGTTGACAGAAATATTGAATAATTATGCCAACCCAAGGGGTGATGTGAGGTGAGGGGTGTGGGCGTGGTTGGGTGTAGGAGAATCAGTAATAATAAAAGTGAACCGGACAACTAATTTGACCGACTGCCTAGCTGTGTGACATTTTCTGGATAAGCTGATGGCAAGGAGTTCAGTATATGACGGCATTCTCGTGAAAACATATTTGTGGACGATTTTGAAGATTTTTTTTTTTTTTTTTTTTTTTTTTTTTTACAGAGAACGTCATATTAATCTCTTAAGCATTGCTGTGACAGTATAATGGTATGAGTTATAGCTTCTTACACACCTGTCAGCTCGTGTATATTAAGTTGGGTATAAGTGCTCCTTACTGGAGAGGAGTGCTCCACAACTGCCTAACACTTTGTATGTTGTATTCTCATTCCTGGGTTAATACTTCTTATGTTTCATCCTAATTGTTTATGGTTTTACTAGTTTAACTCCTTGCTAATATTTACAACGAGGTACGATGGTTTAGTACTTCAGGCAATTTGCCACTTCTGTTGATGCATGCTAAAGAAAGAATGAATACGAATTTTAGAACCTATGCCCTGCAAAACAGTGCACCTACATATTTAGACTTCATACTTCCATATATACATATAACTTACTTGTTTAGATCTTGGTAAAGACGTTTGGCATCATGACTTTTGGATACGATCAGGTGCACTGTGATTTCATCTGCAAATGGTTTTGCCTTTAACTTGATTGTGTTGGGCTGATCCATATATAGATTAGAACAATATTGGTCCCAGAAATGATCCCTGTAGGTAGCCCATAGAATTAACTTATACAGTTTTATATTCAGTATTTTCAATATTTTTCTGTTATAGTCTGTTTGATAAATATAGACTGCTCCACTGTAGTTTTTGATGGCTGATGCCATCATCCACTGTAGTTGTTGATGGCTGCTGCTATATTGATGTAGATTTATATATGACGTCTAACTAAATCTTCAAAGGGCGGTAATGATGTTTGTCTTATATCTTGTCTTGTCGTACCCTAAATTGTGGGTTCTCTTGTTGCTCTGGCTTCTGCCAAGTCATTAACTTGCATTTTGACTTTCTATGCTTATATATATATATATATATATATATATATATATATATATACTGATTTTTATATTCATATATAAATGATCATCAATGTGTTATATGTATTTGCGTATTAATGTTGCCTTGTTTGTTAGAGAATACAGCCTGACGGGAATTTATTTACACTCGTTTTATTGTGATGACAGTAGATTAATAGTGAGGTTTAGTGCACCCTAGAACCTGGTTTAAGCCCCCAGCGGCCTTTTGGCCTGTTTTCAACCTCGTCTGTGTTTTTGTTGTCTCATGCATTGCCTCTTATTAACATGTAAAGTGTTGTTTGTTTTATTGCATGTTTAGGCTGACTGTATTCTGTGAAAGCTACTTTTCCTCTTCGACATTTATACCTACTTTTATCATGTTTACGTCTTAATTCATGGAACGCTTTTCTACAATCTCGGATCATAGGGCCAGCAACTGAGTTCCGTAGTTGACCTGCCATCAACATGTTGGTTTCAGATTGAGACAAGCTGGTGTCAGAAAGCGGTTTCTTTTAGTTAAATATTTCTGTTGAATATACTTATAAAGCATTATATTTCATTATTTGGTCTTTCAAATATATCATTTTCTTTATGTTCCTATTTCTTCATTATGAAATGAAACGTTATGAAACCAAGATACCCGTTTTATTGGGATGGCATTAGGGTATGTGTGAGGATTGGTGGACCCTAGAACCTGGTTTATAGCCCCAGCGGCCTTTTTTTGCCACTGACCGTTCCTAGGCGGTAGCCCTATTGTCAACCTTTTTGTGTTTGTGATGTCTAATTTGGCATTTTGTTTGTGGTTGACTGTCGTTCTTGAATGCTACTTTTCCTGTTCGATTTTTATATCCATATTTACCATTATAACAGACTGACTTATAGAAATATTTCTCTTGCAAAATGCAGAAACATTCCTTGTAGTTGTTACTGACCGTGGGGCTTGCCTTTAATCATGTTATTTGTGTCTGGCATCCTACACACATTTTTCCTGGTCATGACAATAATATAACCGTTTAAGACCAAATATATGCAGTCTGAAATATTAAATCCGCCATCAATCAACGATCCGATTCTGCTAATTTGCATGAATGAACCTGAAAGAGACGATAACTGCCAATGTATAGATGCTATCAGGGTATTAACATCACATTCAGTCATATCAACCCTGAAACAAAATAAAACGTCATGGCATACATTTATAACCTGCTATTGATTTCGATGTTATTATGTCTTTATCCATGAAATCTTAAACCTGCTAATAAAAGACAGCGTAAACTGATCCGATATCGTCCACTTTGGTTGAGTTTATGCTAAACACTGTCTTGTCTGTTTGGGCTCGGAAGAGCATAAAAGCGAGGTTGTGTACACATAAAATCGATTTCAGCTCAACAGTAGGCCATATTACCTACAGACCGTTCCAAGTCGGTAACCATGTCTTCACCACTCTTTGTGTTGTGTATTGACATTTTCATTGTAAATTCATGTTGCTCTTTGTTTGTAGTGTAGTGTGGACCTACGGTGCAATTGCGTTTGGGTGCTGTGATTTCTATTGCTGTCATTTCTATAGGACCATTTCATTTTCGTAAGTAACCAGCGCTGATGCAAATAAAATAGTTCTGAATGTATGATACATACTATTGTATTGCATTTTCGCCTCAAACATATAGCTTATAGACACACTGCATTGCATATTAGCCTCAAACATATAGTTTATAGACACATTGCATTACATATTAGCCTCAAACATATAGTTTATAGACACATTGCATTACATAGTTTATAGACACATTGTATTACATATTAGCCTCAAACATATAGTTTATAGACACATTGCATTACATAGTTTATAGACACATTGCATTACATATTAGCCTCAAACATATAGTTTATATAGCCACATTGCATTACATATTAGCCTCAAACATATTGTTTATAGACACATTGCATTACATATTAGCCTTAAACATATTGTTTATAGACACATAGCATTACATATTAGCCTCAAACATATAGTTTATAGACACATTGCATTACATATTAGCCTCAAACATATAGTTTATAGACACATTGCATTACATAGTTTATAGACACATTGTATTACATATTAGCCTCAAACATATAGTTTATAGACACATTGCATTACATAGTTTATAGACACATTGCATTACATATTAGCCTCAAACATATAGTTTATATAGCCACATTGCATTACATATTAGCCTCAAACATATTGTTTATAGACACATTGCATTACATATTAGCCTTAAACATATTGTTTATAGACACATAGCATTACATATTAGCCTCAAACATATTCTTAATAGACACATTGCATTACATATTAGCCTCAAACATATTGTTTATAGACACATTGCATTACATATTAGCCTCAAACATATTGTTTATAGACACATTGCATTACATATTAGCCTCAAACATATAGTTTATAGACACATTGCATTACATATTAGCCTCAAACATATAGTTTATAGACACATAGCATTACATAGATTATAGACACATTGCATTACATATTAGCCTCAAACATATAGTTTATATAGCCACATTGCATTACATATTAGCCTCAAACATATTGTTTATAGACACATTGCATTACATATTAGCCTCAAACATATTGTTTATAGCCACATTGCATTACATATTAGCCTCAAACATATTGTCTATAGACACATTGCATTACATATTAGCCTCAAACATATTGTTTATAGACACATTGCATTACATATTGCCCTCAAACATATTGTTTATAGACACATTGCATTACATATTAGCCTCAAACATATTGTCTATAGACACATTGCATTACATATTAGCCTCAAACATATAGCTTATAGACACATTGCATTACATATTAGCCTCAAACATATAGCTTATAGACACATTGCATTACATATTGCCCTCAAACATATTGTTTATAGACACATTGCATTACATATTAGCCTCAAACATATTGTCTATAGACACATTGCATTACATATTAGCCTCAAACATATAGCTTATAGACACACTGCATTGCATATTAGCCTCAAACATATAGTTTATAGACACATTGCATTACATATTAGCCTCAAACATATAGTTTATAGACACATTGCATTACATAGTTTATAGACACATTGTATTACATATTAGCCTCAAACATATAGTTTATAGACACATTGCATTACATAGTTTATAGACACATTGCATTACATATTAGCCTCAAACATATAGTTTATATAGCCACATTGCATTACATATTAGCCTCAAACATATTGTTTATAGACACATTGCATTACATATTAGCCTTAAACATATTGTTTATAGACACATAGCATTACATATTAGCCTCAAACATATTCTTAATAGACACATTGCATTACATATTAGCCTCAAACATATTGTTTATAGACACAGTGCATTACATATTAGCCTCAAACATATTGTTTATAGACACATTGCATTACATATTAGCCTCAAACATATAGTTTATAGACACATTGCATTACATATTAGCCTCAAACATATAGTTTATAGACACATAGCATTACATAGTTTATAGACACATTGCATTACATATTAGCCTCAAACATATAGTTTATATAGCCACATTGCATTACATATTAGCCTCAAACATATTGTTTATAGACACATTGCATTACATATTAGCCTCAAACATATTGTTTATATCCACATTGCATTACATATTAGCCTCAAACATATTGTTTATAGCCACATTGCATTACATATTAGCCTCAAACATATAGTCTATAGACACATTGCATTACATATTAGCCTCAAACATATTGTTTATAGACACATTGCATTACATATTGCCCTCAAACATATTGTTTATAGACACATTGCATTACATATTAGCCTCAAACATATTGTCTATAGACACATTGCATTACATATTAGCCTCAAACATATAGCTTATAGACACATTGCATTACATATTAGCCTCAAACATATAGCTTATAGACACATTGCATTACATATTAGCCTCAAACATATAGCTTATAGACACATTGCATTACATATTAGCCTCAAACATATAGCTTATAGACACATTGCATTACATATTAGCCTCAAACATATAGCTTATAGACACATTGCATTACATATTAGCCTCAAACATATAGCCTATAGACACATTGCATTACATATTAGCCTCAAACATATTGCTTATAGACACATTGCATTACATATGAGCCTCAAACATATAGTTTATAGACACATTGCATTACATATTAGCCTCAAACGTATAGTTTATAGACACATTGCATTACATATTAGCCTCAAACATATAGCTTATAGACAGATTGCATTACATATTAGCCTCAGACATATAGCTTATAGACACATGGCATTACATATTATCCTCAAACATATTGTTTATAGACACATTGCATTATATATTATTCTCAAACATATAGTTTATAGACACATTGCATTACATATTAGCCTCAAACATATTGTTTATAGACACATTGCATTACATATTAGCCTCAAACATATAGCTTATAGACACATTGCATTACATATTAGCCTCAAACATATAGCTTATAGACACATTGCATTACATATTAGCCTCAATCATATAGCTTATAGACACATTGCATTACATATTAGCCTCAAACATATAGTTTATAGACACATTGCATTACATATTAGCCTCAAACATATAGTTTATAGACATACTGCATTACATATTAGCCTCAAACATATAGCTTACAGACGCATTGCATTACATATTAGCCTCAAACATATAGCTTATAGACGCATTGCATTACATATTAGCCTCAAACATATAGCTTATAGACGCATTGCATTACATATTAGCCTCAAACATATAGTTTATAGACACATTGCATTACATATTAGCCTCAAACATATCGTTTATAGACACATTGCATTACATATTAGCCTCAAACATATAGTTTATAGACACATTGCATTACATATTAGCCTCAAACATATAGTTTATAGACACATTGCATTACATATTAGCCTCAAACATATAGCTTATAGACACATTGCATTACATATTAGCCTCAAACATATAGCTTATAGACGCATTGCATTACATATTAGCCTCAAACATATAGTTTATAGACACATTGCATTACATATTAGCCTCAAACATATAGTTTATAGACACATTGCATTACATATTAGCCTCAAACATATAGTTTATAGACACATTGCATTACATATTAGCCTCAAACATATTGTATATAGACACATTGCATTACATACTAGCCTCAAACATATATTTTATAGACACATTGCATTAACTATTAGACTTCGAAAGTATTTATAATGTAACTAATGTTTTCGCTATACAAATACAGCTACTTCTTACTAATATATATAGGTGTGTCTGTCCTTGGTATTTCGCAAATATTGTCTCCCTATATAGATGTATAGCATACCAATATTGCCACCAACGTCTATGCTAGTTGGGAACACTTGCTAGTTTTAGATCACTTAAACTTTTACGAATTGACCATTTGAACTACATATTTACACAACATGCTTTCCATTATCAGGAGAAAGTGTTTCACATTTAAAATTGACGTAAATTTACTTAAATGCCCAAAAAAGTTATTTCCCCTGTCAAAAGATCCTCCATTTGTATTTTAACCGCAGCAAACGCGAGCTGTTGTTTTCATTCGTTTTCAGGTAAATTATGTTATTTTTAAAACAGGTTGCATGATAGGCCTACATCATTTACATGTTTAGTAACTTACAATTTGAGTTGTAGTTTGGATCGTGAAGAAAATTGATAAATACTCGCCATAGGCTCGTATTCTACACTTTCAGTACACTCGCCAAGATACAGAAACGTGTATGAAACCGTTCATATTAAACGTTCCTGCTGAAAGTATAATATTGTTATATAGAACATAACACGAGAACTTTTGATCATGATGTCACACCGAGAAGGTCCGAAAGGAAATCAAAGACCCGTTAGGTAAATATATGTATAGTTTTCAGTTCATGTGGTTACATTATCACTCTTTCCATGTTGTTGGTTTTTTTACCTTCATACAGGACGTTTTTTTAATACTTTCATACAGCACGTATAAGGTTTCCCTTTAAACTAGAGTTATATTTAAATTTGTAATTATTTGACAGGGGCCTTCTGGCGTGTAGTATACGCATTGGAAAGAATTTAACTGATGTTTAACGGTTCATCAAGACATCAACACATTACAGGTTATTTCCATCCGCCCGAAGAGGAGAATGCCATACAATAAAACCTGGAACCGTGTCCCAATCTTACTAGTGGATATACTAGTGGATATATGGATATACTAGTGGATATACGTATTCCTATGATTCTTGAACGTGATAACTCAAAAGTTTGACTCCGCCCAGTTTACGGACGAGGCTAATTACAGTCGTGGCTAAGGAAACACCTAAGGAACCCGGTGGCTCCGGTGAGGCTCCAACTCGTGATCTCCGGATTCAGGGTCTGAAGTGCTATCTTCTGGTCCACGTGGCTTCCAGTGTTGGAAGAAGAAAATGCATACATTAATGTGTTTACCCAAGTAGGCAAAATAAGTGTATAGATAACCAGGTTACAAGTATCCAGCGCCGTTGAGCGTTCAACATTACAGGGACTGGAGGCGATCTGGAATACTTATAGGTGTCAGTCCAAATACGAAAACAATCATCAGTATGTGCTTCAGATTCATATTCAATGTGCATATGCACAGCACTAGGCTCCTTCTCATGATCCGTACGATTTAATTACGAGAAAGTTCAGTCTGGAAAACTAGACTAATCGGCGAGTTCGTGTTGTATAAATCACAATATTAATGTATATGATGCTTTAAGACTCTTATAAATTCTTGTTATGTGATCGAAGTAAACTTTATTTGAATTATATGCACACATATTAACAATATAGACCCCATGTAATTAATATGTATGATTTATCAACTAAAAACAGCCGAGTCATCACGTTTTCCATATCCAACATGTTCACAAGCAATACTTAAACAGAAGGTAACACGCGGGTCAGTTTAATAAATATATATTTGTCATATGAAAATGAAAAACATATAAGGATTTGGGTTCGTATTCGGATTGAAACACCCTCACCAGATCCCTCTAGACCCTGTATAGAAGATATCTAACCGAAACAAATAGGTAAGGGCAAGCCAACAAGCAGCATTATAGGTAATGACAATGACTCTTTGTGGCTACTACTACTACTACTGTTACTTCTACTACTACTACTGCTGCTGCTGCTGCTGCTGCTGCTTCTTCTGCTGTAATAAACATAATAAAGACTTTATTTTACGAGAGAACTCATTTGAAACTAGTCGATCTTCCATGAGGCCTTCAACAATATACATATGTACAATATTTACGGGGGAAAAAGGGATATACATTATAAGTGATTTTTAGTATATTCACTAATCAGTAATGGAAATATTTTCAGAGTTGAAAGACTAACCTATTTGTGGGTAAGTCAATCCAAGGTAAATACAATGTTTTCAAAGGATTAACACGGATCATACGCATGTTTTGTATGGTAAGGAGACTTTAGAGCCTGCATAGACAAACGGTTTCCTGAAAAATCCACTTTTCGGTCTGGGAAAATATGGTTGTTGATTTGAAGATGATCTTAAATTTCGCATATGTATATTTGAGGTTAGAGTAAATGTGTCTCTTAGATCAGCAGGAGCTCGATCATTCAATGTTACGATTGCGTTTAGGAATTTAGCTCTTTCCGGAAACGTAATCCATCTGGAGTTCGGTAAAAAGTTCAACAGAAGAAGTTTCGGGTAATCTAGTTCTCCTTGTGTATTCAAATAGTCATTCAGCATACAGTGGAGATTGCACCTGAGTTTAGATTTAATGGAATGATTCTTGGTTGAGATTTCAGTGATACTGACATCATATCAAAGTACATATTGACCCGCTTTTCTTGTTCTTAGAGTAGATATTTTATTTTTGTGAAGGACAACTTCATAGTAAGTATCTGCTCGTTCTTTTTCATTCTTGCTTATGTGTAAACCGCTTTAATTTAGTCGTATTAATTTAAATAATTTCAAATGGAGATGTAGTTAGCTTAGGAAAAAACCCTGTCTAAACAAAATTTAATGTGAAACTTTCGGATGACGTTGGAGCGAAATGTGAATTTTAGCGGGTTCGCCAATATTAACGGAGTCGTGTATAGCTTTTCCTTGCATACCGGATAAGGTCATCCGCGTTTTACATGGGTGAAAGAAAGCCTTATCTTGCACATGGTGGAAGATAAAAGTCGCGCGTAACAGTGACACTTGCATGATATCATTGTGTAAATAAACATGCAAAGCATTAGTAGTTGGCGACGTCAACGCGCATAATGTAAATGATATGCAAGAAAAAGAATCGATCATGGGTATCCGGTTCAGATATGGAAATTCCAACCCCTAGTATAACTGTCTCAATTGGAACCTCGGCAGAGCCATTGAAACCTCGGCAGAGCCTCGGTTCCGATAAAAACACCTCGTGTTGCAATTCCAGATATTCACCGGATACCCATGAAAGATTTTTATATTAAACATGAAAGTATTTACAGGCATAATTTTCTCGAGTACCCCTGAATCCTAAATAATTTGAAGAATGTCCTAAATGATCATGTTAAGTATAATCTAACGTTGATGGTGATAATGAGGGGTCATAATTGATGGATAGTTATACCTGCGAGTTAAAAGAAGCGTGCATATATTGTTGCCTTGGCAGGCCGTCCGTCCGTACGTACTTCACATTCCGACGTGTGTTTCTCAAGATGCTGGTTTACTGTTCTGTGAATGCTACTTTTATCTTAACTCCTCTTCCGATATTGTAAGACCAGGGCTTTTGTAAGACCAGGGATATTGTAAGACCAGGGATATTGTAAGACCAGGGCTTTTGTAAGACCAGGGCTTTTGTAAGACCAGGGATATTGTAAGACCAGGGCTTTTGTTTTAACCTATTTAAGTGGGGCCCGAAATTCGGCCTCTTCCCAATTGCAAAAACCTCTGTGTAGATAAAAAAATCCCAATATTTGTTTTCTCAATATTGGCAATATCGCACTTCTTTTTCACAATATCAGCAAGCCTAGACCTCTTCCCTTGTTTTACTCTTGCCATTCATTTGCATATATAATAACTATTGTAACAAGTTGATTGGTGTTTTACGTCTTTTAAAGCACATTTTAGGCTATATATATTGATTTGTTCGTGCTGGAGTTAGAGCAAACCTTTTTTTTGAGAAGAACTGTACCCCTACCGATATCCGTCGGAATCGACACTTTCTCACTTACAGGTAGAGCTCCCAGTGGGATTCGAACCCGCAGCGGTGAGGAAGTAATGTTAACAACCATTTTTTTGTAAAGATAATTAGTCATTGTAACATATTTGTTTGACTGGGATACTGACAAAATACCATTGGCCGTAATTGCTTTTATTTCATTTGACATTTACCGGACATGGTATAGGGCATATGTTTGGCTTAAATTCCACCATTTCATGAATATCACTTATATTCATAGCAGACGACATTAAGCCGGTTGTCATTTTACGATTATTAATGTTATTATAGCGCATATTATCCAGAGCCCCCTTCTGACTTTATATTACATAGTCAGATAATGTGTTGTGCCATTCTAAGGCGTAAACACTACTTGCCAGGCACTTGGCAGGGCCGACGAAACAAAAGCTTTGACACCAACGTGATGCCCTGATTGTTTGGTCATTTTTTATTTTAATGAATATATGCAAATGTATTTTGTAATGAAATAGGACTGCTAATGTTTTTGATTGGTCATTTTGCGTTGTAATTATAGTCATTTATCCGTAAACCCCGTCTCCATGACAATTATTCTGTTGTGCGTACAAGTTTTCTTGTCAAATTTAAAATGATATATCTGCCCTGGAAACCCAATATCGCCTGCAAAACCCCATCTTAGGAATGTCTAGCATTTAACGCAATGTGTTATTAGTAAAAGCTATTTTCTTGACTTTTTAAGGCGCAGGTGAGAAAACACAACTAAATCTAAAACGCCGTGGGAATAGGGGATCCATTTCCTTGTGCCAGATTTTAAACAGTGGTAGGAGGAATTATTAGTAGTTAGTCTGGCATACAAATGTCCAAAAACAAGAGAAACACAATTTTTCCAAACGCTTTTTGTCTCCACGCGTTGTAATAGAGAGGTTTCATATTTCCCGTGCCATAGTCTTCCATGGCGAAACGTCCACGGCCTTTATTAATCTATCAGTCAAAAGTGTAGAAGGCAGCGCAACAATGAAAAGCGTCACTGACAAATGTTTTATTCCACGTTTTGTTGAATTAGATTGAGTTCTATCTGAATTTATCAGATTGGCTGCAGACGAAAATCAGATGTATCCGAAAATACCCGAATACAAAATAGCACGTGGACATTTTCACATGCTTAAACAAACTGTCCAACTAATAGCTATTGATTAACGGATAACGGAAACGATGTATCTGTGTAAGTAAATAAAGCTGTTACTATTGTTTTGTTTGCAATTGGGCGTACATTTGACAATGATTCTTATCAAAACACTAAAAGTAGATGGTTGTTTGTATCCACGGAAGATCAGCTTTTGCTCTATAAACGATGATAATCTCGAATGTGTTAGATCAGAAAATCTGCATGAGAAAAGGTCAAAAAAAGGAAAAGGTATATCTATCACGGCGATCACGGCGAATCAGTTTGGATTTTACCCCAATCGTCACGAATTCTCGCCATAGTACGTGATATCCCGCGAGATTTATTGTTTATGTTATCTGCTGAATGGGAGTCGGGATTCCCAGACTTGGCGAAATTCAACCGTTCCATCTCATTTCGTATCGTGTAAACAGCAAGATTGTGTCTCTTTATTCACATTAGAAAGATTTAGAGCATATTTTGGTTTCTCTGCCATGATAAACTCGGAGTCGGGTTGCCCATTACATTTTATCGGGAAATTTTATTGTGGAAATGTTGACCTCTGTATTTAACGCTATTTATTTCTATATATTATAATGAACCTGTTCCTTTATTTCAAACTACATATCGTATTACAACAACTTATTACGGAATCAATGACAACATATGTTCTTGATTATTTGTTTACAAAGTAGCTGAAGTTAAAATTAAAACACTGTTTTTTAAATGGTAAGGACATGACATGCAGCATTGTTTTCAAATTTTAATTTCAATGATATCATACACATCAATGTTTTTAAAATGTCTCTGAAGCACATACAAAACAAATGTATAATGTCATTAAAAACCTACAGTTTGCATTGTTTATTTGTAAAACGCCCAGTAATTTAGATACCACTTTACTATACACAACTACATAACTTATATACAACTTTACATAACTTATATACAACTTTACATAACTTATATACAACTTTACATAACTTATATACAACTTTACATAACTTATATACAACTTTACATAACTTATATACAACTTTACATAACTTATATACAACTTTACATAACTTATATACAACTTTACATAACTTATACAACTTTACATAACTTATATACAACTTTACATAACTTATATACAACTTTACATAACTTATATACAACTTATAATACTATATTATGAATACTGAAAAGGCGATCCCTTGGAAGCAACAAACACAAACAAGAGATAAAAGTAGCAGACTCGGTTTTAGTTTGAGATGCGTTGAATTCCAGTAGTATCATTTGTTGATACACGTCTAATATCATGTTTTTAGTTGATCGTTTTTGCTTAGCAATATTTATTTATTTTTTTATTTATTTGTTTTAAGTTTCTTGTGCTTAAACAGAACGTCAATGCTTTTAAATCGGTATCCTTGATGTTATTTTGTAAAGATAAATCCCCTTTTTTGTGCTAAAATTTTTTCCCCATATTTATTTGTTTAAAAAGATTCATAAATATTATTTTGTATAATAGCTCTGTTATTTCAAGTTCATAAAAATAAACATTTTGCTGATTTTGGATTCCTTTAGATATACAAAACTAGATCAAAAGATATTCGCATTCCTGTGCCAAAAGAACAAAACGGATTTTTTTTATAAATATTTTTAAGAGCCAGCAAACTATCAAAGAAAACATACGGCATACGCTCTTTAGGTTTATGGAATAATTATATTGTTTTATTTTTCTACAGATAATGTTAGATAATCGATTATGTACTATGCTAAACAAACTCACTATTGTTTGGGGCGCTTGTTTCAGCCAAAGGTTTTTCTGCAGTAACTCGAGCAATTTAAATAATACGTATATCAGTTATATATCATTAGAACTGGCATTTTTAGTGGTAAATAAAACTACTTTACTTTTGAAAATCGGTTGAGAAATAAATATTTTACAGCCAAAAAGATTTTTTGATGGGGCTTTTCCTATGTAAATTCCTTGTTGGTGGGACAACAGAAAATTAAGAAATGTAAAAGAAATTCAGTAATACTTCATTTTTTGCTAAAAAACTTTCAGGGTGTCTTAATATACTAATATCCAACAATTTAAAATCATTTTTGGATAAAAATTCTAAAAAAAAATATTTTTAAAATTTTTCAGGCAGCAGAATTTTGCATTGAAAATGACCCATCAAAAACAACTTTCGCAAATGAATCGTTTATTTCTCAACCGATTTTGAAAAGTAAGGTATTTTTATTTACCACTACAAATGTCTGTTTCATTGATATACAACTTATTTAGGTACGAGTTGTATTTCGTCTGAAAAGTTCAAAAAACCTTTGGCTGAAACAAGCGCCCCAAACAATAACTCTTACCGTCATGTTGTTCACGTATTAGATAAATACATCATAGCGTGGTAACAAAACACACTTCCGAGGGGAAATGAAATTTGAAATGTTTTTTCCAAGTAAAGATGATTTCTATGAAATGATGGGGGCATTTCCCGTGTGGAACATTTCCAAGGACAAATTCTCTTGGGCAAAAAACATTTAGATAATGGTGAATTCTTTTTTCCCCTACATTTCGATACATTTTCATGTAACACATATAACAATTCTATTTTATTTTAAATAACTAAACTAATCAATGTAATCGGCAGAATAAAATAGAAAAAAAAAAAAAAATTGTCTGGATATTTTATTCAGATAATAATATTGTTATGTTTTATAAGTGATTTCACATATAGGTGTATTGTTATGTTTTATTATATACTTTACAGTGAAATAGTGGATTTTATCATTAAAATAAAACCTTATATTTTCATTGTTTATATTTCACATGTGAAATACCGAAAGCTGTTGGCGTTGTTGACGTCATTGACGTCATTGTTTTGGCGCATTATGTTTTTTCTGCTTAAGTTTCAAGGTTGTATATAATAAATAGAATATATATTGGTTTGTCGTGAATATAGGATTTTTTTTATCGAGAAGTGAGAAAACTTACATTTTCACGAGTGCTTTAGCACGAGAGAAATATATTTGAGTTTTCTCACTTCGAGATGAAAATAAATCATATATTCACGACAAACCAACACATATCCTCTATGTATTGTTATGTTATTTGATTGCAGTGTGTTTGTTGTGTTGTTATGTTATGGGATGTTATTGTTATGTTACAATAGTGTATTGTTATATTGTATTGTTATGTTATAGGATGTTAATGTTATATTGTATTGTCATAGGATTGTGTTGTTATATTGTATTTTTATGTTATATTATTGTATTGTTATGTTATAGGATCGTGTTGTTATATTGTATTGTCATATGATTGTGTTGTTTTATTGTATTGTCATAGGATTGTGTTGTTATATTGTATTGATATGTTACAGGATGGTAAGGTGATATTACATAGTCATATGATTGTGTTGTTATATTGCATTTTTATGGAATATTATTGTATTGTTATGTTATAGGATTGTGTTGTTATATTGTACTGTCACATGATTGTGTTAATACATTGTACTGTCACATGATTGTGTTGATACATTGTACTGTCACATGATTGTGTTGATACATTGTACTGTCACAGGATTGTGTTGATACATTGTACTGTCACAGGATTGTGCTGATACATTGTACTGTCACAGGATTGTGATGATACATTGTACTGTCACAGGATTGTGCTGATACATTGTACTGTCACATGATTGTGTTGATACATTGTACTGTCACAGGATTGTGTTGATACATTGTACTGTCACAGGATTGTGTTGATACATTGTACTGTCACATGATTGTGTTGATACATTGTACTGTCACAGGATTGTGTTGATACATTGTACTGTCACATGATTGTGTTGATACATTGTACTGTCACATGATTGTGTTGATACATTGTACTGTCATAGGATTGTGTTGATACATTGTGCTGTCATAGGATTGTGTTGATACATTGTACTGTCATAGGATTGTATTGATATATTGTATTTTATTGTTATAAGTTTATATTGTTATGTTACACGATTTTTATTGTTATGTAGCACACTGATACTTGCTAGGCTTAATTTGTTTCTTTAGTTAGTTGTTAAACATCCGAACAAAACATCATAGCATTTAAAAAAACTGTTAATCAAAAAAAATATAGTTTTCAGTTTATGAGAGCACACGGCCTGCTTCTAAGATTTCTTTCTAGATACAAAGTATTATCTGGTCCTACAAGGAATCAACATTTCTAAAAGTAGATATAAAGGTCGGATAGGAAAATTAGTATTCATGGACCACAGTCAACCAAAACACGCACAGAAACAAACACTAATTACAAAGATGAATAGAAAACAAGATATAACATTACAAACATAAAACGATTGATAATAGGGCTTCCGCCTTGGAACGGTCAGTGGCTAAAGTGCCGCGACGTATTTTAATTCATGTCCAAACAAATAGTCCTATCAAGAAAATATTCATCAAATCTTAGTGCGTGTTCCCCATTCTCTTCATGCCTGTCTGTTTGTTCAAACACACTCTTATGTCAGAACTATATTATTTATTTGTTCAAAAAGTGTTGCTGTCAAAGCTAACACCAAATCATATCTTCAGATTATATATTCTGGTCCAGGAAATCAAATGCACGAATTCAATTCTTATTTTAAAGCCTTTTATAATCGTTCATAGGCTCTACCAACTTTGCTATTCCATATTTTCTTTAGAAGTTTGCAAGGATCTTTGTTTGTATTCTCCAAACAGCTTAGTCTTTGTTTATTTCGACACTCCGTCCATTCATAAAGTGCTTATGACATTGCCCTTTACAAAGCTTACTTCATTCACCTTTAAATGTATGGGACTTCAGAGTTTGCATCTATACTGAAAGGAAAAAGAAACGCAGGGTGCGTATTTCCGCTATATATTGTATGTTTAATATGCTACTGCTAATCGAATGGTACAGGGCGACATTAGGCCTGGCCTTTTGGAAAGAAGGTTTAAACAGCACTGAACACACCAATGGTTACCCCTTTAAAGTTTCATTATCGTCAGAAAGCGCATTTGGCTCAAGCAGGTGAGCAAACTTAGGCTTTAAATGTTGCAATTACTTAACATTAAATACAGTACTGAACTGGCTCCATTTTTCAAAGAGGAACTTCAGCATTTATGAATTTCTTGTTACAACGTGTACTGTGATTAAAACGTCTACAACATCACAGTTGTGTCCTTTCTCTAACTAACTGCACTTTTTTTTTTACAAAACATCTTGGGATTTCCTTGGAATATATATGGAATTAAGTGTGCAGTATATGCAATATATAGCGGAAATACGCACCCTGCGTTTCCTTTTCCTTTCAGTATACATGTTCTGTTCTGCACATCTACAGAATTTATTCTGCCGATAACAAATCCTCAATGATTAGTATATTTCTTTATTCTAACTAACAATGATTCCAACCAAAAACCCATTGCTTATGGCATTTATGTTTTCAAAGATTACTCCAAACTTTCTGTAAACTAATGAGCATACATTTTTTGCAACTCAATTATATTTTTGATGTCTGCATGTCTGCATAAGAACGTTCTAGTACGTTATTTTGCGAGTACCAAAAACTGCACCAATGCTTCTGCTTAGTCTATTTTTCTTCAGACCAATATTTTCTTCAGGCAATGACTTATCAATCACTGAGATGAGATATTCGTAGAATGTCTTTACGTCGTATTTCAGTTTGACACAGATTATGAATACAGGCATGCCTGCCAGTTTCGTGCAGAACTATTCAGAATAATTAAGAATATTGCTAAGTGTTCCCTGGTGGTGCTTGTTTGTTTTTCACAGGCTTTGCTATGGGTTGGCACGTGTAGACATGATGGAAAATACATTTCGTCTAACGGACAGTTGAGCATAGGCCACGGAGGGTTTGCCCACTGGTCCAGTGAAGTGTTATTTATTCATTGGTCATTCCTAAAGTAGATTGACCTTCGGTGTGAGATGAATGAAAGGATCAATGAGAAGTGGTGTTAGACATTGGTGTTATAAAGTGTTTTTGGACCGTGATAGTTGTTTGGCTGTTCTTTTCTTCTTAGTTGTTTGACCACTGTATTTTCTATTTTTTTCGTGTGTGCGTTTCATTTTGTGTTAAAATAGTTTTGAACCATGTTAGGTAGTTGTCTTTTCGCCCTTTCTTTTTTTCTGTTTTGTCGTGTGTGTGTTTCATTTTGTGTTAAAATAGTTTTAAAATAGTTTTAACCATGTTAGGTAGTTGTCTATTCGCCCTCGGTTTTGTCGTGTGTGTGTTTCATTTTTTGTTAAACAAGAAGCAACTTCAACGGTGATAAACCCGTAATATTGTGTGAATGTTTTATTAACATAATCTCTATTCAAACGAGGCAATATTTTGAGATTTGTATCAGTATGTATCAATAGTGACAGTAAAATGATTGAACTATTTTGATATTGCTAAACCATTTACCAATAATTTCACTGCAACTTGGAAATCTGTGCAATTGGAAGTTTTAGTTTGGCCATTTTTGTCTTTCAAATTGTGTTGGTGCGCCGTAAACTCCAATTCAATCTGTAATCATATATTATACAAATCATAACACCATTTATCACATTTATGCGGTGTGGGAGTGTACTAACACTATTCAATATTTTCGATATTCCACTAGTGGTATAACATAACGGTAATGACGTCATGGACGTCACGTTAATGTGCGTTTTCTGACGTAATGTGACGTTATAAGTTATGTGATAAATAGAATCTAGCATTCGTTCCCGTTCATCATTGAATTTATTAAACTCGTTAGCAAATAATGCTCGGCAAGAGCCTCGCATTATATCATTTTGCCAACTCGTTTAATACATTCAGTAAAGATTGAGTACTCCTGTAAGATCCTCTATAAATTATATGAATCATAACACTATTATTGTTACAGGTCTAACCGACAGGAAAATGGATATTGATATTATACCCGTATATACATATATCAGGATACAACTACCCTCTGACGTTCTAAACGATTTTACAGTAAAGGAACACACGGCAATCTTAAGCGTTATCAAGTATCAACATTAGCATCGGGATTTATTGATCCAGTTTCGTTTTAACTTTAAACCTGCTTGCACATCATTAAAGAAAGTGTTGAGTTTTCATTTTCTCACATCTTTTTTTTTTTGGTTATAGTTTAAAAATATTATTGGTGCAATATAGTCAACAACAATTTCAATTTTAATTATTCCTATAATTTGTATTACTGATAGAACAAATGCATGCTATATAGAAAAACTAACTGGACGCCGCGAGTTTCTTAAAAATCAAGATTGCCGTGAATCCCTTTAAGATCGGTGCTCAATTTCGCGGCCTTTTAAAATACAACCGCCTGCTTAGTCACCGATACTTGGTGTAATATAACACTTACAGACCGCCTGCTTAGGCTTTATAAGTACTTGCTACCCTTGACATGTAATGTTACCAGCGGACAACGCCTTTGGGTATCATTAAACGTCCCGGGTAACAACTATTCATGTTACCACAGCAGGCGGTTAATACTACTGTTAGTGAAGAATTTTTGATTTGTTTATTATTTGATTTATTATATCATTTTGCGAATGAAAATAGCAACTTTCAGACATACTTGAAGAAACAACCATGACAATTTGTTACGTCGTGGTTTATAGACAAATCTGTCTGACCCATCTTAAGTTTTATTTGAATACAGTTGTTATCTAGTGTAGTCTATCTTTAAAGAAACGCACGCATTTCTTTTTTTTTAACACTCGCGGTATCCCGTTTTTTATTTTTTATTCTTTTTTTTATTTTTATTTAAATAATTTGCATTTGTTCATAAATGTTGATTATAAAACTGTTTTTCCATATAACTAACTGGTGATTATATAACTAACTGGTGATTATATTGCACCAATTTTATATTCAATAAGGAGAAAATATGAAAACTCGGAACTTTTCATTTCAATATATGCGAGCAAGTTTAACGTTAAAACAATACATTAAGTTACACATTTCCATGCTTGATAGAAACTTCAATATTGCCGTATGTCCCTTTAATACATATACACAAGTATGCCATACCAGTTACTTAGTACGTTTCCGTGGAATAGTGTAAACCTCTTAGTATTTGGAGTCCGTAAAGGTAGCGCAGTCGATAACACTCGCGCCAATACAAGCCGGGCTCGATCCCGGTATCGGCGTTGTTACAATACGGTGATCGCCTCTCAGACACGCGGGACGGTGATCGCCTCTCACACACGCGGGACGGTGATCGCCTCTCACACACGCGGGACGGTGATCGCCTCTCAGACATATGGGACGGTGATCGCCTCTCAGACACGCGGGACGGTGATCGCCTCTCAGACTCGCGGGACGGTGATCGCCTCTCAGACTCGCGGGACGGTGATCGCCTCTCAGACACGCGGGACGGTGATCGCCTCTCAGACACGCGGGACGGTGATCGCCTCTCAGACACGCGGGACGGTGATTGCCTCTCACACACGCGGGACGGTGATCGCCTCTCACACACGCGGGTTCTCCAGTTTTATCCCACCTAATGGCCAAGCAACACTGTAATCCAGGCCATCGAGAGTGATTTGTATAAGCTTTGTAGCTTGTTTCGTAATGTTTCGACACATAACATGATGTGTGCCCGTTTTTTTTTAACGCAATGTTTGTACGCGACTAATGTTTTTTTTATTCGTTCAAGCGTTGTTGTGTTAATCAGTTGTATGCTGTCATGACGTCATCAATGATACCGGTACACAAGAAGAATTTAATTGAATTGGGGTTTTACGGCGCACCAACACAAGAATGCTTATATGGTGCCAAACAGGGATGAACAGACCAGACTCATCCTCCATTTACATCTAGATAAATAGTTGACAATAGTGGTACCGCCTTGAATAAGCTGTCACACGCTTTTTATAGAAGAAGGAAGGTATACTAAAATAGTTATTATTAACAGAAGTTGTAAGATGTGTAAAAATGGGATTGAATACCATTTTATAATAAAATGTTCCCAGTTACATATTGTAAGGGCTAGTTTTTTGCAAAAGTAAATGCTATTATTCCCTATTTTTCAATGTTGGACGATTAGATTAAATTTGACCTTATTCTCGGTAGTAATGATCATGATATCAACAATATTATGTATATCATTTATATCGGAGTTTTACAATTTTAGAAATAAATACTGAAAAGGTGATCCTTTGGAAGCAACAAACACAAACAAGAGAGAAAAGTAGCAGATTCGGTTTTATTGAGTCTGTTCATGAGAGGTAATTAAAGGATGCAACACCGCTCACGAACGAATTAAGTCGGTATTCAATAGGGATATAACATTTACTTGGTGAACACTACATAATTATGTGGTACAACTATATGAAAATATATTTAGATATGATCTCCCTCAGGAGTGGATTAATATAAGATAATTGACTGTTATTATAATTATAAATAAGCATATATATCGAGAGAGAGAGAGAGAGAGAAAGAGAGAGAGAGAGATAGAGAGAGACATGACATTTATTTTTTTGCTTCTTCTTTTACTCCTGCTTTGTATTTCACTGTGTATGTCTATGTGTTTTGGGGATATTCCTAATGTTGGTTTTAGACTAATAAAATATTTGATTTGATTTGATTTTGCAACTGTCATTGCATAAAAAGAATTGATTTTATCAATGCTTCATCACTCATATAATACTCGCAGGATATTTATAAGAACCAGCATCTCATAATTTTCAATTTCACGGTTCTTATATTTGAACAGTCTGAACTAACTTTTTTTCAAAACACATCTAACGACAGCTTAAGCATTCCACAGTCTCGACTCCATTTATCACGTTTTAGTTTTCACACAAACCAAATATCATTAAACTTTAAAAAGATACTTTTTATTTACAATGCTGTTTAGAAAGGCCGTGACAATCTCAGATTAAACTTCGATCAAACCCCGACTGCCTTAGCCTATATCCAATTCCTGGCTTTAAATCAAATTTTACTTTTGATGATGATAACGATTCTTAAAATGTCGGCAAGTATTTATACGAACCAGACAGAAATGATACGAACGTTTCAATAATCTTGGAGGAATTTATTTTACAATATGTCAAAAACCCTTCAATCACTTCATTCGCAGTGTGGTCCGGTGCTCCACGCAGAGTTAGGGTCATCGCAGGTGAAATGGACAAGAAAAAATGACCACATAGGGGTAAATTATGGACCGGGCATGTGCCAGTTTGACACCTAGTCCGGCCCATATCGTTCAATATCTCGGATTTTATACCCCATAACTCATCAAGAAGGATTTGGAGGCTTCATGTTTTATTGGTTAGATATGGGTTTATGTTGATATCTACGCTTTTCGTTTGATAACAGTTCGGATAAATTAATACGCGTCAATTGTCTATGTCTGTACGAAATATTAAAGGGAATGTAGACAGCCAAACCATATTTATTATTGAGAGTTCTGAACAACTTTTGAAAGGTGAAAGAATTTTAAAATTCCGATGATCGTCAAAGAAAAAATGCCAATTTGAAGGCCGTTCTAAAACGGATGTTATTACCATAGTACAGCATACTATATATCATTTAAAGGAAAGAAAAGCACTGTAAATAAAAGGAAAGTACTTTATCGGTCATATATCGCATTATTACATTTAATTCTACTTTTTCTTACAGTTTCTGTGATTTTTCCCGTATAAATCAGTAAATTGTCATATTTATAAATATTCCATATATATATATAATTATAGTAATTTCGAACTATGATGACCCATAGTTTCAAAAATGCGACTTCCATATCCGTTTCAAAAGAACCTTTAAATGCTCATATCTTCTCTGATTTTGATAATTATTTCACCCTTTTCTAGTTGTTGAGAAATCGAAATATATTGTTTTTCTGTATGCCTACATTCCCTTTAAGATGTAAATAATACAAATAAGATATGGCTTTCTAATGGACAATACGTTGGCGTGGATAGTATAAATGCTCCTCACGGTCTTGTCTTTTCATACATTTTATTATTACCGATTTTCATCAATAGCAATTTAGTTTATGATGCTATTTAAATATTTTTTGTGTGTTTTGGGACCCCCATTTTAAGACATTGTAACAGTTAATGTTATACTGTGCTTTATAGTCGGAACACAAAAACACAATTCTTTATTCACCAACTGCAGTCAATTTCTAATGTTGCCAATGCTTTTATTCCTTTCAAGTGTGCTTATAAGTAAGCTATATTTTTACCATATGCGTGTGAGAGAATTATGATGATCGATTGTGTTTGATATTGTTCCATTTGTAACGTTTGATTTTAAACAGTGCATACATTTTAACCCGCTAAGCACGACTATAATAGCCTTTGCGTCCATTGTAATCCCAGATCAGCCTGCGAGTAATGCGAGTAAGGGTTTACAATGTCCGGCTGCTGATCAGTCATTTCCCACAAAACACTCCTTTGTCACATAAATGGAATGGTCTTAATTTAAAGGAAGAACAGTCCATTATATATATGTAGCTGAGTAAGGGTTAATATGAAATAATTGCTTCAGATCAATGTCATCTATTTTCGCGCTTTTTATAATCATTAATGTAATATCATTTTCATAACTACTGGGGAATAAAATAATGAAGTGGCGATCACATCAAAGATTGATGATTTTATCCTGAACAAAGAGTAGTAACTGAATTGACGATAATTTAGGAAATAAAATATTTCCAGCGGGTTTATATTGTCCCAGATCAAAACCTGGTGGGCGGGACTTGAAGATCATCGAACCCGCGGGCCTACATCATCGATACCAAGGGCCGTAGGCCCGCGATTTCGATGTGTTTCAAGTCACAACCACCAGGTTTTGATCTCGCGCAATATAAAACCGCTGGAAATATTTTATTTTTATCTGATATGTATTTTTATGTATTTTATATGTTATATTTTAAGCGACGTTACGTTCCAACAACACATTTAAATAGGATGAGGTTGTGTATTCTTCTGATTTGATTTTGAGAGATAGCCATAAAATGTAAGTTGTGAGAATTTGTTTGTATTTTGTGCAATCTCCCGACAAAATGTGCTTCATGATACATAAAACTCCATGTTAGATAATAAATAAAATATTTCCAGCGGGTTTATATTGTGCGAGAACAAAACCTGGTGTTTGGGACTAGAACACATCGTAACCGCGGGCCTGCGGCCCTTGGTATCGATGAACTTCAAGTCCCGCCCACCAAGTATTTATCTGGGACAATACAAACCCGCTGGAAATATTTTATTTCTTAATTAAAATGACGTTCTAACGGCTGAAGGACGTGACGTCAGAGGTTTATAGAGCTTTTTTAAAAACTCCTCAATAGCCAATCAGCATTGAGTATTTGTGTGTTTTAATAGTGACCAAGTCGAGGCCTAACACGTTTGATACATGTTATATGAGTTACCTTTCTCGGGTATAACATGTTTTTGTTTTACGAATGTTTGCAAACCAGTTTTATCTGCTTCCAAGTGATTTACTTTTCAGTATAGGAACTTAAAGGGACACATGGCAATCTTAAAGTGGTTATCCAGCATTGATATTAGCGACTCGATTTATATATCTATACTCACCAACAAAATATGGTATTCCCATAGGCCAGTATTTGAGGGCAGGGTGTAGGACAGCTTAAACAGTGCTTTAAGTAAACTTCAATGAGTACTAAATATTCCTTTAAAAAGTTTCAAATTTTGCCAAGCAATACTCTTTTATGGATGCTATGGAAACCGTAAAGGGAGGTAATTTGATGATTTTTGATAATCAAAAGCTGCTACCTACACAGTCGATGTTGTGTTTTTCTGCGATTCTTTTCGAAAGCAACGTGTAGAAAATATTATCTTGGAATATGTATGTAATCTTCGTTGATTTAATGTGCTTTTAGCAAAATTGCACAGTTTAAGAAAAAGGGGGCTAACTCCTTTATAAACTGACATTTTCTAATTATCTAATTATTCTATATACATCAATAATTATTTCCTGTTTTGCTGTCTATATAATACGGGAAAGAAAAAGGGCTAGTTTTTATTTTTGCTCAGTTTACGATCCATTTTGACTTTACAAATGCTTGCATATAATTAAATAAAATTTTGAGTTTTCATTTGTTCGTCTTCTTCTACCATAGGTTTAAATATATTATTTGTGCCATTTTATCAGCAATTAGTAACATGCAAAAAAGCAATTTCTTTATTCTGTTCTGATATTAAATTTATGATTGCAAAAATGCAAGTGATGTAGAAAAACTAACGGGACGCCATGAGTTTTTTAAAAAAAAATCAAGATTGCGGTGTGTCCCTTTAAAGTGGGTACATCAGGATTTTCTTTGGGTCTGTGGATCCGACTTAAAAATGACAACTAGTGATATTGGCCTGAACTTATTACAATGAACCCATTTTTACAAAGAAATTCTTTTTATAAAATAATATGTGCTATCCTAGACTAAGCACCAGGAAGCTTAAGCATTTTTCGCGTCTGAATCAGCTTCATGCGGTTATTCCGATATGCTTTAGAAAATTTAAAAAAAAACAGAAATAGTAACTGATCATCAAGAATTTTTAACCTTAAAACCAGAATTTAAAATGAAACTGTTCAGGACGTTTTAGTAAGTATTATAACGCAGAAACCTACGTAATCAAATCATATTAAACACAGCATTATACTTCGCAAATTATGCCAAATTGGTTCGTTTTCCCGCGTTAAACTCTTTACTTATGAATCAAACTAGTAGATGATGCTCTATCTAGTGTAGATGCATTGTATACACAACACACATATCTAGTGTAGATGCATTGTATACACAACACACAGTATAATATAAACACTTTTTTTCAAATACCGAGATAAAAAAAGACAGCCGTCGACAAATTGTTTCAACTAACAAATGGGAACATCGAGTGAAAGAAACACTACTTTTGCGGTAATAACATACATAAATAAACGTCACAAAGGTCTGTATTATCGCCGTTAAGGGCTAAACTAAATACACTTTGCTTTTTACTATTTATTGTTATATTGTTGACTAAAATATAGCTCTTTTGACCTTGGTAAAAAAATATAAAAAATGACTTATAGCTGACCAATAAAACCGCGTATTACTTTGTTTGCGATGGGGCTAGGTTTTTGTGTTTATCTTAAGCAATTAAGTCATCAAAAACCGATTGATGTTACGCCGCCCAGGTATGCTGGTACAGTCATTAATAATCAATACACCGGCTACAACACTGTAGTAATTGTGTGCTTCATGGCCGCAGGGAAATTGTCACGATCCCCCGCGGCTGATGGAGTACACTTGTCACCAATAAAACGCGGGGGTAAACGTGTTCTTATGTGCTAAATGGCAACACATTTTGTTGTGTTGCGGGTTTTATTGCAGCGTAGAACACACATACTTACACAGTGATAACAACATACAGTTTATTAACATACAAAACACGTGTACTATAATACGAATCTTATTTGCGAACGGACACACGGACATATTGTAGATCTGAAATGCACTTATCGGATGTCAAATTAAATAAACGATTTATTTTTAATATAATCAACATAATGTTTAAGGAAAACAAAATGCGTATTGTATGACCATTTCTATACTTCAGTGTCAACACTCACTTTAATTAAGAGGTCATTATGTCAATAAGTTAATAAAACTCATATCTATGAGCCACTTATATTCGAAATTCGAAAAAAAGGTTAAATATATAAGGTATTGGAACCGGTAGTGAGAACTATGCCTTCTGGGAGCTCAAACATGGTTTAAAACATGGATCGCGCTCTTCGTTCAAAGGTGTTAGATTTATCTTCTAAACAATCTTAATTATTATATCGCTATGCATGCTTAAATCTGCTCAAAACTATAACAGATGAAAATGGAGTAGTTTCGTTTTAATAATTTACAACCATGTGTGAATATATTGATAAACTACCTGGAAAGGTTCACCATTAGTGCTTCGTACGGTTGTCTATTGCATTTATTATATTTGTTTTTGTCCTAACTATATGTAACCATATAGCGGAAGACGCGTTTTATTGATGACTTTAAACGTATGATAAATCGGGTGAAACGTACTTTACAAAGCAAATCATAACGGAAAACAATAACATATTTTTTGATATTGTTTATTTCACATTCACATCCGGATTGTATTCAACAGCCAATCAGATTTCTCTCTCTTTCTTCTGCCAAACTGCAGAACAACGGAGACAGGAGATAAAATAAAATAAATGGTTTAAATATGCACTTTGCATTTTAAATGCTGATAACACGTTCGATATTTCACTAGTAAAATCTATTGGCATAGAAGGTTCAAAACAATTAATACACGTAACACATTACTCATTAAATTGTCAACATTTGTCAATACTTTTTAAATTCAAGCATAATTCTCAAGCGGAACATGCATTAGAAGTCAAACGAGAAAACATAAGGAGATATATATGACCTTATATCACTATGAGCTGCAGAAACACATTTTCTGATGGCTTTAAAAGTTAGATACCCATCGAACACCAATCAAACAATGCTTTAGACGGACTTTGTTTAGCTTTCTAGAACAGCATTATGTTGTGTGTTTTTTGGTTGAGAGAATGAAATAATGAATTATTTTGGAATACCTATTTTTTAACATTTGTGAAAAGGTCGCCATGCCTCTTAAAATACAAATACATGTACAATTTCTGCTCAGTCGGGGACTAGAGGGCGAGAACGGTAGCAAGCATTTTTCACTACCGTTCATGAACAGTCTCAGTCAATCCGAGACTGCAAGATATTTTGTATTCATATCGTATTCGGCGATTTCCATCATTTCATACTCTCATTTTTCTTAAAATACAAAATTCTGATAAAATGACTTGTATTACGATTGCTATTGAACCATATTTAACTAAAGAATGAAAGAGAAAACCATATTCGCATATCTGTAGATTGAGAAGTATCACCTGTTTGTTCGAACGGACAAACTAAAATGAGAAAAACTGTCCTATAGAAAGCACAGCACCCAAACGCGATGACACCGTAGGTCCGCACTACACCTCAAACAAAGAGCAAATTAAATGTTCAACGAAAAGGACAGTACACAGCACCGTACATCTCTGACCTATACTATAACTTATTGACACCGTAGGTCCGCACTACACCTCAAACAAAGAGCAAATTAAATGTGCATTGAAAAGGACAATACACAGCACCGTACATCTCTGATCTATACTATAACTTATTACCAGGATACGTTATATCTTCGCATCACAAGCTCTCAAATTCGGTAGATTTCTGTTCACACCTGGTCCCTGAAACATAATTGATCCTGACATTTACACCCCGCTGTTGATAATTATCGCGCCATTTCTCAAGTTGCTGTATAATCTTACCCCATTACCTTATTCGTTACAATATTCTAAAATTGTCAAACCGCTGGCAAAACAATCGGATTTTCGAGTTGCCATTCAGAGTTGTAGAGCTGACTTTTGTGTTTAGATTCTCTTTGCTACAACACCAAGTGCCATTAAAAGTGATATTATTGACATGCTGGGTGGTCGAGAATAAAGTCTGTGCCATCCGTCACTTTGAATTTCCACTGAAATTCTATCGTAGTCGTCCTGGAACAAACCGTAAAGACTTGGTGGATTATGGATTATTTGGTTATTAGAGTGAAGAAAAACAACTGCATGGTTAGTGGTCGAGCCATTTACAGCCCGCCACTACGCTCTCCTCTTTGATTGTGCGATAACCCGGCAGATTATGGACCCTACGGTGATGACTACCTCAATCCTTAAAAGGATGGTAACGTTTGATACTTGTCCTAAATCGTCTGTTACGCATCCGTAGCTGAGGGGTTAACGAAGTTGCGTTATAGACATCCCCTCACACCGCTCGAACTGGGAGCTCAACTATCGGTTCATGAACAGTCTCAATCAAACCGAGACTGCAATACTTTTTCTCCACCACAAAAAATCGACCGTTGAACACCAAACAAACACATACACATTGTATTGTCGTGCCCCACATCGTTTATTTTGTTGTTGTTTTGGAATTTGCCAAGTGTTGAGTACTTCTAGGGTTTTTAATACTAGTATGTATATGTACTTGATAATATTTGTGTTGCTATTTCCTTATTAACACTGTCCTGTTTAACAAATGTGATACTAGGATAAGAGTGAGGTTTGATGTATGCTTAAATCTGCTAGAAACTCCAAGTGGGCGTTTTGCCACTCAGCGTCCCAAGGCGGCACCTCTCTTGTCAACCATTGTATGTTTATGGTGGCGTCTCAATGTTGGCTTTTATGCATCCTTGTACGTGTTGTTTGTTTTGAATACGTGTTTGAGGGTGGCTGATTACTGGTTCGAATTTCGAAAAATGAGAAACAATATTGCTGGTCGTCTTTACTTTTTGTTTGTTTTGTTTTTGTTTAAAGAAACGCTGGTTAGTACTGGTTAGTTTATTTTATAAAAGCAGAAACACCGGTGTTGGATTTTTGTAAAAAAATAAACGCTGATAATTACTTGTTAGTATGTTTAAAAGACTAAAACACCGGTTAATGTTTGTCAGTGTATCTAAAACAGAAACACTGGTGATGGTCATTTTTCTTTTTTAAAGAAACATTGGTTACGTTCATGCAGTCTTTATTAAACTTGTTAAAAAGTTTATCAAAACACATTATGAGTCTATCATTTTGATACTCACCCCATGTTTAGTGGTTGACCCATTTACAGTTCGCCACTATGCTTTCCTCTTTGATTGTGCGATGACAGAACATATTGTGGACTCTATGATTACGTCTGCCTAAATCCTCAAAGGACGGTAGCGTCTGATGCTGGTCTTAAATATGGTCTTGTCGTACCCTTAATAGTTTGTTCTCTTGTATCTCTGGCTTCTGTCAAGTCACTGAGTAATTGCTTTGTGGCTTTCTAGGCTTTTGTTTTTTATATTCATATATACATGATCATTTATATGTTATACTTATATTGCTCTTAATGCTGCATTGTTTGTTAGAGAATATAACCTGGGGGGATATCTTTATTTACACTGTCCCGTTTCATTGGGATGATAGTAGGGTAAGAGTGAGGTTTGGTGCATCCTAGAACCTGGTTTAAAGCCCCAGCGGCCCTTTTTGCCACTGACAGTTCTAAGGCGGTAGCCCTATTGTTAACACTTGTATGTTTGTGTTGTCGTGTCTTGCCTTTTAATCATCTGTTAAATTGTTTGTTTTTATGCGTGCTTTTGGTTGACTGTAGTCCTTGAATGGCGCATTTCCTGTTCGACCTTTATATCTTCTTTAAATGGTTTATTCTGTTGTTGCACTGGACACTGCCAAGTCATTGAATACTTGCTTTGTAGCTTTCTAGGCCTTTTTACATTTAAATACACATGCTCTAGTTTTCCGTGTTATTGTTGTTTGTTTTGATGCGTGTTTCATGTTGACTTGTCCTTGAATGCAAAATTTCCTGTTTTTCGGCTTTTAGATATAATTGTAATGCTGGTTAGTTAAAACAGAAGAAGTAGATATGAATGTCGAACAGGAAAGGTAGCATTTAAGCACCACAGTTAAACACAAAAATACGCATCGAAACAAACAACAACTACAATGTAAATAAGAGACAATGTATGTGACATGACAAACTTTAAATGGTTGACAATAGGGCTATAGTCTTGGAACGGTCAGTGTAAAAAAAGATCTCTGAGGGTTTAAACCAGGGTAATGGGTGCAGGCTTAAACCAGGGTATTGGGTGCAGGCCTAAACCAGGGTATTGGGTGCAGGCTTAAACCAGGGTAATGGGTGCAGGTTTGAACCAGGGTATTGGGTGCAGGCTTGAACCAGGGTAATGGGTGCAGGCTTAAACCAGGGTATTGGGTGCAGGTTTAAACCAGGGTATTGGGTGCAGGCTTGAACCAGGGTATTGGGTGCAGGTTTAAACCAGAGTATTGGGTGCACTAATTCTTACTCTAATCCAATTGTCATCCCAATAAAACGGGAAAGTGTAAATCGGTGTAAAAAAAGAAATCCTCGCCAGGATAACAGGAACACTGAATAGTGCTCTAAGTGTATCAAAACGCAAAAAAACACTGGTAACTGCTGGTAGAATGTTTCCAAAATCAGATCCATTGTTAGGAATTTTTAGTGATTCTGAAAAGCGGAGCTGGTTGTTTAAAAAACTCAGAAACGTTGGTTGGTGCTGATAATTGTATTTAGAAAACTCAGAAACATTGGTTAATGCTGGTTAGTTTAACAAAATAGAAAACACTGGTTAGTGCTGAAAGAGTATCAACACAGTGAAACACTGGTTACTTCTGGTATATATATTTTTTTTCGTTTTTTTAAAGAAACAGTGATTAGTGCTGTTAATATGTGGGGAAAAACACATACACATAATAGTGCTGGTCAGTGTATTTGATTAATCATTATGACCATAAAATACAAATGCAAATAACAAGCAATTGTAGATAACTGAATTGTGATTTAGGGCTTGTTTTAATGTACGTTCTTTTTTTTTAGCTAATGCTCCAAGAAATGTTTACCATATGTTCCTTATTAAAAAAAGGCTCCAAACAAACCGTCAGCATTTGTTTTAATGTATTCGTGTTTATATTTAACATGAACCCTTCTTGATTCTTGAACTTAGATCTCCAATACATACATTTTTTTTAAATAATAGCCCTACATAATAGTCTTTTGAAATGTGCCTGCAACATTTGATTGCATGTAGTTGCTTTATTTTATCTTCACAAACTATCTAGTATTTTCTACGGTTAGAGACAGGCATTGGGAAAATGTTGAGAAACATATTTGCAGTTGGTTTCACATGGTAACGTTATCTAACGCGTCGTCAGGATGTCAGACCCTTGGAGTGCGCTCATTTCTCTTTTAATTCACTTTAAAAGTTTCCTTATCAAAGCTTTTGACGGTTGATAACACGGATAAGCTATCAAAAGAAGTTTCATTAATTCTGACCCTCACTTGTAACCTGCTCTGCAGCATTAACAAAGCATCCCGACTCGATCAAACACCGTATCACGCGTGTCCATATTGCAGGAGAGATTCGTTCCCGTATCATTGCTTGTGTGCATATTGGCAAAGTTGCCTGGATAACCCCCAGAAAGATTAATTAGTTCTCTTATTTACTTTGTAAGGCGGTGGGCCTGGACCTATAGCCTAATGACAACGAAGACACACACTACTTTCCAAATAAATATGATTTCATCCCAACTGGAGGAATTTTCTTTAACTCCTCTTATATTCATTTTCTCGTAGTAACCAACGATGTCTAGAATTACTATCTGCTCCAATCAAGTTTTGTTTGAGCAATTGTCCAGTATCGATCTACGATCTTTTATTGGAATAGGTGGCAATCAATTTGAACTTTTTCACAATCTTGGTGTGTAAACAGACTTCTGATACTAATAGCAGACGATTTATCAACCGTCGCCGTTTGTAACGCTAAATTAAACCAACTCATCCCGACAGGTCTTTTTAAATATATGGAAATGCTTCCTGATATTCCGAAGCACTTTCTATCAATATTTGTAAACGAGAATTTGGCTTGCACACTTTCACCGCAATATGCGGGTAATTTTCTCATCCGGGCTGACGTCATTTGCAACCTGGTTATAATATGTGTGTTACGCGGAAGCCTTTTTATTTGGAGAGGTGTTTTGAGAGTTACCACTGAAGCAGAATCCTTTTTCTTTGGAGAGGTGTTTTGAGAGTTACCCCGGAATCACAGATGACTTTTTATTTGGAAAGGTGTTTCTCCTGAAGGCACAGAAACCTTTTTATTTTTCAGAGGTGTTTTGAGGTCACAGAAGCCTTTTTATTTGGAGTGGTGTTTTGAGAGTTACCACTGAAGTTACCGAAGCCTTTTTATTTGGAGAGGTATTTCTCCTGAAGGCACAGAAACCTTTTTATTTGGAGAGGTGTTTTGAGGTCACAGAAGCCTTTTTATTTGGAGTGGTGTTTTGAGAGTTACCACTGAAGTCACCGAAGTCTTTTTATTTGGGGAGGTATTTCTGCTGAAGGCACAGAAACCTTTTTATTTGGAAAGGTGTTTTGAGAGTAACCCCTGAAGTCACAGAATACTTTTTATTTGGAGATGCGTTTTGAGTTACCGCTGATGTCACAGAAGACTTTTTATTTGGAGAGGTGTTTTGAGAGTTACCTCTGAAGTCACAGAAGACTTTTTATTTGGAGAGGTGTTTTAAGAGTTACCCCGTTTATGTATCGCGTACTTTGCTTCTAGGCGATTATTTAGTCATGTAATGGTTCTTTGTTTTGAATGTATTGTCTGGTTGACTGCCTTCTGTAAATGATACATAAAAGTTTTACTTTTATATGTATCTAGATGTAGTATTTTTCTTACGCTCTCTAGATTTTTGAACATTTATCTACAAGTGAATATATCACGATTTAAAAAAATATATAAAAAAAAGTAATAATAATAACACAAGTAGCAGATACTGATTGTGAACTGCAAACTGTGTATGGGTTTAGATTGGGGTTGAACACGTTTGTAACACTCTATTTCATTAAACGTAATGAAGGGATGAAACAAATTAATCTTCGAGCTTTCTTTCTACCGGATTGACAAGATGTTATAAACTACAGACATGTGAATACCTCTGTAATCTGTGGTGATGGGCATGTGCATTACCTACAGGCACATGGATTAATGTAATCAGAGCTATGTCTACGAGGATTTCCTTGGATAAAAGTTTCTGTGGCTATTTCATACTGTTGGTCTAAGAATAATTAAATGTTGATGAATATGTTTGCATATAGAGTTATTCTTTATTTTGATAGTTTTACGTTGTCCCATTAATGAGTGTTTTTTGCCGACTGTGTTCTGTGAAAGCTACATTTAACACTTTCGCCGCCAAATTGCAAATGTCGTCTGCTGAAATTTGAATTAAAACCATCCGGGTATATTTTATATAAAAAGTGTTTTTGAAAACATTCTTACTGAGTGGCGAACAGTGTAAACCCTGCTCAGCCTGCACATAGTGTATGTTGATCTGGGTCTACAGTGGTCGTAAAATCGATAGTTTCGACAGTGGCAGCGAAAGGGTTAACCTGTTCGACTTTCATACCTATATTTAGATATCCAGAATAGAAGGATTGCAAAGCAATACTCCACTGTGTCTTATCTTCCTGTACTCGTACTACAGATACCATGAAAAGGAGTATGAAAGGGACATTTTATGTCCTATAACCATCTTGTTTCCTCATTTGTTTGTTTTATGGTGAAAAAAAGGTCAGTGTTTTATTCTTCACAGTTTCTATCGACTAAGATTCTAACTATAAATATATAGGATGTTGAGCATCTCTAACAAACTAGGCAGCATTAATATGCAATATAATTACAACACAGCACTGATCATGTATATATGAATATAAACAAAAATAAGTATAAAAATCGAACAGGAACTGCAGCTTTCACAGAACACAGTAAACCCAAAAACACGCAAAACGACAAACATGAATAGCAACGTTAAAGGCATATGACGTCACACACGCAAAAAGGGTTGACAATAGTCAGTGGCAAAAAAAGGTCGCTGGGGGATTAAACTAGGTTCTAATGTGCACCAAACCTCACACTTACCCTACTGTCATCGCAATAAAACGGGACAAACAACAGGATAAATTAAAGACGAGGCATATGACATCACATATATGAAAGGGTTGAAAAGAGGGCTAACGCATTGGAACAGTCAGTGGTAGAAAGGCCGGTGGGATTTTAAAGAACTCACAATACTATTATCTCCCTTGAATACTCTTGCCCTACAGATGAAGGAGGTAGATAAAAAAAACAAGTTCGCTTTTCTACATTTTACAGGATACATTGATTTATCTTACCAGGTTCTAAATCTACAGCATTTTAGGAAGAGATCACAGAAAAATGCATGTTGATATAAGATTTCTAGCTAATTCTGTCCCATTTTACACATCATGGGTCTAATCATCACGGGGTTGTATTTTTGTCTAAATTTTGATAGGTGTCGCGCAAACATGAAATTAAAAAAAGTTCAATCTGGTAAATATTTGTTAAATGTGTTTTAAATTGCAGATATTGGATCAATGAAGAATTTAAGCATAAATACATGTTGCAAAATCTGTTTTATCTCTATGCCACGAACAAAAACATTACAATGGGACCCTATGGAAAATTAATTGTGGTGTGAGACGTAAACCAGGTTTAAGGGTGCACCAAACCTTACTCTTACCCTATTGTTATCCATTAAAACGGGACATTGTACATGAACAAATCCTGACAAACTAGACAGCATTAACAGGGAATATAAATATAACACAAAGATGATCATGTATATATGAATATGAAAAAAGCAGCATAGAAAGCCACAAAGCTTGTACTCAGTGACTTGGCAGACAACAGAGCAACACGAGAATAAAACACTAAGGCACGACCATACAAGAATCAACACACACATCAGACGTTAACATCCCTTTCAGAATTTAGGCAGACTTTATCATATGATCTTAAATCTGTCTGGCCATCGCACAATCAAAGAGGAAAGCATAGTGTCGAACTGTAAATGAGTAAACCACTACACATGGTAGGGCCATATTGGCATAGCCTCTTTTAATACATTTTATAACGCGTAATTGATTACTACGACCAAGGATCTTTCGAAGTTTGTAAATCACGTCACTACAAAAGTCAGGTTGTGATAGTTCCTGTCGCAGAAAAGTTCTTAAATCACGTTTATATTTTAAAGTAGATCAGGGTTCAACTTACGATACTAAACAAGACCCTCTTGCCCCAATATTTGCTTACCACGAAATAAAATATGTCTTAATGTTATAACCCAAAATAAAGTTACCAATAATTTAAAATTGATCAATATGCAGTACAGTACAGAGTAATCCCGTTTCGACGACGCTCTAGGTATTTTCAACGTGACGCAATCATGCGGATTTGTTTGGTCTTTTCCTTTGCTTCCTGTTTTCGCATATGAAGATTAACCCGATTTTATAACGGTATAAGTATATGTCTACATTAATTTTGGGGTAGAATACATGCTGATGTGTTTGGCGTTCCAGTTTCCCTGATCTACATGTTGATGTTTTTTGACGTGCCATTAATGATGGTTTTGGCGTGCCAGTTTTCCTTACCTACATGCTGATGGTTTTGACGTGCTAGTTTCACGGACCTACATGCTGATGGGTTTAGTGAGCTCGTTTCCGAGACCAACATATCGATGATTTTGTTCTGTCGGTTTCCCTTACCTACATGCTGATGGCTATGGCGTGCCAGATTCCCTGACCTATATGCTAATGTGTTTGACCTGCCAGTTTCCCTAATATACGTACTGAGTGATGTGTTTGGCGTGATGCCCGTTTCCCTGATCTACATGCTGATGGTTTTGACGTGCCAGTTTTACTGAACCACATGCTGATCTGTTTGGCCAGCCGGTTTCTGTGACCTATATTGCTGATGTGTTTGACGTGCCAGTTTTTCTGACCTACATGTTGATATGTATGGCCTGGCAGTTTCCCCGATCTACATGCTGATGATTTTGGCATGCCAGTTTCCCTGACCTTAAGTGTTACTAAGGATATCATCAATCAGCTGTAAGGGGATGTGACGTGACTACACAACACCACGTGCCATCTTCAATCATTTGTTCCCTATCAACCAGATCTGTCCGTGCCTAGAATCTAAACAATCAGAGCAAGAATGCTACAGAAGAAAACAATACTAGTGTAAACAAAACTTGGATTTGTTAATTGCCTGTAGACGAGTAGGTAGAAAAAATGAGGACCCCAACGAAGAACTTGTCCATTTGAGCTTTCTCGTTGCATAACTACATTATTGTTATTATTGTTATTATTATTATTATTATTATTATTATTATTAATAATTATGATTATGATTATGATTATTATTTGTATTATTATTATTGTTGTTAGTATTATTATTATTATTATTATTATTATTATTAATGATAATAATTATGATTATGATTATTATTATTATTTGTATTATTATTGTTATTATTATTATTATTATTATTAGTAGTAGTAGTAGTAGTAGTAGTAGTAGTAGTAGTAGTAGTAGCAGTAGTAGTAGTAGTAGTATTGTTGTTAAGGTAATACCTTTAAGGACTACACTTTTTAACATGTTTAGAACATGTTCCTATTCCTGTTCCTATTCCTGTTCATTCCTGTTCCTATTCCTGTTCCTTTTCCAAGGAAATGTACAGACTTCACATCAAGAGCCGTCGGTGACATATTTAAAGGGACCATTGGTAGTTTTGATGTATTATCGAGCGTGGAATTGGAACTCCATGATCATTTTGCCTTCAAACCTGCTTGCATATAATTAAAAGAAGTTATTAAATATTAAGTGTTTATTTGTTCCTTGTTACTCTACCATATGAGTAAATACATCATTGATGCAATGTAACAAACAGTTAGTAATATTCAAAAGCAAATAATCATGCAATCGTTTTGAAAAATTAATTGAACGCCGCGACTTTTAGTAAAAAAAATAATTCCGAGTTCAAAGTGTAACGTACGTATATTGTTTTCATCACAGCTGCGTTGCAACACTATGCAGACGAGTCAACAAATATCCTGTTTTTTTATTTTACTCACCAGATTAATGGTGATCTATTAATTTACCCCGTAATATGTTTGTGAGGGGTCGGAGTGGGCCATCCCTCAACTAACCTTACATAAATAACATGTAATATGCATTAAATTCGTTTGTTTTTGTTAACAAAATAATAGGAAATTATAATCAAGTGAATAAATGCATATTGTAATCAGAGACAGTATAAATTGGGCGGTTTTCTTTTTCTTTTCAATTATAGATGCATATTATACAATTTTGATAGGCAAATAAAAAAACTTAGTAATACTAACGCCAAGTTTTCAAAACAAAAAAGTAATGTTTTGTGTAAAAAAAAGAGAAAATAAAGTTTGTTAACGCCTATTGAATATTTTCTTTTTTTCAAGATAAAGATATCAGTATTATTGTTGGTGTATTGTATTCGTAATGTTGACAAAGTATCATCCAAATAAACTGACCAATCAGCGAGCAGTTAATTTGAGACACCTCTAAATTCTGGTAGGTGATAAACTCGGTCTTTATCCTTGATGTTCAACCAAGTTTACTGTTAAATGTTATGTATTTGCAGTACGATTATTTTGAAACACTGCATATGTATACACATTTATGCAAATTGAATCAAAATATGTATCTTTCAAAATCGAATCTTGAGAAAATTGTCATCTTTTTACTCCGCCAAAGATTTTTATTTTACTATAGAACCTAAGGATAAAAACCAAGTAACACAGCTTTTATTACCTAGTGAAAATAAGATCAAATCTCAACATTTTGGCTATGTAAAATTATGAATGGTTGTCTTATCCTATTTTATAGAAATATGTTTGCTTGAGAAAAGTATCTGTATTTAAATATATCTTACTTATCTCTCAATTGTAAATTGTATATTTACCTATAGCTAAACACAACTCAAGCACTTTAAAATATGCCTTTTTAAGTATTATACCTAAACATTTTTGGCAGTTTAAAAGTAGTAAATAACAATTATCAAGTTACTTACTGCTTCAGATTTATATTAATGAAGTAAAGAAACTCTTTCATCTTCGCATGAAATTTACTTTCTGTCTAATATTATGACAGTTTTCTCTCAGAATTTATGACATTTAACTAAAACTGCAAACTGGTGAAACTTCAAGACATTATCCAGCAGTGATAGTTTGCTGATAAAAATCGCGTTGAACGAGATTTTCACGAATTAATGAGAAATGTCAGAACACTTGTCAGATTGTTAATAACACGAGCATGTATAATTGTTAACGGTCAAAATATCTTAAACAGGATTTGGGGTTTAGGTACTATACTTGAATAAGCCAATGATTGTTTTTGATCTTATCTTACACATTTGTAATGAAAAGGAGTAAATGCGTCGAGGGATTTAATATAAATATATTGTTTAATATGTCACTTTTATCCTTCCGGTACACGCGAATATTTTATACCCATGTTCGTGAATGATCAAACCATTAGTGGTTTAAGTTTTATTGTTTGTAAACTTTTTGACGTAAATACTTAGGTTATTATTTCAAAAGAAGGTATTGCAAAAATGATAATTACAGTTTAACCGCATACTGTTTGTTAAACAATTAACATTTTATCCAATTTTTATTGCTCTGATTTAATTTTTGTTTCGTGTTAGAGTGAAACATAGACAATTGGTCGACCCGTTAATGTCTTCGTCCTAACAAATAGTGTTCTTGGCTCTGCGTCAGTACAGGTACAAATTTGTGAATGAAAAATTAAACATCACAATGATCAAATTAAATATCATTTACATCCCGCTGAAAACGAGGTTTTAACTACGAGCGTGAATACATTATGTTTCTTTTTTAAAATAAATATCATATTTCCGCATTTAAGTTGTTACTTGCGTTAAATGTTATTTCAAATGTCCAAATGCCGTGCAAAATGTGACCTTTGTGGTAATTTTAGCATAACCTTTGTTTTTTGTTTTTTTTCTATATTTAAGAAAAAAGCCAAATTATATTCGTGAGGAAAGAAAATAAAATATTACTGCTAGGCATGAGCAAAAACATTAATTTAAAGTATAAAGCACTGCAGTAACGGAATAGCGGCGAAGCTTCGAGGATAAATCACCGACAAGGGACGAAGAGTAGAAAAGCATGCAATAAACTACTCACCAAAAGAAGATATACTAGCAAAAGAAAATAACATTTAGAAGCTTTGCAAACGCTGTTAGACGATATATAATATATGGCTCAACAGAAAATTGTAGCCAAAGTGGGAAATATTTGACGAGTTGTTTTTATGCGTATTTATAGCGGCGAAGGTGATTGAAGCGCGTGTTTTGCATAGTTTTCCTGTAAGCAATTGTCTGCAAAGTACAGAAATCGCAATTATCTTGCTTCCAATGCTTTTAGTGAAAAAAAACATAAATCCGTCTTCTTCATTATATATAGAATTCAAAATCTTTAGTATTTCCCATTTTTAGAACTTAAACACCAAACGACATATGTCATTTTTATCTAATTTTTGTGCGAATTTTTTCTTCTTTTAAACATCATTAATTGTTATATGTTTGTCTATGCAGTAAATTGATCCGTGTATACTGTATATATATATATATATATACTATAAAAAATAAAGACTATTTTAAATTGTTTAACTCCGCCAAGCTTTCTATCTATAAGTATATACTATATATATATATACTTATGCGAGGAATTCAACATCCCTGATATTTTGACAGGTGAGAATGATATACTACCTTGAATAAGTACCTATGTATCAAAGTTTATTACAAATATTTGTTCAGCTGAGCGTTTGACGGTAAAACAATGCCCATTGTTCTGTTCGTGCGTTATTTTTATATACTATCCAAAACGCGGCCTGTCTGTTTCCTCCAGTTTTCAAAACGGCGCGTGATATATATCCCTGCGGCTTGTTTGTTGCTCCGTCTACTTTGTGTGTATTTGCTGACATTTCAGACGCGGAATCCATGTATCTATCATCCGTTTCATTCACAAAATACACAAAAACAATGCAATATTTCAGGATTAAATTACGAAAATCAATGAATTTTGTTTACATCTGCTTGGCTTACTCATTTGTCATCGTGTTAACCACACTAACAAAAGTCACATACTGTTCTACCTACCAGTTTGCTAGTATATAATACGTATAATTTATGAGATAATGAGGCTGTGTGTTTAATGAGAACGTATGTTGCCTTCCCGTCCACTTTGCCAGCATGTTCCTAAATTATTAACTTGGACGTGTATTGATAACCCTCGCCTTTATCGCCTCTCCGACCATATACATCATATCATTTCAATTGAATTATGATTACCCCCTATCTGTTAGGGAGACTAATTTATTGTTAGACAGAAATAAAAGGACAAAGAACACCTTTCACGTTTTTGTAGCAGACATGTTACTAACTAACATTTTGTTGAACGGTTTTATTTATTTCTTCAAGTTACTCTGTATAGTTGCGCGGTAAACGTCGGGTTCCCTGACATATCCAGTCAGCGGTGCACTCGCTTCCCGATAGAAGGGTGATATGTCAACCTGTCTCTTCTATCTTTCTTCACAAATGGTAACTGGCAACTTGTATGCAAGGAAACATATATAACCGGGAATAACTGGCAATATGAACACCCGCGCTATGACAGACTTGACAACCGGCAGCAAGGAAACGACAGCAAAATCTTGGTTATCAGTCAGTGCTCTAGCCTGATTAGAACCAGAGCTTTTACTTCAGTTTAACATCTAGCATCTTCTCATATGTTGTGTTGAGTACACTCGATTTTGTTTTTATTGTCTGGAATATTATTATTTTTCAATTTATCATTCAAGGAAACGTAGTATAGCTTTACAAATCGTTTTTCGACGAAATTATTTATATTTTCAAAGTCTGCAATCATACACGACTAGCGCTTCTTGTGAAACGTTTTCATATCGTTCGACTAAACTGTTCTACGTTTTATTGTTTTTCCTCTGAAGCAATTGCAATAGCTCGGATTCCAGCACTTGGATTACATAGTGTGTGTGTGTATACTCTGGATATACGTGTGATGACGTAGTTATGACGTCGGCTGCTAGATATGGCCCTCGGATACGCTGCACAGTCAAATGCAGACAGTAGCGGTGGATATTGCATACACTTTAGTTTTAGTTGTTTAACAATTATGCATATTTATAAATCATTTCATTTATTTTAATTGTGCATGCTACTTGATAATAAAAATGTATTGTTTATAGTAGACATTGAACGTTTCTTAAATCACATGCTTATTTCGCTTAGTTTTGATTGCCATCAGAACTATTTCTATTTTATCCGTCGTGCTTTTTAAAAAGTATTTGACAATATGCCTTCTTTTTAAATACTCGAAATTGGTTAACACGCGTACCACGAAAAAGACCCAACAGTAGGCGACGGTTGTTTAATATTTGAATTTTTAATTTACTAAACCAGATATAAGGGCTTAGTGTTACTTTGTTGTTTCTTATGCGCTAAACATAATATTTTCTTCAAAAGAATCTACTCCCTTGATGTTTATTGACTAAGTTATAAAACATATCCTTTAATCTATCCATGTCTTTAAGTTGATCCGCGGAGCGATCCTTGTGTGTGCCTTATCTGGCCGGACATCCACCCTGACTGTTACGCCATTTGTATAGTGTCGTCCTTGTATCGATCACATGTTATTTTCATTTTATTTTTTTGCCGGCTTTTAAAATAAGAAGTAAATAAATACCTAATACATACCGAATTTATTTTGTTGGATGGTAAGACAATAAATAATGTTAATATTCGTCCCACGCATGATCCAGGTGGTTCGTGTGCCTTTTAATTTATTGTGCGTGTACAAATCAAATTACCATGATATGAACACATATCAAGTATGCATTTGTTTTATTCTCCATTGACTTCCTCAATATTCTATAGAACCGGGTTTGGTTAGTTATATTTGCAATTGTATTATTTTGGTATTGTTGACAATGCTTAATTACATTGTTACGGAGTATTAATTTAAATATCAAACGGGATTACTTTTTGAACTTTGTTTATTTTGGATATTGTTTATATATACGTGGACTTGCATATACCGATTGTTGGTGTTGTTGATTTTGTCTGACCTGTAGATGTATTACAATTAGTGTATTACCTTACTTTAGTATAGAAACTGTCTGTAATGTTGGTATGTGCTATATTATTTGTCTAATGTTATATCATTTGTCTAATGTTATTTCATTTGTCTAATGTTATTTCATTTGTCTAATGTTATTTCATTTGTCTAATGGCATTTTAGATTTTTGATACTTACCACGACGTTATTGGTTTGAACATTTTCAATTTAATAACGATAAACATATAATTAACATTGTTTGTTGAAACATACGTAATTATTTTCGTAATTTGAGTTTGCCAGATGCCGAAGCATAACATTTGGTACTTTATAATCATTATGCTCTTAAATTGAGTTTTCTTTTAAATTGATTTATACATTTATTAAAGTTCATTCACTGTGCATGTATGTTATAGTCATTATAGTTTTATTTAATGTTTATTAGAACAATTATTTTGTTTAATTGTTTGCCTTATTCGTCTGTAACTACGCACTCGTTATTTAGGTAGTTATTTAGGTGGATATATGAATGTGTTATTGAAATTAATTACTCTTGCACGAGTTTACGTAATCGTTATATTTTAATTTGATTTTTTCAAAAACATTTATCCATTGACTTATAGTTTCTCAGATTTTCTTTGCTGAGTGTTTTCAATTTGATATTTTATGTTGCGGAAAACGTATTATTTAAAAAACAAAAATATCTATTTTTAAGAAGTACTTCTAATGGTCGTTTTCTCTCGTTTACTACAATAGTACAAAAAATATACAATCATCAGTATAAGGTAAAACATATGGACCGTACATCTGTATACATTTATTTTATAATTTATAAACATAATTGTTTATAAATTAACAAAACAAAATTAACAAATAAGTTAAATTATTATTGTACGCGTTCAAATCGAGTCAATAAGTTATGACTGAACAATTACCAATTATTTAAACAACGATAACGTATATTTAAAGCGAAATCAAATCTAGTATTTTGAAATATAAATACGCACACAACCATATAATTTATATGATGATTAATGCCTTACATTGTAATTATGCAAATTTTATTAATTTCAATTCTACTTTATTACATTGCGAAACACAATAATAATAATAACAATAATAATAATAATAATAGTAGTAATAGTAGTAGTAACAACAATCATAATATGAATAGACAAATCACTACGTTTGTTATTTAAAAAAATGCATGTTTAGTCATTTCATGCAGTTTAATGAGAGTCCCTGTCCGATAGGGCCAGAGTGATACATGTATACAACTGGTTAGTTTGAGCTCTATTCTGTGAGTTTAATAATTCAGTTAAAATTACTATTTCACATCTGAAGGTGCTATTTGAAATTCAGAAATCATATTGTTGTTCTGCACTATTTATTTATTTCCAATTTACGTAGAATATTTAGAATATTGAAAAACAAACAAACATTGCACTGTTTATAATGGCCATAAATGCCGGGCCATTTCAATATCTGTAAAAGCGCAATGGCACCGTAGGTCCGCACAAAATGGCACCGTAGGTCCGCACTAAATGGCACCGTAGGTCCGCACTAAATCAAATCAGCAAATGGAATAGTCATATTATTTATATTTGTAATTAGTAACAGCATTGCAATCAATCAAATCAAATCAAATCATTTATTCACTCAGTTCATTACAGTAATGGCATCATGAGGTCATGAATATAGTATACATATAATTAGGCTCAAACATGCAGGTAGATAACCATAGTACAATCGGTTTGGTACCTTTACCAAAATGGCTTTCACAAAACTTTACAGGAATGTTGGTCTTTCGATATCCAGTTAGTCCCAAGTAAAAATCAGGTTGGCCGGAAATTTTAAATGGCTGCCACAGCTTAAATACAAGTTTGTGGCAACTACTTCTTAAAAACCATGAGTGGTATTGATTTGGAACCTTTACTAAAATGACTGGCATGACATCTAGTTGGTCCGAAACAAAATTCATTTTGATTCTGTGTCAAACATGGCCGCCAGCGGCCATCTTTGTTTAAGTAGAGTGATATAGGAAAAACTTGTAGCGACTACTTCTCTGAAAGTGTTGGTCTTATTTCCATGTTCGCAGGTTCCCATAGCTTATCTGGCTATCAAAATATATCAGTAGAGCTTCAAGGTCATCGACATCTTGTTGTAATATGCAGTGAATTATAGTTATAAATGTTATTTTTATTTAATTTCTGACACCCATTACATTTTTACAATGAAACAAACAATGGATTCTATGATGACCAGTCCGGTACATGCAAGTGCCAATATTCTGTAGCTTAATATTTAACAGATAATGTATGGTGCTGAGGTCCATATGCAAGTTTATGGACTGCCCAGTCCATAAACTTCATATGGACCGAAGCACCATACATTATTTGTTATATTATACCGAATCTGACCAACAAATTAAATCAATACGTTTTATGATTTATTTTGACGTCGTTCTTTTCACACGTCCGTTAATATAGCTATCGGACCGGGCGCCCGGTCAATATGCAACTTTATGGACCGGATGACGTCACATTAAACATAGAGTGGAATATGCAAATGAGGTGTAATATTTATTGATATTCTATAATAAATAACAGTCTTTACCGCTCTCTAAAAACCTTTGTCTGGGACTTGCATTACAAATAATACTAAATATAAAGTAATAAATCTAATGTGAAATTGATAATGGCTCACAAACATAGCTGGCATATTCTCTTTCAAGTTTTATTAGAAGCGGTCCATAAATACAAATTTCCGTGTTATTATACATTTTAAATTACACTTTTGTCGGTAAAGTTTCTATCAAGAGAGACCTAAGTGCCCTGTAAATTCCCACTTTATTTTTACCGACTGGCAATTAAAGTCTCGAATAAATATATGACTTACATTTATTTGTACATAAAGCTTTACTTACTTACGTCTTAAGAATAAATCGAGCCTTAAGGTGTTACCCTGGCAGAAGTAAGTTTGTATCTATGTATTTCTTTATAGATATGCGAAGAAATAAGCATAAAAAGCACCTAATGTGTGTTTTATCTTGGCCATTTTGGTTGGTTATTGTGTAACAAAACGTATGATTATGAGCATGACAATAGCGTTAACTCTCTATTTCCGTGTTATGTGCTGTGGCTTTAAATCTCATACATTGTCTTTTATTTATTTATTTATTTAGTTATTAGATATACAGTGCTTTCTACATGCGTGCAATTCTTTTTTTAAAAAAATCAATCAAAAACCTATCGTGTTTCGAGATTTACAAACGTAATTGTTTTAAAGAAAACAAATCGACAGTTCGTATACGTTGTTCTTATTTTGTTTATATTATCGTTTAGTTTTGTTCCAGTATAAAAATGTCCTTTTATAATATTCCCCCATCCATATAAATGTCGGTATATTCTAAAATATCAAGACGCGTTTTGAGACATGCGACGTACACCGCTGGCTGGTGTATACGACCTTGGTACCATGTTGATGGCTTCGTAATTATGCGATGTAAACCGCTGGATGGAGTATACGACTTTGTTACCATGCTGATGGTTACGTTATCATGCAACGTACACCGCTGGCTGGTGAATACAACTTTGGTACCAAGTTGATGGCTCCGTCATCATGCGACGTGCGACACTGACTGGTGTATACAACTTTAGTACCATGTTGATGGTTCCGTCATCATGCGACGTACGTCCCTGGCTGGTGTATACGACTTTAGTACCATGTTGATGGTTCCGTCATCATGCGACGTACGTCCCTGGCTGGTGTATACGACTTTGGTACCATGTTGATGGTTACGTCATCATGCGATGTGCGCCACTGACTGGTGTATACAACTTTAGTACCATGTTGATTGTTCCGTCATCATGCGACGTGCGCCGATGACTGGTGTTAACGACGTTGGTACCGTGTTGATGGTTCCGTCATCATGCGACGTGCGACACTGACTGGTGTATACAACTTTAGTACCATGTTGATTGTTCCGTCATCATGCGACGTGCGCCGATGACTGGTGTTAACGATGTTGGTACCGTGTTGATGGCTCCGTCATCATGCGACGTGCGCCGCCGGATGGTGTAAACAACTTTGGTGCCATGTTCATGGTTCCATCATCATGTGACGTACGCCGCTGGCTGATGTTAACAACATTGGTACCATGTTAATGGTTACTTCATCATGCGACGAACGCCACTGGCTCCTTTATACAATTTGATAAAAGGTTGATGGTGTATAAAACGTCGGTACCATGCTAATGGTTCCGTCATCATGCGACGTTCGCCGCTGGACGGTGTATAAAACTTAGGTCCCCACGTTGAAGGCCAATACCACGTGTTTATAACTATAAATGTCCAGTCAGCAATCTAGGTTTCTGTCTGGTTTGGTAGAAACTTCCTTTCAGTGGTGGGTATATGAGATATTGAGATATGTGATTGGGGGTGGGGTGGGGGTGTAGTTTTACATAAGTAATTGCTGTACTAATACTATTTTATTAACAAGATCTATGGCACTTTGATTTTTGCAAGCACACTCTTATTGTAGTTTATCTACATCCTCTTTTAGTTATTATTGTGGAATAATACACTCAGAGAATCTTGCTTTTATCTTTAATGATACAAGTGTGCTGGTATGTAACTAGCATTAGTGGTATATGATTTACAATTGCCACAATCATTTTCTCAAACGCAAAAGCTTCATGTTAAGTAAGAAAAACTATGCTGTTGGTATGTTTGCTTTGCAGTATTTAGAACCGCGTTATGTTGATGCTTAACCAACACTATGGCTCTACCATTTCAAACAATGTTTCTTTAAATTCTAAAGCTAAAATACTTTTGATTTGTTGTATATCCTCTAAACTTTCCGAACCCTGTTTTTGATGAAGCTGGGGAGAAACAAAACGTTGGTTTACTTTTACTCTACCATTGCCAACCCCCGTTTTCTATGTCACTCCGAAACATTGTGTAAAATAAACAACAAATGCCAAACACAGTGTATTGTTTATCTGATTTAAAAAACACACTTCTTTATATAAATATGCCGTTGGGGATATGCATGTAAGACACTGTAACATGTATTGAACATACGTGTATTGGTTTTATCAATAGAATTGTTTTTACAAAAAGCATATTTTCCATTGATTTTTTGTTTTGGCTATCTTTTTAGATTACATCATGTAAACTGTGATACTTTGGTACATATTTTCTCTGTTAACTCTTCGTTATAATTCATGCAATGATGTCCATTATTATACTCTTTTACATGTATTATATAACTATATATTTAACTGTTTACACGTCCGTTGCATAGCGTAATTGTTAGCAAATTTACAAGTTCGATTAAAGTAAATGTCTCTCCTTTTATTAGGAAATATATGTTTTAAAATTCTTTCAAAGTAAAGAGTGTAAATATATAATTTTAAATATGAAAATATTTTTTATAGTTTTGCTATGTTCAAAGTCGGTTTGTATGCCTTTATCTCGCATGTACCATTTCCGTACAAATATTTTTGTAATGCATTTCTTTATTTTGTAATAAATGGCGAAAAAACTTGCTCTGTAACATCTACCGTAATAAAAAAGAAAATCAATGAACACAATGAACAGAACTAAACTAATAATTAGTCCCTTATATTTATTTAAGATCCTGCTTTTATATTTGTTCATATTTGTTTACTCTTATTTTTTAAATTTTACTTTAACTTCTATTGATAGTTTTGGAGTAACATTTTAGGACTTATTTGTTCACATTTATTTACTTTTTTTAAAATTTAAATTCGACTTCTGTTGATAGTTTTGGAGTAGCCTTTTCTGGATTGTTGGATATCCTGTTAAGCAGAGACAGGTGATCATTATATATGTTTGTTTTCATTCCCACCACTCTTTCTGTTTTACATTATCAAAATTGATTCATTCCAAGCGATTGTTGTCCGACCTCTTTCTGATTAAAGAACAATGTACGAAATGTTCAACAAAACAAATACAAGACATCTGCATTTTGGACGGAATTATAAAGAAAAGAACAAAAGCGTGTAAATTGCATATTTTAATAAGTTAAAGTGGTAAATGTTGTTTTAAAATTGTGCTGGTAATTCTGTTCAATATCATAAAGGTGGATATAAATGTCGAACAGGAGAGGTATCTTTCAAGGATCGCAGTCAGTCACAGTCAACCAAAAACACTCATCGCAATATACAATAATAACACAGATAAAGTGGAGCGCTGTGGTCTAGTGGTAGATCGTTGGACACAGGATCGAAAGGTGATGGGTTCGATTCCCGCCATGACCATATGTGTTGTGTTCCTGAGCAAGACACTTTATCTGTATTTGTTTAGTACTGGTTCTACCAAGAAGACATCGAGAGTGATTAAAATAAGTTCATAGAGCTTTCGTTACAATCAATGTAAAAAAATAAATGTAAACTTTAAATCTTTAAACTAACAAAGATAAATAAAAGGTAATGTGTACGACACCACAAACATAACAGGAATGACAATTGGGCGACCGCCTTAGAACGTTCAGTGGCAAAAAAGCTGCTGGGCCCGTATTCATAAAGCAACTTAAGCGGAAAACATTACTTAAAGGGAATGTAGTGACACAGCCAAACAGCTCTATTATTGAGAGTTCTGAAAAACTTGGGGAAAGGTGAAAGAATGATCAAAATCGGATGATAAACAAAAAAGGTATGACCATTTAAAGGTTGTTCTAAAACGAATATGGGACCCCTCATTTTTAGAACTATGACGTCATAGTTCCATATTACCATATATGAAATATTGATAAATATCATTTAAAACGAAGAAAATCACTGCAAATGAATGCATATTTTTACTGGTCATATAAAGCATTATTGCCATTAAGTATTACATATTTTTCATACAGTTGCTTTAATATTTTCCCAATAAATCAGTAATTTTTCATATTTATAAATATTCCATATATGGTAATTTACAACCGGAATGTCATAGCTCTAAGAATGGCCGCTTCCGTATCCGTTTCAGCAGAAACTTCAAATGATCATATCTTCTTTATTTATCATCCGATTTTGATAATTCGTTCACCCGTATTCAAAAGTCAGACCTCTCAATAATAAAGATGTTTGGCTGTGTCGCTACATTCTCTTTCAGTAACATTTTAAGATATTATTATTATAAGATTTTATATTGTCATTGTTTACCTGTATATATTATCATTGTTTACTTGTACATATTGTCAATGTTTACCTGTATATATTGTCATTGTTTACTTGTAAATATTGTCATCGTTTACCTGTATATATTGCCATTGTTTATCTGTATATATTGTCATTGTTTATCTGTATATATTGTCATTGTTTACTTCTGTGTATTGTCATTGTTTACCTGTATGTATTGTCATTGTTTACCTGTATGTATTCTCAATGTTTACCTGTATATATTGTCATTGTTTATCTGTATATATTGTCATTGTTTATCTGTATATATTGCCATTGTTTACCTGTATGTATTGTCATTGTTTACCTGTATGTATTGTCATTGTTTACCTGTATATATTATCATTGTTTATCTGTATATATTGTCATTGTTTATCTGTATATATTGCCATTGTTTACCTGTATGTATTGTCATTGTTTACCTATATCTATTCTCAATGTTTACCTGTATAAATTGTCATTGTTTATCTGTATATATTGTAAATGTTTACTTGTAAATATTGTCATTGTTTACATGTATATATTGTCATTGTTTACCTATATGTATTGTCATCGTTTACCTGTATATATTGTCATCATTTACTTGTAAATATTGTCATTGTTTACCTGTATATATTGTCATTGTTTACCTGTATATATTGTCATTGTTTAACTGTATATATTGTCATTGTTTACTTGTATATATTGTCATTGTTTACCTGTATGTATTGTCATTGTTTACCTGTATATATTGTCATTGTTTACATGTATATATTGTCATTATTTACCTGTATATATTGTCATTGTTTATCTGTATGTATTGTCAGTGTTTACTTGTATGTATTGTCATCGCTTACCTGTATGTATTGTCATTGTTAACTTGTATGTATTGTCATTGTTTACTTGTATTTATTGTCATTGTTTATCTGTCATTGTTTACCTGTATGTATTGTCATTGTTTACTCGTATGTATTGCCATTGTTTACCTATATATATTGTCATTCTTTAACTGTATATATTGTCATTGTTTACCTGTAAATATGGCCATAGTTTACCTGTATATATTGTCATTGTCTACCTGTATATATTGTCATTATTTACTTGTATATATTGCCATTGTTTAACTGCATATATTGTCATTTTTTAACTGTATGTAGTGCCATTGTTTACCTGTATATAGTGTCATTGTTTACCTGTATGTATTGTCATTGTTTACTTGTATGTATTGTCATTGTTTACCTGTATGGATTGTCATTGTTTAACTGTATGTATTGTCTTTGTTTAACTGTATATATTGTCATTGTTTACCTGTATATATTGTCATTGTTTACCTGTATGTATTGTAATTGTTTACTTGTATGTATTGACATTGTTTATCATTGTTAACCTGTATATATTGTCATTGTTTACCTGCATATATTGTCATTGTCTACCTGTATATATTGTCATTGTTTACCTGTATATATTGTCATTGTTTACCTGTACGTATTGTCATTGTTTATCATTGTTTAACTGTATATATTGTCATTGTTTATCTGTATATATTGTCATTGTTTACCTGTATGTATTGTCATTGTTTACTTGTATGTATTGTCATTGTTTACCTGTATATATTGCCATTGTTAACCTGTATATATTGTCATTGTTTACCTGTATGTATTGTCATTGTTTACCTGCATATATTGTCATTGTTTACTTGCATATATTGTCATTGTTTAACTGCATATATTGTCATTGTTTACTTGTATGTATTGTCATTGTTTACCTGTATGTATTGTCATTGTTTATCTGTATATATTGTCATTGTTTGCCTGTATATATTGTTATTGTTTACTTGTATAATTGTCATTGTTTAACTGTATATATGGTCATTTTTTACTTGTATGTATTGTCATTGTTTACCTGTATATATTGTCATTGTTTATTTGTATGTATTGTTTACCTATATGTATTGTCATTGTTTACCAGCATATATCGTCATTGTTTACCTGTATGTATTGTCATTGTTTACCTGTATGTATTGTCATTGTTTATCTGTATGTATTGCATTGTTTACCTGTATATATTGTCATTGTTTACCTGTATATATTGTCATTGTTTACCTGTATGTTACATTGTTTACCTGTATGTATTGTCATTGTTTATCTGTATGTATTGCATTGTTTACCTGTATATATTGTCACTGTTTACCTGTATATTTTGTTATTGTTTACTTGTATGTATATTGCCTTTGTTTGCCTGTAATATCAATGTTTACTTGTATGCAGTGACATTTTTTACCTATATATATTGTCATTGTTACAGGTATATATTGTCATTGTTTACCTGAAAATAAACATAGTTTACCTGTATATATTGTCAATGTTTACCTGTATATATTGTCATTGTTTACCTGTATATATTGTCATTGTTTACTTGTATGTATATTGCCTTTGTTTGCCTGTAATATCAATGTTTACCTGTTTACACTGGCATATTGTTTATCTGTATATATTGAATTCTTTAAACTGTATATATTGCATTGTTTACATCTATATATTGCATTGTTTACATCTATATATTGCATTGTTTACATCTAAATATTATCTATCTACTGCCATTTGTAGTTTTATTGTTTACATGGTTTAAATTGCCGTTGTTTACTTGTATTTGTTGCCATGTTTTCCTGTTAATTTCTTACCACAAAGATTTATTGATACAATCAAACCCTAAACTTTAGACAAGCTGCGATTAGGTTAATCTTATTTTGTTGAGATCTGCAACTTACACCGTGTTTATTTTTACCGTTGACAGTTAAGGCACTATCATTTGTACATGTGTTTGTCCTATGGATATGTTCTCTGGATTCTTGTCCTACGGATATATTATCTGGATTCTTGTCTTATGGATATATTATCTGGATGTCTTGTCTTATGGATATATTATCTGGATTCTTGTCCTATGGATATATTATGTGGATTTCTTGTGGATATATCAGCTGTGGTTAAGTTTAGTAAAAAAAACTATGGCGGGACGTGGTTAGCATTGGCAATTTGCAACAACAAAACATTATTATACCCCTGACGATTCTTATCAAGATAGTGATGATGAACTCCATAGTTTCTTTTTCTTCTTTTTTTCTTCTTCTGAAGTTTAAATTACTAAATCAACTGGATACGAACTATAATATAGTGGTGGAAGGAAAGCAGCATTTCGTGTTTGCAAACAAAAAGTTGATTTCATTTTACATTAAACGGGTACCACAGCGGCAGCTGTCAGGAATAATTGGTATGTGAGAAATGTACTGCTTATCTCCCTATTTATAGACGTTTTGGAACTCGTCAAGAATCTGACATGAATGAAAACTCAGATCAGTGATTAATTTTGACGTTAATATGTGTAGCCTAGGTTACATGATTCCTTGGCGGTCAATGCAGACGAACTTTCTTGAGTTTCCGTTGGCGCCATTTCTCGTAACCGACACTTATCATTTTCTTCATAATCTGATATGCACATACTTGCGCCGGGAAATAATCTGAAATCAGAAAAATCAGAAGTAATTAATTAGTCTGAGAGTATACTTGAACCGTTTTTAGAATGCATAAGAGTCGGTCCTGTAACTGATACTACCGAGTAGATTTCATGATATGTTTTGTTTATTGTGGTTAACAAATGTACGGCTTATCAGAAGTTAGTGTTTGTTTATTTGTTTCAAAATGTTCCTGATATGTTTGTATATAAGCTTTACTGTTTTTGTATAAACAAAACGGACTTGTTAAACAATTGTAAACTATTAAGCTCGTTTTCAAGATTATATTGGTAAAAAAATGTAAATGGTATGAAAATAAACAAAAGAAAATGTTTACCTAATGCTTTTTTATTAATTGATAAATGTGTAAAGCGTAATAGAATAGTTACTCAGTTCACATGTTCTTCGTATATGCCTGAAATAAAAGTACACGGCTCGTCATGTGAACCACAATTTCGATGTGTATGGTTTCATTGCCGGATGGCTTATCTTCTGAACCTCAAATGTTTTCAATGCCGGATGGCTTATCTTCTGAACCTCAAATGTTTTCAATGCCGGATGGCTTATCTTCTGAACCACAAATGCTTTCAATGCCGAATGGCTCATCTTCTGAACCACAAATGTTTTCAATGCCGGACGACTAGTCAATATGATGTTCTGTTTTCAATCCCGGGAGGCTTGTCGTGATAACCACACGTCTGATGTTCTTGCTTTCAATGGCGGATATTTATATATATATGATCGATCCAGTTACTATGTACTTCGATAAAACACTGACTGTTTTTATTTAGTAAAACTTCGTTATACTGCACTGTATTTATAACAAATAGTAAGATAATATTCATCATTAATCTAATAAAAGCTATGGAAAATACAAAATAAACATATCAATTGCAAGTTTTATTTCTCAGATATTTGAGTATGTACAAGCAGCTTTAAAGGTACGAAACATATTAAAGGCACACACGGACATCCTAGAGTTTTAAAAAAAAATCATAAAAAAAATTCGATGACCCGTTAGTTTTATTTACATAACTTACATATTAGCAAACCATTAATATTAATTATTATAATAGTTGAAAGCTAATTACATATTTCTGCTGATTTTATTTCACCAATAATATATTTACAACTACGGTTGAATCACGAAGAAAAATGTATATCTTCCAATTGTATTTCCTTTATTTATATAATAGACATATAGATAGAGGATATTTGTTGTTTTGGAGTGAATAACATATTTTATTTCATCGAAAAGTGAGAAATCTTGATATTTTCACGAATGCGAAGCATGAGTGAAAATATAAAAGTTTTCTCACTTTGAGATGAAATAAAATATGTTATTCACGACAAAACAACAAATTTTCTTTTTATTTTATGATTTTACAATTTTTTGTTTAGGAAAACTATGGCAGAACAACAACAGTAGTCCCGGCAGCTACTGTGAAATAAAACTCTATATTCCACAATGTAGAATAACACTTTTATTTCACTGATCCAATACAGTATTTCATTGCATATCATAAAATAAATACTTTTATTGACTTAAACTATTACAGTTTTTTATCATTACAAATATATGACAATTATAATATACACACATGTGACAGATTTTAACATTGCATATACAACAAAATATTCATTACGTTTTTCTTTGCTTCATACATATTTAAACAAAAAAGTACACATATTATGGAATGTCAATGATAAACGAGGATGTTCTGAAATAAGATATCTAGTAATTTTAGTCTGTTACATTGGCTGTAGAAAGCCTTAATACAAGCGCATCGGAAATATATTTACTTAAACAAGGAATAATTTTTTTGTTTAATAACTGCAACAATTCCACAAATTTAAATATGCTTGGTCAAGTTGTGTAATACTTAAGAATATATTTGTTTCTAATGTTAGAGTAAGTAGTACAGATCAAAATAAAATGGTACTCGTCTTCAGTATCGTTAGTGTTACAAATTTCGCACACTTGTTCGTTTCCCTCTGTTCTCCCTCTAGAGTATCTCCCTGTTTCTATTCTTAAACAATGAACGGATAATCTTATTTTTGTTATACCACTTCTTAAATGTTTGGAGCATACTGTTTCTAGATAGGTTTCAAAATCAAAAATTTCTTTCACCATCTTATATAGCGTTAAAACTCTACTGCCTTCTATATCAGATCTCCATTATTGCATGACATTATCTATTAATCTTTGTTTAAATATTAAAGGAAATAGTTTAGAACTAACACCCATGGGATTATCCCAGACATTATTAAAACCGTTACTGTTTAGAATAAACCTTTAATTAGTCAGCCAATTACACATGGGTAACAAATCCTTATATACTACTTTTAACATGTTAAATATCATGTTCTCCGTAGAAAATAGTTTAAACCAATATTATGATCATTTTTACATATCTATTAATGTATAAGTGGTAACGAGAGAGCTCTTCGTAAATACCAGCATTACTTCTGGTAAGTTTAACACATAAAATACTTTTACAAAATTTTAACTGTATTCTCTCAATATCTTTTGATTTTATAATCCCCCATATTTCACTTCCCATAATTTAATATTGATGCCACAAAAGCATCTAAAAGCTGAAGAGTTATTTTGGTTTCAGTTCATATTTTTGTAAATTTACCAAGAGAATATTCATTGATTTTAAGGCTTTTCCACAGACATTGTTGATTTACCGAAAAGAGCCAGTATAATTAAGAACCACTCCGAAATAATTAAAATCATCGACGGCATCTAATACATTTCCATTACAATACCACCTTTCAAATTCTTTGATTCTACCCTTTTTACGGAATACAACTATTTTTGTCTTTTCAGTATTACCTTCAAGACCCCAGGATTCACAGTATTGATAGAGCCTATTAAGACTTTGCTGAGGTTTATTTATAGTAGAAGCACTTTATTTCAAAATCAGTAAGCCATAGGCCCATGTGATCATACAATATCATACATATACATATTAGATCCGTACATACATGTATTAACAAATATCAGATGCAAAAATAAACACAGTTATACTGTTTACTTCTTTTTAGAGAACACAAACAGAAAACAAAAATAGAAACAAAACGTCAGAATTTCCATTTAAATTTCACGGAGAAGGTGACTAAACATATATAAATAAATCAATGTTATGGTTGATGTAGTATACTTAATCATATCCATGTCATGAACATATAAGCACATACACATACGTTTCAAACACAATCAGAAAAGCTCTATTTGCATTTTCAAATGTGACAAAACCACCACACACAAATATATATGTGAAAATAAAATATTACAATATTAAAATAACACAAAAACATTACAATTGAGAACGAGAAAATGAGAAAATGAGACATGGAATTATTACTCTCAGTTACATCAAATCAATTCATTAGCGTTTTCATATTACAATTACATCAAATCAATTCATTAGCGTTTTCATATTACAATTACATCAAATCAATTCATTAGCGTTTTCATATTACAATTACATCAAATCAATTCATTAGCGTTTTCGTATTACAATTACATCAAATCAATTCATTAGCGTTTTCGTATTACAATTACATCAAATCAATTCATTAGATCAATTCATTAGCGTTTTCGTATTACAATTACATCAAATCAATTCATTAGCGTTTTCATATTGAAAATACTTTAAAAATATACACACTTAAATTTTTAATTTCTTTTTCATTTTTGCTGTAACATTTTTAATTTGATATGCAAGCAGGTTAAAAGTAAAAATGCTACTGGATTAATATTTCGAGGTGCTAACTGTAATGGCTGGTAATTACTTCAAGATTGCGGTGTGTCCCTTTAAATTAAAACACCACGCCCCACAGAATAGTCACAGTTCCATAGAATATCGGTAATTAAACGTTATTGAAACGTTATTGAAATATATTATAATAATAATAATAATAAAGACTTTATTTAACGAGAGAACTCATTTGAAACTAGTCAATCTAACACGAGGCCCTCAACAATACAATATATACAATATTTACAAGTAAAAATGCATTTAAAGTGGTATATTCAGTAAATGGAAATATGTTTAAATATTCATTAATATATTTGTGTTTAGTTTTCTCAAATGTTTCTATTTGAAAGACTTGATGAAATATTATAGCAGAAAATTTGAAGCAAATACATTATAATGATTTATTTTAGAGATGAGGAATTTGAAGCGTTATATTATCTTTTGAGCTATCGTTCTAATTTTTAATACAAGTTTTGTTATCTTAAACCGTTAATTGCTAATAAAAATAAATAAAAATGTCATTAACAATATATTATGTAAAATAAACACTTATTGTTTTGATTAGGCTGAACTCAATTTTTAGCAGAAGTCTAATACGCAATAGCTCGATTTTTATTTGTTATGTTTAAATTAAAAATAGTCATAATATTCAGATTGTTCACGCATGAAGTACTACATGGTGTATTGTGTATGAATTATGAATTTAATAAACTCAATAGACGGTTTGACTCTTTTTTCCTGTCTGATTTACGAGCGTACGATTATAACTAGCTTTTGAAAAATTGTTTTTATGAAAACGTTTGTCGTTTCCGTGAACAATGTCGAAATTACACGGCGAATTTTCACGGTGTTTAATGTTTTATTGTTTGGATGGTTCATAGCTCTGCATCATAACCTGGGCAAATGGGACTGACGGCACACGGCTCTATCTCGACATCAGATCCGCATTGTCCATCCTGCCTCTGCCGCTGCTTCTGCCAGTCCGATTCGCTTTGACACTCTGTCGTTAATCATATTTTTCATTTTTGAGATGACATCTGAAACAGTACACCTTTCGCAATTTGATAACGAACTACACATGTTAAATGGGCAATTTTCTACTTGTCGATCTTCACTGTAGTGTCGGTGGAATATTAAACATAAAATCAGTTTTACTTTTTTGTGTTTGATGACAGTAAGAATCTAAGTAGTTATTTCATTTTCACGCATGTAGGTACGGCTAATAGATGCTTTTTTTGACACGTATTCGTTCAACCTGACGTTCAACGCCACACACGATTTGTATATTTATAGGTTTTCACCAAATTATTTCGATCAGTCGTTCTAGATTCTTTTTGACCGAATTATCGAACTAGTTTTTGATAATTTTGAAAAACATTTTTAGATGTATTTTATACAGACCCAATTACCTGGTAGCTTCTCACCGCTGCGGGTTCGAATCCCACTGGGAGCTCGACTTGTAAGTGAGGAAGTGTCGATTCTTATGGATTGCGGGAGGTGTACTGTACTGGTTCTACCCAGAAAAAGTGCGTAGTCTGCCTCTACCTTAACCTTACATGCGTTAAAAAGGACGTAAAACACCATACAATTTATTTCAACCATTCGTTCCTCAAACATAACGTCTCCTTAATAAAAGACCGATTCCACAACCTGGGTTAGGCAATGTGCATTGAACAATTTCAGACGGACGGGTATATAATTCTCTTTTATTCCAGGCCGCATTTGGCTATAATTAAAATACTTATTTCCCACCTTACCAGTCATTTGTTTGAGATTTAAAACAATGGAATAGAACTATAAACCACGAATGTCCAATTTATCCAGACTCTACAGTATCCTGACCGGCCATTGGACTTTAATAACCATTAAAACACACACACGTGCATGCACGTACGCATGAACGCACTCCTCAGTATAAAGTCCTCAATATATACAACCAAATGCTCACGCAACAGTACAAACTCTACTGTACCCTGACGGGCGACGGGACTATACACCTGTGAAACAAACATATACGTGCGCACGTACCCGAATACTTGAACAATTGCAGAGATGAACGGAAAATAGTCAAACCGTATTCTTGGAAATTCCATGTAAAATTTCGTTATATTGGAAAATGCGTTTAATCTTCTTGCCAATTTATGAAAACAAGTGAAAGCAATTATTTTATGGAGTCAGACTTATAACACAATAATAATAATAATAATAATAATAATAATAATAATAATAATAATGATACTACTACTATTGCAGCTACTGCTACTGCTATTGCTGCTGCTGCTACTGCTATTGCTGCGGCTGCTGCTACTACTACTACTACTACTACTACTAGTTTGGCTTTGCGTTTAGAATAAGTGGGAAAAGTGACTATTTCCATAGATTGCATAGAGCAAACCTTCTCATATTAAGTAAATTGTCCAGGAAATAATTATTTATTTTCTGTTATTGACATATTTCCTGCACATAATGCTTTTAGTGCGTACTAGAAGTTGTTGAACAAATGTTCAAAAAAACAAATAAATACATATATAGAATAAAATCATTCACTCATTAGTTGCATAGAAACTTAAAAATAAAGAAATCGCTTTAGGCAATTGTATCAGTTTAGACAATGTGTTGACCTTTATATCTTCCCGAAACGTTTTTGCTTCCCTGCACGTGTTCCATAACAACAAATGTATTTTATTTATCGACCTGAATACATCTCGTAAATGGTTGTTCAAACAGTGGTACATATAGCGTGAAAAGCATTTCCATTTCTTTAACCCCAATTTCCAAAGTTTCTTGGGAAATATTTCAATAAAAATGTTCCATTTTAGCAAACGTGTTACAGACATCGACCAAAACTTATTTCGCGACAAGTGATACTAGCCTGGTGAACATAATGGTATCTGGTTGTTAAAAGACCATTCTATCTCCCTTCACGGCCATTAGTGTATATTAACGTGTGAGATGACTGGATTCAGCAAGGCTGACCTACTGACTTTGGATCGTATATACGGCTCTGATATAGTTTATGACTTCTAAATAACACGTTTGCTTTCCTAAAGTCCCCTTTTTGATATATAATTCATCAGTTTTAGTTCACTTTATATGCATTATATTGAAAAAATGGTAATGGAATATGCATGGAAAATAAGAAATACAATGGTAAATGGTATTATTATCCGACTGTAAGGGCTAGAACACAATGATCAAAACAATTACGGTGGAAAATGTTATTTTTATGACACCATAAAACGTTATTAACAATGTTGCATCCATTAACTCCCAGTTTAAGAAATATTTCAACCCATAAAGATAAATATATAAGTAATACAAGAGAACTCATGACTTGTGAGTATAAATGTCACGAATAAACCGGTATCTGATACACCGGTATCTGAACTGTTGTCATCAGCGGGAGACCACATGGCTGATTAGTCTTGATCTCTTCTACGCTTGATTGTAAATACAAACGTCTTGGCATGTTGTGCAGAAACACATTTGAAACTGGAACCACGTGACATTATTTTTTTTTTTTTTATTAAAATTAGATATAAATTCAAGGACGACAGTCAACCACAAACACCAACAGGAACAAAGAACAACTTTAAAGATGAATAAAAGGCCAAAACATACGTCACAAACAGTATGTCTTACCATCCGCATTTAGTTCGTCGATATAATGATGAAGTTTTCCTCTTTGTTTATTTATACATTTATTGTCTTTCTGCAATTCTGTATATCTTGGATAGTAGGTGTTCCTCTCTCAGCCAATCATAAACCTTACCAGTGTATCGGCAAAAATCAAACTTTGTTCAGGAGGACTTGTCTATAGGTTTGTCTTGAAAACAAGCCCGGTCGCAGATGATCTAGACTAATGTTGCGAACGTAATGGCTGATGAGCATCGCATATATGTCACGAATACACCGGTATCTGTTGCCGTCAGTGGCAAAGAGTATATATGTCACGAATACACCCGTATCTGAACTGTTGTCGTCAGTATGGTATATATGTCACGAATACACCCCGTATCTGAATTGTTGTCGTCAATGGCAATGTGATACAGCCGCATCTAATCATATTTGACATTAATAAAGACCTATTGAAAGGTTATTACCTAATTAGATTCTTTTATAGACCATTTAAAATACGCTTTTCATATTGGCTAAAAAGCAGTCACGTGACGTCAATAGTATGAGCTATTGACTTTATAAAGTTTCCTATCCTTTGCAGTTGTTAATATTTTTGATGGTCAGTTGTAATGACGTTACGCTTTTCCTTGACGTGACAACTATTTACTTTTCAGACAATGGAACACAACTATCTACTTGAGGTCAATTTTTAAAACTATTAATCCAAGGGATTATCCTTTGCATACCAGTGTGAAGCATTGACTGATGTGGTATTATTATATTGAATCGTGGAGAAAATCAAGAAAAAAATGAATAAGTTACTTACCTATTGCTTACTTGTTTACCTGTTTACATAGGCCTACATGACGTCAAGGCGTAACAGCATTCTCTAAAAAGACTATTGTGCGCAACAGAATACACTATTAAATGCAAAACCGGATTGACCAGACAGGGAACTTTCTAAAGTCAATAGTAAAGGGGTAGATGCACTATTTTCAAACAAGATTTATTAAAAATGGCTGCTCTGAAAAACTTGAAAAAATGTAAAAGAATTATCAAAATGCCATGAAAAATAAAGGAGATATGACCTATTGAAACATTGCAAAGGAAACATAAATGAAGGCGGCCATCTTGGAACGAGAAAATGTCTTTAAAGCAAAGAAAATCACTGCAAATGAAAAGTAAGCATACTATTTATACATTTTAGCATTTTTATTTTAATCAGTTTACAGTGATTGCTTTAAAACATGTTTTGTCAATATATGATATATGGCAAAAAGGCGCGATCGTTCCAAGATGGCCGCCTCCATTTATGCTCCTTTGCAAATGTTCAATTGGTCATATCTCCTTTATTTTTCATGGTATTTTGATAATTCTTTCAACTTTTTCCAAGTTTTTCAGAGCTCATTAAAATAATTCTTGTAAAAAATAGTGCATCAACCCAATTAATAGCAATGCTTTCAAGTGACTGCTGTTTAGCTAATAAAATGATAAACAATGCTATATATATTGTTGGCCTACTGTGTATATGATAAAATAGTATATATAGTTTATATATTTTTATTTCTTTACCGCTCATTAAGATTATGAATTGCAGAACGCTTATCTCCTACACGTTGTTCTATATAGCAACAGCAATAATAATAAAAAACAATTAAATACATACATACAAAACATAAATTACACAACAGGCATTCGCTATTAACACAACTGACTTTGAGCAGAACGCCTGCTATTTTGAAATATAACTATTTTATAATTGAATTTGAAAACAGAAATATAAATATATGTACCAGAGAAAATAGTATATAATAAAGTTGGCATGCAATGCAAAAGAGAAAGAAGTGGACATAGTTTCTGTACTATGACGTCTAACTAAATCCTGAAAGGACGGTAGCGTTTGATGTTTGCCTTAAATCTTGTCTTGTCGTAAAACGTTAAATAATAAATAAAGTTTCGATTTTGCCACAGTATAATCATAACAACATATGGAGTGATTTAGAGATGACCATGTGTTTTTATTTCATCAAAGATATATATATATTTATTTATTTTTCAAATAAATTATGTACATTGTTTTTCCTTAGATGTTAAAGATCACCCATGACATAAAACAGAAGGCAATTATATCTAAGCTGACCTACAAAACTTGCCGTTTTATGATACCGTAAAATCTGTTATTTATCAGAAACAATAGAACACCGAAGTAGGTACAATCGAATCACACGTATCAGTAAACATTGCGATCACACCAAGGCCTGGTGCTTGAAGCATACTTATAGTATTAAGATAAGGTGGGCTGTGGCACTCTCAATAGCACACGGCCCTAATCTGATATATTATATCCAAATATGATCAGACAAATAGTGGAAAACAATACTCCAGGGTCCCTGGATTGTGACCCCAGCAGAGAGCGCCTGGTTAACATTTGCACGCATCTCCCGTGCTCTCCCGTGCGTCACAGGGATTAAGATCTATTTGACAGGATTGTTTAAAATGCGAATTGACGCGTGCTTGCAGTAATGCCGACCGCTTGTAATTTGCAAGTAATTGTTTTAGCTTGTATCATATGCACGTATTATTGGAATGTATATTAATAATACCACTGAATAATGGCTATTCGCAGATTGACAACCGAAGCAGAAAAAAACTAGTTGATATTCATTCTGTTCGCTGCGTTTCTATAATTGCTTTTGAATTACAGGTCAAGAAACCTATTGGAGGAACTGTCAAAGTATATTTAGGCTTTCTTAACATTTGAAACGCGTTCATGCAATAGATGAACCAACATGAAGTAGCTTCTGCAATATCAGCGTCATTCTGTTTGACAGCTTCTATTCTGTTTAAACATTAAATTAGTGATAAATATTCGAATGCGATTTCTATTTTTTTTACAGTTGTCGACAAAAAATAAGTGTATCAATGGAACATATCTAAAATTTGAACTAGCATGTAAACATAAGTGTACAAGTCTGGAAGATATAATATCAATACGGAAATGATCAGTAACTAATCTACTGTTGTCTAATTGTTCCTTTACATCCGTAAGCTTCTAACATTATATTACACAATATGGTATAGCAATAGTAAAATAGTAATTATTGACAATTCTCAGAAAATTAAAACTCAAGAGGAAGACGTTGGCAGCTCGATGGTGTGTTCTCTTGTTGCTTTGGTTTCTGCCAAGTAACTGACTACTTGCTTTGTGCCTTTCTAGGCTTTTGTGTTTTATATTTATACATACATGATCATTTATGTGTTTTACTTATAGTGCCTTTTAATGCTGTCTTCTTTGTTAGAGAATATAACCTGGAGGCTTTATTGACACTGTTCCGTTTTATAAGGATGACAATAGGATAACAGTGAAGTTTGGTGTACCCTAGAACCTGGTTTAAACACCCAGCGACATTTTTGTTTGCCTCTGCTCGCTCCAATGCGGCAGCCCTGTTGTCAACCCTTTTATGTTTGTGATGTCATATCTTGCCCTTTATTCATCTTTGTAAGTATTGCGTGTTTCTGTGCGTGTTTTTTGTTTGACTGCGGCCCTGAATGTTACAAAAAAGTATATTTGATGATTTGTCGCCATTGATATATAAATGCATTTTGTAACACTGTTGCTTATGCTGTTCATATGTATGAACCTAAGTGAAATAAAGAATTTGGATTGAAATCATCCACTCATCATCTCGCTGTAACGCTTGTTTAAGTCGGGCGTTGCTTCACGTTTTGTATACAACTTCACTTTTTTATACATATATAAATAAAATGATTGTAACTCGGATATTATTTCAAATAAAGTAATTTTAACACTGATATTACTGTTAGAACCATTATTACAAAATGCCTTACTCCTTGTGTTACAAAACGATGACCAGTGCATCAAAACACACTCAAACGCTTTCTACGCCGAAAAGACACAAACTATAATTCCAAAATATAGTATCAAAAACCAACACAAGATCTTACGACTACAATAGTTAGTTTTATGTTTAGACCCCACTGTTGTGACGCGGATGATCAATCAGAAACCATAACACCTAGAGTTCTACCATACTGGTAATCTTCCGCAGTTTTACCACGTTGTTACCAGTTATTAGTGACTCGATGGTGTCTCGCACCATCCGATCAGTTTTCCTACCAGGCTTCTGAGAAATTCGCTAAATAATTAATGACAATTATTTCCGAGCCCCACACTTTTGTAAAATCAGTAATAACTCCCAGCCATAATGATGATCGATTTTCCAAATACGCTGGAATTAAATAGTTTTGGTAAGGAACGGTGCGTAATCACCAGAATGACCGGTTATCATAGAAACCAGAATTTGTGCAGAAGTTATTAAGAAGAAGGTGCTCGCACATCGCATATATCAATATAACACACTATTTTCTCAAATGAAACAGAAACAAACATATCAGATGATATGCTATTGAAGAGATATTTTAACAACGAAAGCAAAAAGGGCATACTGGTTTGCTTAATGAAGTGTTTGCGAATAACAATTTAACCATGTGGTTTGTTTATGCCAGTATTTAAAATTTAGTTTCATAAATTATGCAAGGGTCAATAGATTTAAAAACGGTTGAGCATGGTTTGCCAATGATTTGCCTGACAATCGAAGTCATTATACCATACGACATCTCTTATTACACACAACACTGAATCTCTCACGCCACTGTATCTCTCACGCAGTCTCTCAGAACATACTGTGTTTATCGTCACGTACATATTTAATGAACACTACCATTTCGACATTTCCAACGAAAGTACAGGCGAACAAGAAATGTAGGATTTACAGAACATGGTCAAACAGAATAACAAACAAGAATCACAAAGAAAAATAGAAGCAATGTATACGACACCACAAACACAAAAGGGTTGACAATAGGGGTACCGCATTGGAACACTCAGTGGCAAAGAATCCTCTGGGGTTTTAAACCAGGTTCTAGCGTGCACCAAACCTCACTCTTACCATGTTGTCATCCAGCATGGTTTTTACAAGATAATAAACCCGAATCGGCGAGCAGAAGCGCACAAAAATATAATCGTTTTGAAACATTGTTAAAAAGAGTTGTCGTTTCAAATCAGTTCATACTACTTATTGTCTTCACCAGTCAATTTACTTATTGATGTACGGTTTCTTTACCGCTCTAATGTTTCTTTAGACATACCAATACATACGGATAATGGAGATCCTTTGAAAGCAACAAACACAACCAAGAGAATAAAGTAGCAGACTCGGTTTTATTGTGTCTGTTCGTGAGAGGTAATGTAGGACGCAACACCTTTCTAGCACCGGTTTAAGCGGTATTCTACTCCAAACCCACCTATATTGGGCTCGTCGATCCCAACGGACCAGTAAAAATAACACTTATTCGTAGCACGGGGAGACTTTATACAGCCCCCACACTGCACTAAACGAACTCTACTGTGAATTTACCTTACATTCTTTTTTTATAAGAGGAAATACAGAACTATTAAATACTTTATTCATTTATAAATGATTTATTATGAGCAAAGAAAAAATAGAAGGCTAAAATAATCAAAATATCATGATCAACCCAACAAAACACATACCATAAAATGCAATTTGAGAATAAATAAAAAGAAAATGTGTGCAGCACATTTCATATTACCGTTACAGAGTATGAAAAGTAAATGTTCTGTTCATATAATTCAAAACAAACACTGTTTTATTCATACACATACTTTCACACAGAGAACGTGTCTCATTTCTTAATTGTCATAAACTAGCATACAAGTGGGAAACCTCAAAATGTTTTTTGTTAAATCAAACATCTTTAATAAGTGCGGTCTGAGATAATAAATAAACCGCCGAAGCCCATTTTGTATTAGCTTTCAGGAGGAAGCTGTATTCATTTACTTCTGGATGTGATGTATGGTTCCAACGAGTAATGTACACCATTGTTTAGTTGTCAGGTATAGCGTTAGCAAGTGACTTACGAATCTCCTGGATTTCTGCTTCTATTGTTTGTGTTGCATTCAGTGTCTGTCTACTTGGTAAAGTTATTGTTAGGAGATATTGTATTAAATTGTTTTCATTGTTATTTCTAAATACTGTTTTAATATAATGTTTTGTACGTTGGTAACTAGAGGCAGAACAAGGCACATATAAGTGGTGAGCAATTAATGTTTATGATACTGTTTTTTAATAACCTGAAAATATTGGACTTGAACACAATCTCAACAGATATTACCGCATGTGCATGCCGATTAAGGATTATATTGGCATCATCGTTGTTTATGATTAACAGTGAAACTCGTGGTTAGGATTAGGGTTATTTGTAATTAAACGTACAACTTGGTGTATGCTGTAATGTCAACAAAGGTATCGTCGTTTGTAATAAATAGTAAAACTCGTAGTATACTGTAGTATGCCATCAAAATCATTGTCGTTTGTTAAGTTAACTTTGAAACCCCGTGGTACTAGTATACTATAATGCCAACAAATTCATCGTTGTTTGTATGCTATATAAAAAAAATGCCAACAAAACCATCGTTGTTTGTAATTAACAGTGAAATTCGGTGTATGCTATAATGTCAATAGAACCATAGTCGTTTATAAATTACTAAAACTCGATGTATGTCATAATGTCAATAAAATCATCTTTGTTTATAATTAACTGCGAAACTCGGTGTATGCTATAATGCCAACAACATCGTCGTTGTTTGTAAGTAACAAGGAAACTCTGCATATGGTATAATGCCAAAAGAACCATCGTTGTGTGTAATTAACAATGAAACTCGGTGTATGCTATAATGCCAACCGAACCATCGTTGTGTGTAATTAACAGTGGAACTCGGTGTTTGCTATAATGCCAACCCAACCATCGTTGTGTGTAATTAACAATGAAACTCGGTGTATGCTATAATGCTGACCGAACCATGATTGTGTGTAATTAACAGTAAAACAAGGTATATGCATGCTATAATGCCAACAGAACCATCGTTGTTTGTAAGTAACAAGGAAATGCCAGTAGAACCATCGTTGTGTGTAATTAACAGTGAAACTCGGTGTATGCTATAGTACCTACCGAACCATCGTTGTGTGTAATTAACAGTGAAACACAGTGTATGCTATAATGCCAACCGAACCATCGTTGTGTGTAATTAACAGTGAAACACGGTGTATGCTATAATGCCAACCGAACCATCGTTGTGTGTAATTAACAGTGAAACACGGTGTATGCTATAATGCCAACCGAACCATCGTTGTGTGTAATTAACAGTGAAACACAGTGTATGCTATAATGCCAACCGAACCATCGTTGTGTGTAATTAACAGTGAAACACGGTGTATGCTATAATGCCAACCGAACCATCGTTGTGTGTAATTAACAGTGAAACACGGTGTATGCTATAATGCCAACCGAACCATCGTTGTGTGTAATTAACAGTGAAACACGGTGTATGCTATAATGCCAACCGAACCATCGTTGTGTGTAATTAACAGTGAAACACGGTGTATGCTATAATGCCAACCGAACCATCGTTGTGTGTAATTAACAGTGAAACACGGTGTATGCTATAATGCCAACCGAACCATCGTTGTGTGTAATTAACAGTGAAACACGGTGTATGCTATAATGCCAACCGAACCATCGTTGTGTGTAATTAACAGTGAAACACGGTGTATGCTATAATGCCAACCGAACCATCGTTGTGTGTAATTAACAGTGAAACACAGTGTATGCTATAATGCCAACCGAACCATCGTTGTGTGTAATTAACAGTGAAACACGGTGTATGCTATAATGCCAACCGAACCATCGTTGTGTGTAATTAACAGTGAAACACGGTGTATGCTATAATGCCAACCGAACCATCGTTGTGTGTAATTAACAGTGAAACACAGTGTATGCTATAATGCCAACCGAACCATCGTTGTGTGTAATTAACAGTGAAACACGGTGTATGCTATAATGCCAACCGAACCATCGTTGTGTGTAATTAACAGTGAATCACGGTGTATGCTATAATGCCAACCGAACCATCGTGGTGTGTAATTAACAATGAAACACGGTGTATGCTATAATGCCAACCGAAACATCGTTATGTGTAATTAACAGTGAAACACGGTGTATGCTTAAATGCCAACCGAACCATCTGTGTGCGTAATTACCAATGAAACTCGGTGTATCCTATGATGTCAACCGAATCATCGTTTTGTGTAATTAACAATGAAACTCCATGTATGCTATAATGCCAACATAATTATCGTTGTTTGTAATTAATAGTGAAACTATGTGTATGCTATAATGTCACCAATATATAATGTCACATCGGGATCGCCAAATATCACAGGGATAGAAAAATGTGCTGCCAGACCGGGGCTCGAACCCGGGATCTTCGGACTACCGTTCCGATGCTCTACCGACAGTGCAACATCAAACTACCTCTATGAACCGTGACATGCGAAAATACAGTCGTGATCATCGTTGTTTGTACAATACTTTTTGAATGCCTTAATAAAACAACTCGTCTTTAGCTTGAAGAGAAAACAAGTCATATATTCACCATTTGTAGCATGAAATAACACGTGTACATGTATGTTGCTTGTTATGTAATATTTTATATAAAACGAAAATCAGTATGATCTGTAATGCTAATGGAATTATGAAATGCACTGATTTTGACAATATTTCTGTGGTGTTGTTTACATTTTATTTTTATGTGTGTTGTTTAAAACTTGAATGAATTTGACGTAGATTTTTATTTTAATAGTGAACTGTTATGATCGACCAATATATATATATATCGTGTTGTATATATATATGTTGTAAACTAAATCTTCTTAAATTATTGTCTTTCCAGGCGATACTTCACCAACTTCAAGGACACAAATGTATGTAGAAGCAACAATTTCATATGTCGATGAAATGTTTCATATGTCGATGCAAAAAAGTGATTTCACACAAAGTAAACTGTTCTGTCGATGTGATATTAATCCTTCCGTAGTGGAATAAAATTAGTTGGACACAGGGAATAATAAATTATATTGTTTGTTTAAACTTATTTATTTTACATCGATTGTACTCTCTGAACTTATTGTAATCACTCTCGATGTCTTCCTGGGTAGAACCAGTACTAAGCAAATGCAGATAAAGTGTCTTGCTCAGGGACACAACGCATATGGCAATGGTCCAACGCTCTACCACTAGACCACAGCGCTCCACACGTTATATTGTTATCAATCCTGAACGGAATTAAACACTGAGAACAAGCCATTTTAAATTATACGTTGTTGTTTGTTATTCAGAGAGTAAAATAACACCAATTTTCTAAGTTTAGTTAGGCGGAAAAATGATTGATGTCAATATTAATATATTAAATGTTGTTTTGTGTGAAATGATTCTTGAATATAACTGGTGAATATTTTTAAATAAATTATTGTTTATATAAACTTTATTGTTTGTGTTTTTCTGACCAACTTTTCTAATTTATAACAAAAATAACTTTTGCTTAAACAAACTGAGTTGCCAACTAGAAGCATGTTACTGTGTAGAAAATACTCCACCCAACGTACCTGAAACGGGACATGAATATAAACTTTAACATGCTTATTGTACGACTTAAATTCTAGAAAAATGCACAACGTACTTGAAATATTTATAAACCATTCAGCACCATGACATCAATATTAACGGTGTTGAAAATATATATAAACGGTTCAGCACCATGACACCAACATTAATAACACAACTCGTTAAAGCAGACGAAGTACTGTGACATGGCCAGTATCCGACGAAGTTTGAAGGTGTCAGCTACTGGATGTTTGCTACAGGAGATGCTAACCATATATGTATGGCCATATCCTAATGCTATACTTTGATCAAGTATATGTTATACGTCTCACAACACAGTTAATTTTTCATTGCTGTACATATGTACCAGGACCCCTCTGGACCACTGTAGAACTGAATTTTCTTACAAATATGTTCTTTGTGAAATTAGACGTCTGTTGCTCGAATTATCCAGCAAAAAACACGGGGTTGGTCAATTTGCTTTTTTTTTTTTAAATATCAATAGTTTGAAGGGTCTCTTCAATTTGTCCATTTCATTTACATGTTCAAGTGCATTAGATTTTAGATCTGGGCTCATAAACATTCAGGCATATCCAAACCTGTATGAAATCATGAACTTGTCCCATTCTTGTCACCTGCAACACAAAAAAGAGAAACTATTAGCACATTTTAAGAAATAAACAAGAACCGAATAACACAGATCTTTTTTGTTAAGCGCCAGAAAGTTCTACCGTGACCTGCAAGGGAAATAACTGTTTAGTGAGACATATAATGACACCTACGACTATGCATGCATATGGTTGTCAACAGGCAGAATGGAAGGGTAAAAAGAAAGACCACCGGCAACCACTAACCTTGGAGAACGACAACATAGCCACTTACTCGAAAAAGAAAACAAGCTTTACATGTTAATAAAACTTAGGTTTTATATTCGAACACTGTCTTAGTTAGATAATGAAAAAGACCACACACACGCGAACGAATATAATATTGCCTTGGGTTTATTAATTGAATGATGCGACGTTGTCGTCATTTGATCTAACCTCAAGTCTCTTCCGTCCTACATCAACCACAAGGGACACTATACCCTTCAGAGATTTGTATATGCAAAATGTTGGTTCTTATGCCCACTGTTAATTACAGACAACGATGGTTCTTTAAACAAATCAATAATAATAATAGTGATAATAATAAAATAATAAATATATAAATAAAAAACATATAAGTTATGGAAAATAGATCTGCATATTCCGCTTTTTAAATGTTTTACAAAAAGAAAATGTGCATATGGTAACCGAAATTGAAAATTATGGTTCGGAATGATATGATTTACTTTGACTATAAAATATGTCCTTTTAAACGATAAAATACACGTACGAAAAGTTAAAGTGGCTATCCCGCCAACAACAGCCCCATTTTACAACATTATGATGACTAGGTATATATATAACTGATATATTTTGAGAATCCAAACTATATAGACACAATATAAACGGCTTTAACCAGCCAGGCCAAACCCCAAAATTGGAGCGACGAATTAAGACAATTCATAATTCATTTTACACATATTCAATCACGGGTATTTTAAGAATCCGTGAAATAACATATACTTTTAAAGGCAAATATACATTAATATATGACTTGAATAGTTTTAATAAACGGTTTTGTAGTGTAATTTTGTCGTTATTTGGCGGGTTAGTTTCTTTAACATTTTATATATGGTGTGATACCGTATTTTAACTTTGCAATGTTGACTTTTCTATTTTAGACCCATACTATTAACACGAATCTTGAACATTCAACCACAACAATCCATACGTTTTATTCATATCATATTTGAAGTAATTTACAAAAGTAGTAATTGTTCATTTGATCAAATATTACAATCACGATGAATAAACGAAAGGAATTATTACGCTGATAAATCAAACGAAATTGCGGGTCCCGCTTGATAAGACCGCTATCTCACCTTTTAACCAAACTCGTTGAAAATGTTATGCGTTTGTATCAAGCAATTTTCCGGTGTTTAATGAAAATAACCACTTATTGCTTAATATTGCCATAGCAATAACTTATAAAATGTTCAAGACAAAGAACACAAAATGGGATGAAAACAAAGAAAAGTTCGTGAAGATATATTAGCGTGAAAGTGACGTTTTTGAGTGTTTTGCAATCAATTTATAAGCAATTAATTTTTGCTGTGATTTCACGTGCAACACGCTTACATGTTTAGTTCTTTGAAATAACACATATACTCTATAACCAAATTAATGAGCAGTATTTATAAATGAAATGAAAACGTTTTGTTGTATTATGAAAATCGATTTTAATGTACATTAGTTGCACTTTGTACTACACTGAGGTTTAATATTTGCTTTTAACGCGGCTTTCATTACTCCTCGAGATTCGGATGAACTTTTGTTCAAATAAAATACATTTAATATACACCAGCGTTATATTCGAACTACTGTCACATAATTCATAATTCGTTCAATAATTACTAATAGGGCCATACATGCAAAACACCTTTGTTCTGTGACACGACCTCTCCAATAGTGATGGTGTATCACGTGTTCTTGGCTTCACAATCTCTCCAGCAATGATGGTGTATCACGTGGCCCTGACGTCATAGTGACATCTGTGCCAAGGCAAGGAGTGATGAAATGTCACAGTGTCTCAAAAGGAATCAACGAATGTTGTGTTTGTTTTAATAAAAACATCAATTATTTATAGAAACCTTACACGAATCAGGATATAATACAACTTAGAAATAATTTAAACTTAATTTCAAATATTGCGAGTCTCCAAGCAATACGAGGGACATTTAAAACAGTACATACAAGACAGGTAGTGCTAACCTGTTCATTCTTGGGATGCTCCGGTTCTGCAAAGTGAATGAGTACTTGATTTGTGGCTTTGTAGGCTTTTGTTTTTAATTCATAAATACATGATCATCTTTGAGTTATATTTATGTTGCCTATTAATGCTGCCTTAGTTTGTAAGAAAATATACCCTGACGAAAATATCTTTATTTACACTGTCCCGTTTTATTTGAATGACAATAGGGTAAGATTGAGGTTTGGTGGACCCTAGAACCTGGTTTAAAACAATCCAGCGGTCTTTTGCCACTGGCCATTCCAAGCCGCTACCCCTGTTGTCAACCCTTTATGATTGTGGTGTCTCATACTTTATTTCTATTTGTCCTTGTACTCGTGGTATGTTACAAGTTCCCTGACCGTGCCCTCGTTGATAAATATAAGAAAACTTCGTACGTTGTCTTACCTTTGTGACAATAAATGCTGTTATACCAATTATAACCGAACTCTTTTTATACAGTTGTTTGTTTTGTATTTGTGTTTGTGGTTGACTGTGGTCTGTGAATGTTACATTGCCTGTTCGAGTTCTATACCTATTTTTGACAGTATTTTTGCGGAAATAAATCATATTACTTATACTTACTCGTCAAAATTAAAAGATAAGCAACAACTTTATACAAATTAGCAGACTCAGTATTATTGAGTATGTTCATGAGAGATAACACATGTTAAATAATTAAACGTTTCAAAAAAAAAAAAAAATTTTAGAAAAATAAAATAAAAGTAATAAAAACGTTTCTTAAGGTTTCTTCGCGTCTGGATGAAACTATTTTGTTTTGATTTTATAGTTAGGTGTGAATTAATGGATTTAAGCAGTGAAATAAAGCTGGTATTTCATACGTGTGAAACATAGACTTTTATTTTATCACTGCCGGAACTAATTTTATCAAGACAAAGGCAACTGTTTTTAGAAAATAACTGTTAAATTTATATCATAATCTTGGATATGGTATATCTAAGAAAACTACTATACACGACCAGATTCATTAGCTTCTACAGGACGAGATGCAATGGCTACTACGCGACGAGATTCAAAATAAACTACGCGACGAGATTCAATAGCTACTACACGATCAGATTCAATAGCTAGTACGTGACGAAATTAAAAATATACTAGAAGACCAGATGGAATATCTACTATACGCGACCAGATTCAATAGCTAATACGCAGCCAGATTCAATAGCTTCTATGCGACGAGAATCAAAGGCTATAACGAGACCAGATTCAATAGCTACTACGCGACCAGATTTAATAGCTAATACGCAGCCAGATTCAATAGCTTCTATGCGACAAGAATCAATGGCTATAACGAGACCAGATTCAATAGCAACTACGCAAGCAGATTCAGTAGTTAATATGCGACCAGATTCAATACATACTACGCTACCAGATTCAATAGGTACTACGCGACCATATTCAATAGTTTTTTGGCGACGAAATGCAATAGTTACTACGCGACGGGAATAAATAGCGAATGCGCAACGACATTCAATAGAAACTGAGCGACACAAATCAAGTGCGACCGCGCGACGACATTCAATAGCTACTACTCAACGGAATTCAATAAGTCAATACTACTTTCCCGACCAAAATACAATAGCTACTACAGATTCAACAGCTACTACGCGACGAAATTCAATAGCTACTTACGTTATCAGATTCAGTAGCTACTTACGTGATCAGATTCAGTAGCTACTTACGTGATCAGGTTCAGTAGCTACTTACGTGGTCGGATTCAGTAGCTACTTACGTTGTCAGATTCAGTAGCTACTTACGTGATCAGATTCAGTAGCTACTTACGTGATCATATTCAGTAGCTACTTACGTGGTCAGATTCAGTAGCTACTTACGTTGTCAGATTCAGTAGCTACTTACGTGATCAGATTCAGCAGCTACTTACGTGATCAGATTCAGTAGCTACTTACGTTATCAGATTCAGTAGCTACCTACGCGATCAGGTTCAGTAGCTACTTACGTGATCAGATTCAGTAGCTACTTACGTGATCAGATTCAGTAGCTACTTACGTTATTAGATTCAGTAGCTACTTACGTGATCAGATTCAGTAGCTACTTATGTGATCAGATTCAGTAGATACTTACGTGATCAGGTTCAATAGCTACTTACGTGATCAGGTTCAGTAGCTACTTACGTGGTCAGATTCAGTAGCTTCTTACGTGATCTGATTCAGTAGCTACTTACGTGATCAGTAGCAGTAGCAGTAACAATTTTGACATTTCACGATATGTATATGAATAGATCCGAAATCAAATTCAGAGAGTTATGGGCCTTTTCAGTTGTATATCAACTTATAAACTCTGTGTAATAACGGAGCTGCTCAATTCTACAAAAGTAGGTATATAAGTCAAACAGGAAATGTAGCATTCACAGAACACAGTCAGTCAAAATACTCATTCAACACAAACAATAATTACAACGAAAATATGTAGAAGCAACGTATTCATCATCACATACAGAAAACGTTTGGAACTGTGTCAGCGGCAACAAGTCCGCTTTGGGTTTGTTTTGCCAATTTTGAACAACATTATTATTTAAACTCTGTTTACACATATTTAGATGTATATTATTAAAATAAATAATATCCCAAACATTCTAAAAACTTAAACTGTTGATACCGGTATTTTCAACAAAGTAAAGCAAATTTGTGGAGATTAAATTCTGCATTCAATTTTAAAAGGTTAAACACGATTTTAATATATTTAACTTAATTACAGATTATTAATTTTTAACCATCACTTAACAATTGAAAGAATTGATAACTTTGATAATCTTGAATTTAAATAGTCTAAAGAGCATTAAAGCTCACAAGGAGAAATATATAATGTAATGCAATAAGTTAAAACAGTTACAAATGCATGAAATAACGATAATTTGACAATACAGTTAAGAATGCATGAAATAACGTTAATTTGACAGTACCCTTACGAATGCATAAAATAACGTTAATTTAACAATACAGTTAAGAATGCATAAAATAGCTGTTATTTGACAATACAGTTAAGAATGCATACAATAAAGTTAATTTGGCAATACAAACCTAACGGTAATTTGACAATGCAGTTATAGATGCATGAAATAACGTTAAGAAAAGGCAATGCCAATCTCATTTTCTGTATAACATCTTAAATTTACAATTATAAATAGCACAAATTCAAAGGTGCAACTTGTTTCAGCAAATACATGTAATTTATTTATTTATTTATTTTATTTGATCTGTTATTTAAATCCTTTTTGTTTTCTTTGAAAGACTTGGAAACATGAATAACAAACAACTGAATATGCAAAATATGGAAACAAAAGTATAATGAGTATTTTTAAATTGAAATATGTAAACATGCTACAAATAATATTGTAATGTAATAATATATTATATATCAGTAATCACCTTCGATGAAAAATATACTGTATGCAGAACAAAATTTCTTTTAGGTATGTATACAAACCAAATTGTCTATCTGTGTTACTTTGAACAGAATTCATCAGATTAAAACACTTAATCATATTAGGTATTCTTCAAAAACATATATATCATATATTATCTTCATAAATCACTACCAATCCCAAGTAAAATATAATTGCTATTCAGAATTAAACTAAAAAGTTAACAAAATAATAATAAAAAAAGGTAAAATGTCGAAATATGTTTTATAAGAACACACATGTATTGCATTTATCTAAATAAGGGACAGTGTTTTATTGAACGTAAAGGAAAAACAATACAAAAATGACAAACATTAAAAGACAAATCAGTACTAATTACACAAACTGCCGAAATATCCAGTGTTACAACGGGACAAGTCACGTGATATTGACAAACGGCACATAGCTTGTCGGTTCTTTTAGAACAATGTTTTGGTTTTCTCCTTGATTAAGATGTCAAAAGTATATAAGTGCCAAGTAACTTTGTGAATTTATTTAATGTAAACAATATTTATTTCATTATTTATATGATCACATACTATATTTTAAACAAAATAGATATACCAGTCGAACAGGAATTGTTGCATTCAAAGACCACAGTCAACCAAACTATACATCAAAACAAGCAAAATTTACATGGTAAATGATACATACACGTAGTATGAGAAAACAAGTTTTCTTGTTTGTTTGTGTTTGTTTGTTTGTTTGTTTGTATGGTGTTTTACGTAATTTACAACACATGCAAGGTTGTATATGACGGTCGATTTTTTGTGGTGGAGGCAGACCACCGACTTTTGGTTTAAACGTATTTTATTTTTTCAATGGTTTAAAACATTTCATATATACTTTGTACAATTATATTAAAGGATTAGAATGAATGCAAACTGCTTATGGATTATTCTCCCATTTTTCCTGGGTAGAACCAGTACTGTACACCTTCCGCCATCCGTAAGAATTAAGTTTATGAAAGCGTATATAAATTTATCTGCTTTCAGAGATGTCACAATATAATATGTCAAACTAACATAAACATTAGCTTGAATTCCTTTTTTGTTGTCGAATGTAGGCATATATTAATTTAACAAGATTTGTTATTGCGAATTCTAATAAACGTTGCAAAGGGTTAACTAATTATCAAAATCATATCATAAACAAAGACGATGTTTTTTTTTGTTTCTTTTTTTGTTTGTTTGTTTTGTTTTGTTTTTTAATGAATTTAGAATCCATCATTTTGAGAACTAAGGCATCTTAGTTCTAAATTCCCATATGTGGAATATTTATGAATATGACAATTTACTTATTTATAGGAAAGAAAATCGCAGCAAATGTATGAAAAATAAGTATAGTTACTGTAATCATAATGTACTATATGATCAGTTAAAGATGATTTTGAGATTCAGATCTATGACATCATAGTTCTCAAAATGACGGTGTCCATTTCCGTTTTAGAACACCTTCTAATGGTCTTATCTTCTCTTTATTTATTGTCCGATTTTGATAATTCTTTCACCGTTATCCGATATTTGTTTAGGACCTCTTCATAATAAAGATGCATTCATTTTTTTAAATTAAATTTTCGGGTTTATTTTATTCTTTATTGAGTAATTCTTTTCTTTATATCTTTACAGTTTTACTGCTTTTGGCGTAAGGCATTTTCCGCTCTAAACAGCAATTATCTTAACCCATTTTATGGCATCTTTTACCAACGATTTTATTATCCAATCTACGACCTATACGATAGGTTTCTCCTCTATGTTTATTTTATATTTTAATAAATGGATCACGGAATACTTCGCCGTTCCTTAAAAAATATTTGCCTTATTTACCATCCATCCATTAATCACAGAAATAAAAACAAACTCGTGATAACAGTCATTATATCGGAGAAACACGTCCGAAATTATGGTTGAAGGATCGGAAGCAAAACATAATGGAAATACTTTTTTCATTAACGGATAGAACCCTAAAATTGAATACGGGATTCATTTCAATACCCTATTACGATCTTGTAATCACAATTTGGAGATTACGTTGTTTCAGACAAGGCACGAAGCTTTGAAGCGTCGAGAGTATTCGTGAAATCTGACTCGAAAGTCTTCGTTTTATTTCTCGTGGAAGCCCACAAAACTTAATATGACTGTCAGTTTGGGGGAAATATCTTTATTTTATATTTATTTTCACATGCGCTATCTGTCATTGTGCGATGAGTAATAGGTTGATATCCCTTTGATTGCGATTCTTTTGGTATAAGATAAACTCAAGCTCACCCTTTCTGTGAGGATAATGTGAGTTTTGTTCTCCTATCAAAATTAATGCGTTACAGAGAAGTAACAAATGCCAGGATAAAGGGTAAACTGATACGTGACGCAACGCAAAGAAATGTTGGTATCTTCGCAGAAAATCGGGACATAAAAACTATATAAGAAACATTTGTTGCATGGTGAAAAGTAACATGTGATTTCTTAACCATATCCTTGCTTCAGTAAATAAGTCGTGTTTAAGTGTCATTAAAACAGTGTCAGTTAAAACAGTAAATAAAAAGTTATATCAACCACTGAACATCTTAAAAAACGCATAATTTATGTTTACATTTAAATGCCACTACATATACAAAACAGCACCATGTATACATGTAAAAGTCTTGTTTGCCGTGTTTACGTAACCAGTTACGTCTCCGTGGCAGAATGGTTAACGACGTTGCGTTGTAAACCTTCGCCTCTTACCGCTGCGGGTTCGAATCCCACTGGAAGCTCGACTTGTAAATGAGGCAGTGTCGATTCTTACGGATGGCGGGAGGTGTACAGTACTGGTTCAACCCAGGAAAAGCGGATGGTCTGCCTCCACCACACAAATTCGACAGTCATATATAACCTTACATTTGTTGAAAATGACGTAAAAAACACCATACAAACAAACAAACATTTCCTATTTTTACAAAACAACAACAACAACGACGACAACGACGACGACAACAAAACATAATAATTCAAGAACATGTAGTTGCAAGGCATCGATTCATTTGTGGAAAGTTTAAAGCCCTAAATCAGTTTTGTCCTAACTAAAACAGCATTACGAATGCCGAGTACCACGTTAAGCATTCAACGAAACAAACCACGGATTGACTGGGTCCATCACTTAATTGGGGTATACAGTCCGAGATCTTTATTATTATAACGCATGTACAATCGCAATCGCATTTAAACTCCTATTTCAGCATGTGTTTTATTTTTGCAATTCTAAACAAATCTGGAATAGTAAAAGTAGCTGTCGAGAAACAAAATATCACGTGGGAAAGAAATGAGAAGATAATATCAAGAGAATTTTTTTAATTTTTTTTTGTATTCAAGATTCTAACACTGTATGTATCCTATTTAAAACATGGAGGAAATGAATATCTAGCTTTTGCGAAGAGTGAGTACTTATGAATGAATTTATCTACTGATATGGGAAACGTCAACTAAATGTAATATATTTTAGTGGTATGAAACAACATTAAAGTAGCTCTGCCTCCAGCAACACCCAAACTTTACAACATGTGTACATCGTTTCTAATGATGAGGTATATTGTAACATACATATATTGAGAACCCAAACTCTAAAGATACAATGTAAACGGCTTTAATCAACCAAGCCACACCCCAAAACTTGAGCGTCGAATTAAGAGTTACCAACTCTTACGCATTTTATTCTAATCACGGGTATTTTAAGAACCCCGTTAATAGACCTATATCTTTAATCTTCACATAATTATACTTTATTATATGACCTGAACCAACGGATAGAATTTTGATAAACGATGTTGTCGTTATTTGGCGTGTTAGCTTCTCTAAATGACACAATAAGTCTTTTTTATTCACATCATATAATTGTTTGTTTAGTTTAGTTAATTAAGTATGCCGTAAATATAATGCAATAAAATTAAAACAATCGATTTTAAAACAAACGATGGCTTATTTAACTTCAGACATCTCCCTCCATGTCTCCTTTCCAATAATAATAATAATAATAATAATAATAATAATAATCTAATAATAATGATAATAATAATAATAATAATAATAATAATAATAATATAATAATAATAATAATAATAATATAATAATAATAATATTAATAATAATAATAATAATAATAATATAATAATAATTATAATAATAATATAATAATAATAATATAATACTAATAATAATAATAATAATAATAATATAATAATAATAATAATAATAATAATAATAATTACAATAATAATTACAATAATAATAATAATAATAATAATAGTAATAATAATAATAATAATTTATTTATCGAAGTAACTCATTAGAATCTAGTCAATATATCTACCACGAGGCCCTCCAGTCATAACCACAAATAATTGTTCGTGAACAATAACTGCCTGCAGGAAACTGCCCGAATGTTTTAGTAACGCTAGTAATTCCTGCTGACCTACTGAAAGAAAATACTGAAGTTGAAATATAACTATTACCGTCTTCACGAGCTATAAAGGACATCTTATGGTTGTATATATAAGCGTTGCCTTAACTGCCACAACTCTATCACAAGAAAAAATGTTCATGTTCCATAAATTTAGTCGCAATTAATGTCCAGTGTATATTATTAGGATGTTTATCACATGTGCTGACCTCTGATGTCAGCTATGACCGTCAGCTGTGACCACGACATGTTGACTAGCCTCTGGCGAGCCAGCACGTGCATCCAGACTCTGGCGATCAGCGAATTTTCAAATTAGGGGTTAAACTAGCGCACTTTTTTACATATGTGTGAATAAAAATAATGAAAATAAAAACAAAACGCGTTAGGTCACTAGTTTGAACATTAATTTGATACAATAAAATCATAGTCCACAAATATACAGCAACACTTATCACACGTTACAATTAATTACTTTTGTACACACAGGAACGATATGCAATATATGCAATATAAAACAGTTGGTACAATTGAAAGCAGCAGGCCTCCAGCACAGGTTTTATCTGGATATATACTGAGGGGGAAAAGTTTAGCAAGTTTTTGTTGCAGCCTGGAAAAAATACATTTTTGGTTGTAAAATCAAGAAACTACTGCCATAGACACACTATTTTATTAAACACACATCAATAACAGTCGAACATCTTAATAACGTAACGAATAAATGAACGTCCCAAAATGTCAGTATATCTTGTATACAGTATTATTTCATCTAAAAAAAACTTGCTAACTTTTTTTCCGCAGTATATATACATAATATACATATATATATATATATTGGTAAAATCCCGAAATAGAATTGTCTTTAATAAGCCCTCAGACCTAACAACAAACAGATTGGACAATGTGAAATTTACCTGAATTTCACGTTGGACTGTGCGAAAATTTCACAAAATTTTGCTTAACTTTAAACACTTGTATCTTAAAGAGTTTTATAGATACAAGTTCCATTTTTGCCAAAATCTATCACACATTTAATTCTCCTTCTAGTGATATAATCTTACTGTACCATTTTAAACAAAAAAGGAGTTCAATGGAAACTTTTACTACGTCAAACCTTGATTTTTAGGAAAAAAAGCCAAACATTATGAGGTTTTTATCTTTAAACAGCTTTTCATACCACTTCTTATGTTGGTGAATACTCATCAAAATCAATGAATAAATGATAATGGAGATAGAAGGAAAAGTTAAGGTGCCACGTGATATTTTGGTTTCTTCATTGGTTCACATAGGAAGTTTCCTATCTGTTCATTAATATGTCTGTGAATAAACTTGTCATTTTATAAAACACAAATGCCACCATGCTAATATAAAGCTAATATAAAACTTATATAACGATATATTTGTCCAAAATAAAACACGTAGGTATACGAACAGGAAATTTAGATTCATAGAACACAATGTAGCAACGCTAAATTAATTCAGACGTTTAACCCAAGTGATTCTATACCCCGTAACCCACTGTATGTGTATACAGTGAACATTTCTCACAACGTTGCTGTCTTGATTATGTCCGCAAAAAACACAAAGTCCCATTTCTAATCACAGAAGCATCGCCCGAGAACCTGAACTTTGTGAACGACGCCAGCCAATTCCGGTCAATCGTTTACATCATCTTCATATGACAGGCTCGGTCATAACTTCACTGTCAGAAATTATATTGTGGCATAAAGCACTTGATAGACCATCCATAGAACTCTCTCCAAAATGTAGTTTCTCGCCCGCACTAATGAGTCTGAAATAAGAAGACACTGTCCCTGTCAAAAGAGATATGCTTATAACATTCATTAATGGGCCTATCATCAGCGCTTCATACCTCATTGTCTCTAGGGTTTTGTAGAATTTCTACTTTTGACTGTTTTGAATTTAAACACTGCGAAATGGGAAATATAAGAGACATATAAGACCCTTCTTGAAAGCATCATTAGCATAAATGTGAACCTCCTAAAGTGAAATCAATTAAGGTTGTTCCTTCGAGGTTATGCAATGTTCCATTTTCTCTGATATTGTTGTTTCCTAAAAGTTAGTAAATCATCGCTGACAACGTATTACACTTCCTTAAGCGGCCGGGGTCGTAAACAAACTCACGTCGTTCTCCCTTAACAGGTTTGCGTCGCGATGAGTACTTAACTATCATGATGTATTTGTTGAGACAAGATAGCTTTTCCTTAACTTCAAATGCCGCCTGTGACATAAGCCATCTTTATCTGCCTCTTGAGCGAAGCATTAACCCATTAACCCGATACATATACATAAATGGAATGTTCTTTCTTTGAATTAGCACCATTCCATTTATGTGACAAAGGGGTGTTTTGGGGGAAATGACTGATCAGCAGCCGGACATTGTAAACCCTGATCTGGGTTAACAATGGACACAAAGGCTATTACAGTCGTGCTTAGCGTGTTCAGGGTTAAAATGATGGACATACAGTAAGGCTTTACAGAAACCATCATACACTTTTGAAAAATGTGCATACATGCAACTGGGTAGTTTTACTGCAACTAGATTCTTTCTTTCCAAAATGCTTAGTTTGGTGAAAATGGAAGTTTGTCTGTTTTAGACATCCTCTTGTATTTGTACTCGAAAAATATAAATAGTACTAGTGTGGAAACATAGTGTGGAAACATGATTTTTTTAATTATTTAAGCAATAAAACTTCAAATTGTCTAAAACATGACTTGGAAGAGTTCTGTCAAGCATTGACGAAACCTCTACGTCTCGTTAAATATTTAATAATTTTATCAAGCAGCGTATGTCATGTTAATTTAAGGCAGCACTACATACTAATACAAGAATTTACAAAATATACTTCAATATAAAAAATCGAAAACGTAATTCCTCGCAAAATAGTGTGGTTATAAAGACTGGACCATCTGTTTTGTTTCATTTGTCCTACAGTCGATAATAGTCTACTGATAATGACATAATTGCAATGTCTAAACAAGATTTCACATGAAGTTATTTCTAAAGGTATACTAGTTTCCCTCAGTTATTAAAACTAAATGAAGTAACTGTTCTATGTTCACGAACATTTTATTGGATTTGGTAAATGAGAGCTTTAAATGTATTATAATAAATTAAACTTGTCCACCCCAAATTATTTTTAAAAAACAAAGGAACACTTCTACGTTGATTGGTAAGCAAATTTATGAATTCTTTAAATGGAAACAAAGGGAGAAAATGACAAGACTGTGAATAATTAATTAGACATAGGTCGTTTTATAAGTCACAAATCGTGAAAATTATCATAATGGAAATAATATAAGCTACATAAATAGCTGTAGCATCACAAGTTGTCATTGTTTATGTTGCCCAGCATTATTAATGTGAAAGCAGATGACCGGTTTCTCACGTCAATCAATCTTACATCTCACTAGCCTGTATACAGTATAGTGTTTATATCCTCTGTTTTGTATACAATGCCATACAGTAATTGTTTAATTATGCACATTTCATTAGAACGCATGTATTATTTAACAAATATTATATTTAAGACTCACGTATAAGGAAAGAAATATATTATATTCAAACGAAAAAACAAAGTAAACATATTCATAAATTATACAAAGATAACATATCAAGGACAGAAACACAATCACAATGGTTCACATCGTGTTACAGAATGATAAACAAACTTCATTTCAATACAATAGTTATTATCACAATAACACCCATTACTTATGTTTACCCTTTGACACTGTAAAAATCCTAATATAGAAGAAGAGAGAAGGAGCTAAAGGTTCATTAAACGGTCACAAATCATCATATGGCATACACAACGTCCAGCAACATATTAAAATATATGAGATTTTGGGCCGATCTCGACATATGAGACCGACACAAATATATACAAATCAATGCATGTAAATTAAAAATTCAGCAAAAACATAAAACATATATAACGAACAGTTGGCAAAAGCTTAATACGATTTAATTTGTCTATGTTTAATCGAGATGCAAGTTATGTTAAGATTCTTTCTATTTTTAAAGGAGTTGTAACTAACTGTTCTTTAAAGCAGATTCAATAACATACATATCAAGCTCTAGGAGCGTGTACACCTAATACTAATAGGGTATTTAACAGTGTATTGTGCAATCTCGGCTTCGGCGTCTCGTCCAATATGACTTTCACCACAACATGTACTCGGCGTCTCGTCCAATATGACTTTCACCACAACATGTACTCGGACAATAAAAACCAGTTTTTCACAATACACTGTTAAATAAACTTTTTATTATATACCTAAATTTACAGGGGAAAATAAAACAATTACACAAATACAAGTACAAATGTTTCAATCTCTTCTTGTTCCAACATTTTGTTGTTGTTTTAACGCTTTTTGTTGTTTTAATTCATAAGCAACTTCTCGGATTCACGGAACTCATTCGGAACTTTCTGTCTATATTCGGTTTTTATCGTTGAAATTTCTACTGATATTTTTTAATACAACGTCCAATAGCAACATTGTTCAATCACGTGGTACAAATACGAACCGCTGATTGGACTGTAAATGTAGGTATATTATAAAGACTGATATAGGTACTGAGCTCCAAGTCTATATATCAGTCAACCAGGACAAGGAGCATTTATATAACGTAGTCCACTAAAAACAGACATAGAACGCAGTCCACCAAAAACACACAATTATCAATTACAAGGAAGAAGCAGCAAAACATGCGACCTATAAAATACAACAGGGTTGAGGACAGAGGATTCGCCTTTGGACGGTCAGTGGTAAAAATGCATCTAGAGGTATAAACCACGTTCTACAGTGCACCAAACCTCACTCTTACCCTATTGTCATCCGAATTAAACGGGATATGTAAATATATGTAAATGTTCAGGCGTTATCCTCCATTAAACATTAATATGCATATAAGTAAAGCTCAAAGATGATCATGTATATATGAATATGAAAATCAAAATGCTAGTAAGCCACAAAATAAGTGCTTATTGCCTTGAAAGAAGCAATAGCAACAATAGAGCTGTTAAGGGGACGACAAGACAAATTGAAACGTTACCACGAGTTTTAGGATTTATGTAAACGTCAATAGAGGGTCCTCAATATGTCGGGTCATCGCAGATCAAAGAGGAAAGCATGGAATGCATGGTAGCGAACTGTAAAAGATGCAGTCATTAAACATGTAGTGCACTGCAAGATGATAGGGTCCCCACAAAAAGGTTATGATATGTTTTATTTGTTTTATTCGGGTGACCGTTTGAAAATTGTAAAGGCTGATAGTAAGCTTGTTTTATGAACTTACTATAATTTATTTTAAACCAGAATTTAACAATAAAACATTATATACACGTTTGCTAAGAAAAGCTGTCGTATTTGCCCATATATCAAGTAAGGTAGGTACTTTGTTTTAAACTAAAAAACATCTCCATGCTCTCTACATATTAGCTATAGCTATAGCGTCATGACTAGTTAGTCAAATAATATAAATAATGCGTCAATGTGATATCTTTAAATAATAAGGCCAGAACTTGTGATCCGATCCATTTGCACGTTTTATGGCAATAACATATGTTATTTTCACTTCTAAATATTTTCTTATGAGTTTAAAAACTGTTTTTTGCGCATATCCATCTAAAGTCTGTTGAACGTCAATAAATGATCCACCGGAAATAAAAAGAACTGACAAATATACTAAACAACTATCAGTTTCCAAATTAGAATCGTTATTAATAAGCGTTTAACTATAAGTCTTGGCCGTATACCATCCTTCCTAAAGATCATAACTTTTGTTTTTAAAATATGGGCTGTTTATTTCCACTTCTTGCAATATTCGACTTACTATTTAAACCCGTTTGCGCTCTCGAGACTCTGAAAAATAACGATATTATTTGCATCCATTGGCAAAAATATCTTTAGCATTTGTAAATTCACTCCATCACTCCATCACACCCTATGTTGGAATCTTCTTCCGAGTCATTCCGAGTCATTTAAATATTTACAAAACAAGAAGGGAGATAAACACACCCCTTGTCTTAGTCCTACATTTAATAATACTCAATAGTAAATCTATTTCATCATCAAATTAACTTCAGTGATGGATACAGATTGTTCCTGTCATCAACATGATCATCTTTGTGTCGTGCCCTTAACGATTTATGTTCTTGTTGCTCTGTTTCTGACAAGTCTTTGAGTACTTCTTTGTCGTTTTGAACTTTTCATGTGTTTTTCTATATCCATATTTACTTGATCAGCTTTGTGTTACAGTTATATTGCCTATTAATGCTGCCCTAGTTTGTTATAGGATATACCCTAGCGGAGAATTCGTTATGTGCACTGTCACGTGTTTGTGTTTTTTCACAATAGGGTAAGAGTGAGGTTTGTTACCTTATAGAACATGCTTTAAACCCAAGGCGGCCTGTGTACCAAGGCGGTACCGTTATTGTCAACCTGTTATGTTTGTGTTGTCGCTTACTTTTGATTATATTTGTCCTTGTTATTATTGCTTGATTTGAATGCGTGTATTTGTTGATTGTGTTCTGTGGGTGCCAAACTTTTGTTAGACCTTTATACCTGCATTTGTTTAGAAGTCATGTACACTAAAACTAGTATCAGCCGTTGCAAATGCATGCAGTTAAAACGTATTTATGTAGGCACATTGGTAGAGGTTAATGTTTGATAGCTTTTGTTATTTTTTGAGTCTAAATATTAAAGATTATGGATGTCGATACGTTTTGACAGGCACACCTGTCCATAGTCTGTCATACTATTAAGACGTCTATATGTTTAAGCAGTGTTAGGAGCATGTCTTTTACAGTTAAACAAATGGACAGTAGAGTGTCCATTGTGCAAAGATTAAGTATGTTTCATGTAATAGAAACCTTGTAGTATGTAAATAGTACTATCAAATGCCTTTACGACAATTTCCCGTACACATGTAAAACAAAAGCATAATTAGTATAATGACAAATGCACATGTATACAGACAAATGAGCACTATTTATTTATTTGCAATACAGAGATATAGTAATACATTCGATATTACAATAATAATTTCACCTTCAAGGCGTAAAAGGTGTATTTTCATAGCATTTACTGGCCAGCTGGTTCAAGGGTGCACCGAACCCCATTCTTACCCTATTGTCGTCCCAATTAAACGGGACAGTGTAAATAAAGAAGTCGCCGCCATGTTATATACTCTTACAAAAAATAGGCAACATTAATAGGCAAAGTAATATACTAGTGACCCAAAGATGATCATGTATATATGAATTATATGTTCCCAAATTAGTTCTCCATTTAATACAAATTACAAAATAGACTCAATTTACTGTACCATAATAAGCAACAATTATATATATGCATCCTTTGATGACGTGGCTTTCATCGTAGCTACGTTTAGTATTAAAATCCCTGATCTGTTTCTAAAACACCGGAAAAATAATGAAAAGTGTCTTAGACATAGCCAGACCGGAACACTGACTGATTCTGAACAATATATGAAAAATGCCGAAAATGCCAAATGTACTGACCAATGAGAAGGACGAGTTTCATCTGAGTGTACGAAAGCGTAAAAAAGTAGTGTTGACTGTAAATTTGATTCTTAAAGAATTTGACAAAACACAGAGACGTCGAATTCCCTTAGTGTCCTTGTCTGCTGTCCCTTTTTGACACGAGATTCGCGGTTGACATTCATCATGTTGCTTCGAGTTTTCTAACACAATTTGCTTCTCCATAATTTCTTCTACCTTTCGAATTAAACTCTCACAAGGGTAATAATTATTTCGCAGAAACGACGTGCTTATTTCTCAACGGACACCAATTGAAATGCAACTCACCGGAAACAGTACTCGGATACCTTCTGATGTATCCGTGTTGACACATTGGACAAGCGTCTGACAGCTATGATAATAGATAATCAATTTGTTTCACTTTACCTGTTAACACCGAAGGACTTCAAAGAATATAGAACGTATTACTAACGCGATATAATAATATAAATCAAATCGATACATATGTCATTTACCGGTGTAAACATAATTGTAGTTGATACAATATGCAAATAGTTTGACCTGTTTAGAAGTAAGAGAGGAATGTGCATAATAATTAAAATGTAATATGTATGCAGACGATCACCGAAGCATTGTGGTGTAGTGGTTATAGCGTCTGCCTTGCATTCGGGAGGTCGTGGGTTCGAGTCCCCTGACCGCGTCATACCAAAGACTTTAAAAATGGAGTAGTCACTTGTAACCCTTGCCTGACGAGCAAATAATTAGTAGTGCTAAGACTGATTGACCAGTGTCAGAATAATGTGACTGGGTGGGTGGGGGTATCATGTCTACTACGGCGTGGTATTCCAGTGTGGCAGCACTATTAAGAAACCATTGATTTCGCTGCTTCAAGTAGACATATCATCACATCACACAACAACACACAGATAAAAGTCCAGACATTGTGCCTATAATCGTCGGGTAGGACGCCTGTCGTAGGTGGAGGGACTATAATCCTTAGAAATACACACACGTATGCAGATGATCAGAAACATTTGTTTAAGTCATAAATAAAGAATAAGTTCTATAAGTAATATTTATTTTCATGTTGAGAAAAGTACGGGATACTTGACGACATTAATAGCAATTAACGAACATCAGGGGCGCAGTGTCGCGTATCACATTCTTTATTTCGGGCAACATTTTATAATTTATTATTGTTTGATTTATTAGCTCTATTAAAAAAAAAAACGCTTTCTTAAAAAACAGAATTTACATAATAATTGAGAGGACCACACATTATTTTTAAATAATCATTGTTATAGCGTAGCGATATATTTTAAAGAAACTAAACCGTCAAATTTTACAAGAGAACCTTCTTCCAAACTCTGTCCATGCGTCTGAGGTCATAAAATAATGCATACGTGCTGATTAAAAGTCTAGATGTGTTCACAAAATATGCGTAAAATGAATAAAGAGTTTGGCAACGATAACAATTTCCTGCGGTTTATGTGTTTATATGTATTAGTTATAGAATGTCCAACGAGGTTTTCTGAGCATATATCATGAAATATATCGAGGCGTAAGCCGAGATATTTTCATGATATATGCGTGTAGCACCATGTTACTTTATCGCTAGCCACGCCCCCTTGTATGATATTTGGTATAACGGCACACTTTTGAAAAGTACTCCCAGGCATGCGATAATGTAGCTATAGAGTTTGGATTCGCAACATATGTAAAGTAAATAATTATATACCTGATCGTTAGTAGGCTTAGAAAATGTGTACATCTTTTGAAAAATTTGCCTGATGTTGGCGGGATAACGGCTTTAATATATACATATATATAATATGTATATATATATATATATATATATATACACAAAAGTATTCACAGATTATAACCATGTTTACAGTTAAACTAATTAATGCAATGATGATGTTAACCGCCACAAAACGATTTGTGTTGTATATTATACATACTCAACTTTAAAGCCTCTTTCTTACTCCAAAACTATTCTGACAGGTATATTTATATATTTTGAATGGTCAATAAATAAACTTGATAACCGTCAGACTAGATTTAATCATTTTCCCCTGAATTATGACATCTAAATAAAAGAAGTAATATATTACAGCTAGTTTAAGATATCTTGTAGTTTATGCATCTCAACGTTTCAACGAGTGTTTATCCCTTCTGTGCAACATGACAGCGTTTGTTGGCCTTTTTTTTCGCTGAAAAAAATAAGTACACTTATTGATAAGAAGTGAAACACACGTTTTTATCATTTGTTGTAAATCACATTCATGGTGAGATCAAACGAGAGCTTGTCTAAATACAGAAAATATATTGATTTGAAGTATGTACATGGCTTTTGTAACTGTACGAGAGGTTTGAGCATGCGCCGAAGAAGCCAATTTAGCTATTTGTTCCGTTTGATCTTTAGATGACGATTTATGGTTATTAGAACATTTTCATATATAAAACACGAGTTCTAAATATGGCTAGAACGAGATTAACTATAAAGGACTGAGGACACATGAAAAGTGTATTCGCATCACACTTCTGTTTAAATTCCATATCAAGATATATCCGGCAAATTATACAATTAGTAAAATGAAATATTCCATAGGGTAGTATATAGTAGCACTCATGATTTGCGATCTTTGCAGAGTACTTACATGCATAATGGTAGGAACCAATCATATGTATTGCGTAATAGTTTCGTATAATATTTCTGAAATATTATAATATAATATTGTTTAAAACGTGTTGCCTTATAAGGGGCTAGAACCCTTAACCTTTAGGTCAGTCGACAAATAGTAGACGACGCCTTGATCAACTGCGCCAAAGGCAGTCGCAGTTGGCTGGTTGCACCCCAATGTTAGTATTAAATAGTATATAACAAAGATGTTACAATCTGCAATGGGATTAGATCCTAAATACCATTCTTCATGTGAGCGATCTCTTTTGGACGTGTATTAGTTATATTGCGTCTCAGTGGCCGAATGGTTGACAACGTTGTGTTGTAAACCTTCGCCTCTCACCGCTGTGGGTTCGAATCCCACTGGGAGCTCGTAAGTGAGGAAGTGTCGATTCTTACGGATGGCGGGAGGTGTACAGTACTGGTTCTACCCAGGAAAAGTGAATGGTCTGCCTCCACCAGAAACAATCGACCGTCATATATAACCTTACATGTGTTGGAAATGACGTAAAACACCATTCAAACAAACAAACAAAAATTAGTTGTATTACACTCAATACCTTTAAAGCAGACAGAACCTGTAGCGATTGGTCAAGTTAACTCCTCGACAAGAGATATGGCGATGACGGTGCAGTCTCGCCATGTCAAGTGCTCTCTTTGTTTGTGTGTTGATAATGTTTTCAAAAGGAAGCTCTGCACGAACTAGAGTCGGCTGTAAATAATGGTATTTCAAGATTGAATTCTACTTTGTACACTTTGACAACATACGCGGGCGAGTTGAGTTTTGGTCGAAAATGTCTGTATAAAGTTTACTTTAAAAAACACACCTGATTATTAATTTTGTACCTGGGCATTGATACAAATGGACAGCAAAAACGTCTGACGCGGGGGAGAAGTTTGAGAGAGATATGTCAATAGACTATTCATTATGTCGAATTCTTTGGGGGATCATATTAACGGCATTATCATATAAATGTTTTATGACTCAAGTCATCTCAGTCTGAAAGCTTGACATAGAAACTAAATCGTTTTAGAGAGCTCGATTTATCCATTTTCACGATTTGAAATCTATCTCTTTGCAGAATGCAAATGTAAATTCGGATATTATTTTCCTCGACTGCTTTTCTTTTACCCATGGTTGTCAGATTTTCATCTATTCAAACCCTGACAATATATTTGTCTAGTATTACGATTTAATGGCCGCTCAGTCTTAAGTATTACATTAAAGCACACCAAAACTATTTACAAAGGGGTGTTTAAATAGAATACAACATTAAAAGCGCGTTATAAAAACGGAATCAAGTTTCTATAAATCCACATGAAACGAATTATTGTAAAATCTTGTTAAAATTGTTTCAAATAATGGCTTTTATTACGTCCAAATCTGGGAATATTAAACTCAGTTATTATTTTTGAATCAAGTTGCATTAAAGCGACTATTCGTCATCAGTAACATCATTAAATACACACGTTAATGTGTGATGCCGGGGTATTAAATACAGATTATTTTCAATGGTGCAATGAAAGGTTTTCTTTAACACATTGTACTATGTCAAGAAGTGATGAATGCGTGAGTGTTTATAATAAACATGTTAAGATAGAAAAGCAGAATATATCTGTAAAATGCAGAGTTTAGCTTGTTGCAAATCGTATTCATAAGTTTCTATTGCAGAGATGTTGAGATTTTATTTTATTTTCAGTTGGTGATAACATTTGTGTTACTCGGTTTTTATCCTTATGTTCTATAGTAAAATAAAAATCTTTGGCAGAGTAAAAAAAACGATAATTTTTAATATTTTGATTTTAAAAGATACATATATATTGAATCAATCTGAATGAATGTGCATGAAATATGCCGGGTTTTAAAAATAATCACACTGTAGATATCTTAATTTTAACACTAAATTTGGTTGAACATCAAGGATAAAGACCGAGTTTATCACCTACCAGAATGTACTGGTATGTCTTATTTCTGGTCACTGATTGTTCAGTTGTATGTATAAACACAGTGTCAAATTGATTATATGTGTGATTTGCTTACAATACAAAATGTTATTTAACTGAATACAGTAATAAACGCAAAATATTTATATTGCAAAGTTAATGCTACATTGTTTTTATTTATAACTTAAATATGATATAGAATGTTTTAATTATGCGGTTGCTCCGTGTCGTAAATCACTGGCAGGTATTTCGTTATGCACAACATGTTCCTATACTATTAGTTAAATTGCTTTTGTACAGTTAATAGCATTATAGTTAAAGGGACACTGTCCATAACGTTTACATATAAAACACGAAATAATTACGTTGACAAACATAATAACACAGCTACCATTATTGAAATATTTACTAAATAGAAACAAGATAATTATGTTGTCGGAATTTAAATGTTGTATGAAAACAGTACCGCTTAGTGGGACTGAACTACAAGCCTGGGTAATAAGGGACGAGGGTGTTACGGACTGAGCTACAAGCCTGGGTAATAAGGGACGAGGGTGTTACCGACTGAGCTACAAGCCTGGGTAATAAGGGACGAGGGTGTTACGGACTGAGCAACAAGCCTGGGTAATAAGGGACGAGGGTGCTACGGACTGAACTACAAGCCTGGGTAATAAGAGACGAGGGTGTTACGGACTGAGCTACAAGCCTGGGTAATAAGGGACGAGGGTGTTACCGACTGAGCTACAAGCCTGGGTAATAAGGGACGAGGGTGTTACCGACTGAGCTACAAGCCTGGGTAATAAGGGACGAGGGTGTTACCGACTGAGCTACAAGCCTGGGTAATAAGGGACGAGGGTGTTACCGACTTAACTACAAGCCTGGGTAATAAGGGACGAGGGTGTTACCGACTTAACTACAAGCCTGGGTAATAAGGGACGAGGGTGTTACCGACTGAGCTACACGCCTAGGTAATAAGGGACGAGGGTGTTACCGACTGAGCTACAAGCCTGGGTAATAAGGGACGAGGGTGTTACCGACTTAACTACAAGCCTGGGTAATAAGGGACGAGGGTGTTACCGACTGAGCTACAAGCCTGGGTAATAAGGGACGAGGGTGTTACCGACTGAGCTACAAGCCTGGGTAATAAGGGACGAGGGTGTTACCGACTGAGCTACAAGCCTGGGTAATAAGGGACGAGGGTGTTACCGACTTAACTACAAGCCTGGGTAATAAGGGACGAGGGTGTTACCGACTGAGCTACACGCCTAGGTAATAAGGGACGAGGGTGTTACCGACTGAGCTACAAGCCTGGGTAATAAGGGACGAGGGTGTTACCGACTTAACTACAAGCCTGGGTAATAAGGGACGAGGGTGTTACCGACTGAGCTACAAGCCTGGGTAATAAGGGACGAGGGTGTTACCGACTGAGCTACAAGCCTGGGTAATAAGGGACGAGGGTGTTACCGACTGAGCTACAAGCCTGGGTAATAAGGGACGAGGGTGTTACCGACTGAGCTACAAGCCTGGGTAATAAGGGACGAGGGTGTTACCGACTGAGCTACAAGCCTGGGTAATAAGGGACGAGGGTGTTACCGACTGAGCTACACGCCTAGGTAATAAGGGACGAGTGTGTTACCGACTGAGCTACAAGCCTGGGTAATAAGGGACGAGGGTGTTACGGACTGAGCTACACGGGACAGTTACATGATTCAAGACATAATATAATCAATACCTAATGCGCTAATGGATGTCACGTGAGCAACGTAAATAAAAAATATTGCGATCCCTACAATGTTTACAAACAATAAAAAAAACTCTTCCTTTCTTTCTTCAAATTTACGAATTTATTGCTACATACTTGTTTGAGTATATGCTCATGTTATCATGTATACATTTCATTGAATAAAACTTATACAGTTATATGCTTACTTACAGACAGTGTCCCTTTAAATGTTGATGATGTGCCAGGTTGTAAATCCAATCAATCACGAATATAGTACACTATTTGCATAATGTAACGAGGCATCGATAGCTTATGTTTAGTTTAAGGTTAAACTATTAAATAAAAGTTGTTATTACAAAACGTACTCATAAACAAATCTACGGATTCAGGAATATAATAAATGTCATTTTTTATGGCGAATCCCATCATATATGTTTTACAAATACTATTAACAACAATGTCAAGATTATATTCGCTTTTTATATTTTAATTACACTAATTTATGAAAGCAAAATAAAATTAATTCATTAACTGATTTATTTTTATTAAGTTAATGAAATTATATTGTTTTACCTTAATATTTTAATTAAAAAAATTATCTTAACATATATAAAATATTTCCAAAGGGTTTATATTGTGCTAGATCAATTACTGGCGGGACTTAAATCAAGATTAACCGTAACAGTCGGCTTATTAAACACAGAATAGACAAACATTACACAACTAGCATTATTGAAAAGTTACTGGATAGAAATAAGATGTTTTTTAAAAGAAAAAGCACCACTTCGTGGGACTGAACTCATGCCCACACTAAAATTACACTTGCGGGTAAGACAACGAATGTGCACCCGATTTAGCTACACGGGACAGTCTCGTGATGCAATACCTAATCTAAACCTAATTTACTAATGGATATCACATGAGCGAAGAAATGTAAATATTGCGGTCCCAGCGGTGTTTACAAACAATCAATAAAATAGTTTTTATTCTTAAACTTAATGTATTAGTACATACTCATTTGGGTATATGCTCATGTTTCCATAGTGTCCCTTTAAAGGCAGTCATCAATATCAAGGACCGTGGGAGTGGTATTTATAAATCGAATACACTTTTCTTTTAGAGATTAAACACAGTACAAAAAAGTTTCATCACAACTTACAGTCTAAAACGGAATTACTACTCAGTGTCGTCTGCTTTTTATAAACATCATGTATGTACGTATGTAACGTTGTTACATGTTTTACCTGTCGCTTTCACCTGTGTCAACATCTCAGAAAATAGTATGCGATCACATACATGCGATTAATTGTCACATGCTCATGGTAAAATATCAAAATGGTCAACACCTCGACCTGATACCCTGGGGCTGCTGATTGAGTGGTACACATTTGAATGAAGCGCAGCCTCCAATTTTGTATGTATTTAGGTTAGTTCTTAATTTTAGGTAGGTTCTCTTGTTTGTGTTTGTTGTTTCCAAGGGATCCCCTTTTCAGTATTTATTGACATTCACACTAGTTTGCGTTTGTTTAGTTATGTGTGGCGGCTGTAAAGTGTCGCCCCGACTACAAATTGGTTGTGTTATTACTTACTGGTCCTTTGGGATCATCAAACCCAATCTCTGTGGCATTAAAGTATAATACCGCTCAAGCCGGTGCTTTGGGCGTGAGAGGTGTCACACATACATTACCTCTCATGAACAACCTCAATAAAACCGAGTTTGCTACTTTCACTATCGTTTGTGTTTGTTGGTTCCAAAGGATCCTGTTTTCAGTATTTAATGCTGTAACCATACAGGAAGGGCAATCAGTTTGATACATGTATACCGAAGTAAAACCATTATTCTACTGCAATATAATTAGCCCTGTGCTTCACACAATTATCGCACTTCAGCTCTTCTTTTTAAAAATGTATACCATTCATATAAAAAATGAATAAAAAAGCAAGATTGCCACCAAATGATTGTTCATCTGTGACAGAGGTGAAATATAAATGGAAGGAACGACAACTCTGGGTTGAGATTGACACCCGTGTGCTTTATCGCGTGTAAAGGCGTATAAATGGTCAACGGAAGTGACGTCATGCTATCGCAAGGATCGCAATAACTAGAATTGAGTATTATTTATTAACCTATAAACCCTTAAGATAGAAAAAACACATATATATTGTGGGTATTAAACACCATAAAAAGACGACAAGCATACTTGTGAGCATATGAGCATGTTTCCTCCAGCATTTACATAAAAATCACTTTCTAACGTCGCTTATAAAACATATTTGATGACTGTGATGTTTTGTGGTTTGTTTGTTTTTAAAATGGACGGATTATTGCTGTTCAACGACCCCGATATGTCAGCAATTTGAATTACACCAGTTGGTCGTCGTTTTACACTTGAGTGGAAACGTCAGTTAGTGTTTATTTTAGAAGCTTGTGAATTTCCTTTTAAACACATGCCAGAAACCCAATAAGGGTATAATACCCATTGTACAAGAGTGACAAAACGATGCTCAGGTTTCTAGTAATTTGCTTATAAATTAATAACACTACACATTAAGAACACCGATATTATACGAAACACCCGTAAATTGGAGTTTAAGTTTCTGGTACTGAGCAACCAACGGAACTAATGGTGGATGCTGTTTATTGAATAGAGTTTACGGTTTATGGGTGGTTATGCCTTTGTTATGGAACATAATACACCAGATGATATTATAAACCAAACACGATATTCATTAAAACTGCCATTTAGAAGACATTTCCAGCATATGAACACATATAAAATCAATTGAGACTTTGTAAAATTGTCGTCCATAGTGAGTAACCTCGCCTCAGGCTTAACCTAAAAAAATAGTTTCTTCTTGGGCTTAGTTTCTTCTTATTTAAGTTTGGGCCTAGTTTTTTCTTATTTAAATTTGGGCCGAGTGAGTCAGATTTTATAATAAACGACGTGGACAATTGTCCGACCTTAGTGATGCTCGAATTATGTTATAAAATGAATCAATGAATAAAAAACATGCCAAAGAAAAAATAGAATAGTCTCATTTAAAATTTAAACATAGAACAGTAAAAGAAGTTATGTTATTACATTTTCAAAAAAAAAAGATAAAAGATACAAACATAAACACAGTTACGATTACAGTTATAAATAGATTTATTTTCAAACATTCATTAATTTTTGCATTTTTTTTCAAATTCGTATAATATTCGTTTCATTATTTGACAAACACAAAAAACATCAGTTTAGTCTGTAGCGGGTCTTTAAATGCAATATTAAAATTGGATCAAGCTAAGAAAAATACCTTTATAGAATAGGTTTAATACCGGTAATGCTCAATTTATAAGACACCACAAATATCAATCCTGTACTGGATGAACCCACAGCTGAATGATTAACTATTGAATATATTACACATATGTTACGGGATGTCCAAGACACACATGTTTTGATCATACTGATTGGCAATTTCTTAATTCTAATATAAGTAAAGCATATACGGGGTAGTACTTTTTTCATTTAGTACTTTAACTGTTTATGATATAGATCAATTCATCATTGTTCGACTTATAGCTAGTTCTTATTTGCAGTTAATCTTTACGTTATTGACGTCATCACGTTTGTAAAATTATTACAGAAATAAGGACACCGTTGGAAATAAACCAAACTTAAGTGAACGATACTTATTCTATGAAGTATGAAGACTTTCACATCCAAATACTTGATATATATGATGTTCAAACTTTGATATATGAGACACTGTGAGACAATATGCTATGTGCTATTATCTTGACAATCGTTCTGTGATTATTTTAATAAAGAGTGTATATATCTTTAGTCTGTAATAACAAATAAAATAAAATGTCAATAAATAGTACTGTTAATATTGGTATAGTTTATAATCTTAATACCATTTGCAGATAATAATGTTTTAAATTATTAATGACGATCGTTTTTCTCCGTATTGTTCCTGTGAATACATTGTTATCCTTAAATTTTTCGAACATCTTATAAATCTTTCCATCGGCGTATGAATCTCTCAGTAAGACAAATTACCGGCGTATGAATCCCTCAGTTAGGCAAATTACCGGCGTATGAATCCCTCAAAATAAAAGTAGATATAAAAGTAGATATACATGTCGAACAGGAAATATAGCTTTCAAGAAACACAGTCAACCAAACACACTCACAGAAACAAACAACAATTAAAAGGATGAATAAAAGGCAAGGTATACGACATTACAAAAATAAAATGGTTGACATAAAGGGCTACCGCCTTGGAACTATCAGTAACAAAAAAGTCCGGAGAGTTTTTTAAACCAGGTTCTAGGGTGTACCAAACATAACGCTTACCCAATAAAACGATACAATGTAAATAAAACAAATCCATTCGCCACCATGCTGTATCCTCTTACCATCTAGACAGCATTAAGGGCTAACCATAGGCCGCTTTGATACTACAAACCAGGAATACGCACCTTTCAAATATCCCCTGTTCTTCATACTTGTTTATTTTGCTTTCCTTTCAGGCTTTGTACCTACTACTTTGGCTCTCAAAATAAACGGTTAACACCATATTGATAATGTAAAATAATACAAAAACATTTTGTATAGAATGAGTATATAGTCGTATATGTTTAAGGACAAAACTCAAAACTTTGCTTTGTTATCTTGCTCATTATACGGCTTCTGGCGCGGCGTCTTCATCGGCGGTGATTCTGCCATTAATTTACCGTCGGGAAGTAGATTCCAACGATTTTACACTTTCTCCAAGTTGTATTCTCGTTACCAAGACGCTGATTGCCGACTTTCACGCACATTTACAACTCTAGTTGCAAGGATTCTCTTCCGGACATAATGGATGCTTTAATAGCAACCTCTCCATATACGCGATGTAGAAAAGGCATTTAATCCCGGTAAAGGAAGTCGGTGACAGCTTCGTAAAATCCTCTCAATATTCAGTACATATCGGTTACCGTTGATTAGTTCACGCTTTAGTCATTCGGGTAACTAAGGTGACACGTAAAGCGCCAATTCTTGCGCCTTCGTTGTTACGGGCTCAGTCTCGTTCCAGTGGTGATTTCCGTTTCCGGTGAAATGTTGCGTGTGGAGAGATTGAAAACAATGCAAAGTTACGCAGTAAGGAGTTAAAAACGGAGTCTGGAATGGCTTAATTACAAATCAGGGCTAGAAAAGCGTTTTAAGCAAATTTAAATAACAAGTACAAATTGTTTGAATTTAAAGCAGCGATAAACTCCCGAGAATTAACAGAATTCGTTTAACTTAGTTTAATGGAAGGTAGTGCAAAATTATATGTGTAACCTATTTTGGAATTCGTAATTTTCCATTGCCAAAATGTTGAGATTTTACCTTACTTTCAAAAGGTGATAAAATTCGTGTTGCTCGGTTTTTATCCTTAGGTTCTATAGCAAAATAAAAATCTTTGGCATGGTAAAAAATATGATAATTTTCAAGATTCAACTTTGAAAGATACACATATTGAAACAATTAGCATAAATGTGCATGATATATGCAGGGTTTTAAAATAATCACTCTGAAAATACCTTAATTTTAACAGTAAACTTGGTTGAACATCTAGGATAAAGACCGAGTCTATCACCTATCAGAATGTAGAGCTGTGTCAAATATTCTGGTCATTGATTGGTCAGTTTATTTATCAAAATTATGAATAGTAAGCATACTGTAAAGAAAATGGTTTATTTTTACCGTTAAGAGTTTGTTTAGAGCTTTTTTACTGCGCAAGCTTGTGCGTGTATAACAGTATTTCCCGTTAAAAGTTTGTTTAGAGCTTTTTTACTGCGCAAGCCTGTGCGTGTATAACAGTATTTCCCGTTAAAAGTTTGTTTAGAGCTTTTTTACTGCGCAAGCCTGTGCGTGTATAACAGTATTTCCCGTTAAAAGTTTGTTTAGAGCTTTTTTACTGCGCAAGCCTGTGCGTGTACAACAGTATTTCCCGTTAAACGTTTTGTTTACAGCTTTTACTACGTACGTCAATTTCTTTTTTAAATAAGCTCTACTGCTGAATATTGTTGTCACTGCTCGTACATACTGTAAGATCACGCGGTATAGAGTCGGCTGGTGACGGCCGTGTGCATGTCTCATGCATTGGCATTCTTGTCCAAGTCGATTCCACTCTTGAGACAATGAGACGTTCATTAACTCTGACATTTGTCTCATAAAACAGACAATTTTCACTCCCTAGGTGGCGCTACAATTAATGTCCACTATAATCACGTGCAGGGGAATTGTAAATCTTAGAAAATTTCCCCGACATTTTGTCCTCCGACGTAACGTTAAACTCAATCAGTAAAACACTATATTCCCTGAATGATTTATGCTGTACTTTGTATCCAAAAAAACTGTCAGTTTCTACATCAGCCCGTGATCACGTGACCTTACGGTCATCCTTCTGGACTGGGCAGACCAACGTCGAAATAACGCTTAATTAGGGAGTCTGAAATCAATACGTTTGACGCATCTGGTGTCCGAATTCATACAAAAAACTAACAAGGAATAATTGGACAAAACGAATAATCAATACACTGGAGTTTTTGTCCAGAAACGTAGGAAGGAATAAACAAATTTGATCCAAGAATTGCGACCCGGTTAAGATAATTTTTCAGACAATTGAAGGTTACACTGTTTGCAAGACCTGATGACAATCACTGAGAATGTCGGTTTCCCGTAAATTATACAGTCTGATAATATTTGTGATTTCTTTTTCTTTACATGGCGAACTTTGCAAGACACTAAAAGCCACACCAACAATGTATTTTATGTATATTCGTGCGCCAAGTTATCGTTATCTATTCTGTAAATGTTAATTAATTTAAATATACTGAAAGGAAAAAGAAACGCGACACAGGAATTTCCGCTATATATTGTATGTACAATATGCTGCTGTTAATCGAATGGTACATGGCTACGTAAGATTTTTCCTTTCGGAAAACAGATTAAAACAACACGTAACACAGCAAAAAGTATTCCTGCAAAGTTTCATTATTGACAGAGCACGTGTTTGGCGCAAACTTAGGATGCAACATTTTGCAAACTCTTTACGTTAAATACAGTACTTACCTGGCTCAAGTTTTCAGAGGAAGTTCAACATTTATGAATTTCTTGTTATAACGTGTACTGTGATTAAAACGTCTACAATATCACAGTTGTGTCCTTTCTCTAACTAACTGCAACTGGTTTTTTTACAAAACATCTTGGGATTTATGGAATTAAGTGTGCAGTATATACAATATATAGCGGAAATGCCCGTGTCGCGTTTCTTTTTCCTTTCAGTATATAAATAATGAAACTATGTTACAAAAAATAATGTTCGTCTTCTTTGTGTTTAGGCTTATAGGGTTCACGAATACTATATAAACTCCGTACATTTAAAAACACAACATTTTTGATTTTCGATTATTTTTAGTCGGCTGTCTGTTTCTTCAAATCAAGATTGTATTTTATGTTAGTACAGAAGTCTCTTTTTCCCAAAGGTTAACATATGGCGATAAACAGTTGCATAATATTTGCTCTATTTCTTTCAGTTAAAACACATTTTGCACGAGGACTTCAATTCTCTAGAAATTCAAAAAACACCAAGCCCTAAAAGAGATTTTGACAATATGCCATATGTGGTAAAAATGCGAGATGACGTCATCGTTCCAAGATGGCCGCCTCCATTTATATTCTTTGCAAATTTTCATATCTCCTTTATTTTTCATTGCATTTTTAATTCTTTCATTTTTTTTCAAGTTTTTCAGAGCCGTTTTAAATAAATGTTGTTTGAATATAGTTCATCAACCCCTTCAAAGAAAATATGCAATACATTTAGAGTGAACATGAATACGTCTATAGAATAATACAAGATGAATGTATAATTATATTCGGGAAACAATGTGACGAATCGAACAATTTCCAAAACAGAACCACTGTTTATTCAAAATTGACTACATTTGATATTATCTTGGTAATGTTATAAGAACTTGAATGATGCAACCAGCTGTCTGCGTGTTTTATAGAGATAGATAGATAGATATTTTATTGATTTAAACTTTTACAGTTTCTCATCATTACATACATAATTTGTAATATATAATTATAATCACATGACAGGTTACACATATTTCTAGACACTCACTTATAGTTCAATATTCAATACGTATACTCCTTAATTAATCATAGATTATATAAATAACATATTTAATCAATATTCCAAGGATATCTAAACAACAAAAGGAATTATATATAAAAAACAACAAACATTTATTTGAGGATGTACTTTTAATATATTTTAAGAAATAATATTTGGAATAGAACATCTGACAGTAAACGCCACTGACAAATATTTACTTAAATTAAAAAGTTCTTTCTTCTTTGAAGATTGTAGAAGAGTTACAAATTTAAACATACTTGACCTTTGTATGTAGTATTTTCTGATATATTTCTTTTTAATATCATTATAAGCTGTACAAATTAATTTAGATTATCTATCTGTCTATTTATCAATCTATATTTAATAAAATAACAAACACTTATGTTTATGAAATACTAGAACTCGTTATTCTCACGGCATTTCTGTGATCTATCAAACCGTTTACATGTTTTTGAAATAATATATTTTAGATATTTTCGCTGCAATTTCAGTAATCTACAAAAAAAAACTCCATTCACATATTTATTAAATATCTTTTCTAAAAATATTTTCTCTAGAACTTCAGTGATTTACTTGGTTATATGAATAATATATTTAGTAGAACTTTAGTTGAATTCACTGATCTAACAACACAATAGCTAGACCACATTAACATTTTCTCCTTGGCTTTGATTGGCAGCACCGGATCCATTATTGACAAGTGACCAGTCGATAACAGCCGGAGATATCCGAAATATGTTTGACCAAGTAATACATCTCGTAATTCGAAACGAGATCAAAACGACGCCGACTTAATCATGGAAACTAAAATCGCGGTATTTAGTGCAAAGCTAAAAGAAATTCAGTACGTTTGAAAAGATTAATCTGTCTAAAATCACAAAGCCACCGGGAACAAAATACAAAGCATTGCAAAGTATTGATAAATGCAAGGTGTTTTGGTTTCAGTTATCGAAGCAGACGGAAAACGTAGTTCATTATCTGAATGCGTAAGGTGCGCGTGGTTGTCAGGAATTCTTAAAAGCCGACAGACGCGCTGAAAAATTCCAGAAGTACATGCCTGCATGGCTCATTTATGGTCCAAAGTGTTGAATCCACCTTAATGGGTTTGTAATTTGTTCATTGAGTGCTAAGCAAATATATTCACTTTCGAAAAAGTGAAAATTGCGTATAAAGTGATGAGGTCACTGCGCCTAGGTGACCTTGACCTTCTTGACACCTCGTGCACCGCAGACGTATCTGAAATATCGATTCTGAGATTCTAAATGAAGGAATTTTGCATGACCTTTGACACGTCAGTGTCTTCACGCTTATCTGATTGTGATTAGATAATTGCCTGTACCAAGGGTTCCGTTCTGCCTCATTTTGAATTACCGTCTGCTGAAATGTTACGTTATTTATTCGGAAGTTTTTCTAGTGCTGTTGCCATAAATAAAGGCGTATCTTATAAAATACAAGGCAAAGTTGATTAATTATCTATCTCTATTGATTAAAAGACGTCACACATATAAAACGTTTAATTTATGTTTAAACGTGATTGCCGTTCAGTGAAAATGCAGCTTCTGTGTTTTTATACAATTTTCGTTGGTTCTAAAAATAATATTCTCCCTGGGAGTGGCAATATATTGTAAATTTAGCTCAGAATTATAACACTTCTTTATTGTTTTAGTTTTGAGATATTTTGAAACACGTGCTTCGCCTTGTGTGCTCTTTTTCGCAGGCATGCTCGGCAATCTTGCGACTCATCTTGACGTTTCCATCTTATCGTAGGACCAACTATTAAAATAATTTCATATATCCTCACAACTGGGACTACTTATACCACCAGGGTTGTAAAATCTGCCGTTATATCTGGAATACAATAACCCTATCATAAAACCGCGTTCCTCGTTAAAGATGATCCTACCTAATTCGATGTAAGGTTTTAAAGATATCCGCATCTGCGCACCATAAAATCCCCGTAGTAAATATAGCCCCCATTAAAATCTCAAATTAATGTCAAAACGAATTACTGAACGTGACGGTGGAAGAAGTAGAGACTGCTGCTCCATTGGTTTATCAACTGCGCCATCTGACGGACAGGTTTCGACGGGACGGTTATCGTAGTTATGCTCTGTATCGTAATTCCGTATATCTGCCTCACCAAGGCGCTTGTCATAATGAATTAAAACCATGGGCGTCGTTTCTCTACCGAGTTCTGCCATACCTTACCATGCTTACACTACGCGAATTATCAACAGATGAACAATTTAGGTTTACCATAAAAACTCAGTCCAGGAAGTCGATCTTCTCCTAAGATTGATTATTCCAAAGAATAGTGACTCGGTTATTGATGGATCGTCTGTACTTTTAAATAAAGTTAAACTGTGTCAATAAAATGCTGTGCATACCATGACGTCAAAATAGCCTCACCGAAGTGAACCAAAACCATTGACACCTATGACTAGTCCAGAACTATTGATAGACTGAAACCATTGATAGATCGGAACCATTGCTATACGAGAACCCATTGATAGACCGCAACCATCGATAGACTAGAACCATCGATAGACCAGAATATACCGGCCATTGCGTTTCAACAGAGATCTGCAAATGATCCTACATTTAAATGTTCAATAAAAGGGTCGTTACTAACAGCAACATTTCACTGGAACATGTACAGTAGTATAGTAGATATATACTGAACAAAAAAGAAACTTCCGACGGTATTTCCATAGGCCTGTTTTAGAGGGCGTATAAAAGGTTTAACAGCATGCTTAAGTGAGTACTAAATATCCCATTAAACCGTTTCAATTTCTGCCAAGCAATACTCTTTTATGGATGATATGGAAATGTTAAAGGGAGGTAATATTACGATTGCTGATAATCAAAATCTGCCATCTACACAATCTGGGTTATGTTTTTGTGTGTCCTGTTAATACATGATATTAGGTCATATCAGGACAGCGAGTCGAGGTTCCCATCAGACTGTACACTAATTATGTGACTGTACCTTGTATAACCTCATTTATAAGCAAATGTGCATTTTACCTAAATTAGGGTATACGTACCCTAACTTAGGGTCGACGACTAACATGTGTTCATGTTGTGATGATCTAAGTGAAGACCATGCTTGTATTAGAGAGTTTAGTTTAGCACACGCACGCCCGAATGCACGCACGCACGCACACACAAACCACAGGCACCTTTAAAACAGTATTATTAGATACTATACGTAGTTGCGTATAGTTGCTGGTTAGACCTTATAACTATTCAATTTTTTCTTTACGACCAACAAAGGGTTCCATGCCAATTATTTATTTCTGCAATAAAAAAACGAATATATTTTGCCAAACATACTAGTCAAATATCGCTTGAGTATCCGATTGCAGACTTTGTATACTAAAGGAAAAAGAAAACGCATCGGGAATTCCTCTATATAATTTACATACTGCACACTTAACTCCATGTACTATTCCAGAGAAATCCGAAGATGTTTTGTAAAAACATGGTTGCAGCTAGTTGGAGAAAGGACAAACTTTGCTGTTGTAGACTGTTGTTTAATCACAGTTCACCTTGCAACACGAAATTCATAAATGTTGAAGTTCCGCTTCGGACATTTGAGCCATTTAATGTATAGCGATTACAAAAGTGTGCATCCTAAGTTTGCCTACCTGCTTGATCCAAACTCGTATTCCATCAATAATGAATCATTAACGTCTCACGCCACAATTAATTTTCCATAGGGTCCCATTGTAATGTTTTATGTACAACATGTATTTATGCTTAACTTCTTCATTTTTCCAATATCTGCAATTTGAAACACAATTAACAAAAAAAAAAATAATTTCATGTTTGCGTGATACTTATCAAAATTTAGACAAATTTACAACCCCGTGGTGATTACCCCCATGATGTGTAAAATGAGTTAGAATTAGCTAGAAATCTTATATCAACATGAACTTTGCTGTGATCTCTTCCTAAAATGCTGTAGATTTAGAAACTGGTAAAGCTAAATCAATGTATCCTGTAAAATGTACAAAAGTAGACTTGTTTTTTTTATCTACCTCCTTCATCTGTAGGGCACGAGTATTCAAGGGAGATAATAGTGTTCTGAGACCTTAAGGAATAACATTTGGTGTGGTATGAGTTGTTTAGTCTTTTATCCTCAAGGATCGTCTAATGTAGTCATGTAAAGCATCATATTATGCATACAATATATAGCGAAAATTCCCATGTTGCGTTTCTTTTTTCCTTTAGTATAGTAAATGATAAGGAATTCCTTATTCGAAGACGAAGAAGTTTTCTTTATTTAACAGAACTGTTCAGTTATGATCATTTGTAGTCTTTTGTTATTTACGAGAGCTATTTCTTGTCTCTAATTGATATCATGTTTTAATTTATTATTCATCAAAAAGCCACGGTGTACTAATTTGTAATCCCAGAGACTATTCTTAAAGACGAAAAGTGGAATTATTTGACAGTCGTTATTATTAGGTAAAATACAAGGCCTTTAAATGATACAGATTTTCTCTCAAATTGCATATTCCTGGTACTGGCTTTTGTATTAAATTGAAATCCAATGCGCCGCAGACGCCAGCGTTTCTAAAATGGCGTCGTTCTACAAAGTCTACACTTTGTAGCAGGAGTGGATATCTCGCAAAGTTCCCAATTAAAATACGATATGGTTGTGGACTCGCCGGGATACGTATGACATCAATAAATAAAGTAATTAATTAGACACAATTTATAGCTCTTTTAAGAAACAGTTGTATAGGCTTTTTCCGCCATTTATTTTTTATTTTTTGCCGTTGTAGACTAGGATATGAAATATTTCGAAACATATACTATTATAATTTTTTGAGAAAATATGTTTAAAAGCTTTTTACGCTACTTGTTTCTAGGTAGGCTAGGATATGAGATACTTTAAAACATTTACATATATTTCATTAGCTTTATATTATGTACGGTTGTAAAGTAAAGGGTGTATTCCAAAGTAGAGTCAACATACAGCAAACAAAAACGGCAAACGAACTAAAGCTTGAGCAAAAACTTTGTTGAACTTTATTCTGAATATATTTGATCGTATAAAAAATCTGAAATCATTACCAAAAGGAGGATTATTTAAAGAAAATATTCAGATGTTGGTTTAAGTCTCGATATTAAATGTAGTTCATGTATTTTATGTGCACCACATGTATGTATATTCTGATATATATAGTTTTTACTTATTTAGACGGTTAAAGGCGATGCAGTGCCACTACCAAACAATTTTTATTATTGAAAGTTCCGAAAAACTTGGAAAAACGTGTATGTATTATCAAAATAGGATAATAAACAAAGCAGATATGACCATTTGAATGTTGTTCTAAAACCGCCATTTTGGGAAGTATGACATCATAGTTCTAAATTATATATATATTTGGCATATTGGTAAATATTTATTTAAAGCAATGAAAATCACTGCAAATGAGTGCAAAATCCTTTACATAGAATGCATTATAACACTCTAGTATACCTGTTATATATACATTTGCTGTGAGTTTTCCCCTATTAATCTGTTAATAAAGATATTATAAATATTCCATTTATTTACAACTATGATGTCATCTTTATCAAAATGCCGGTTTCCATATTCTGTTTTAAAAAAACCTTCACATGATCATATCTTTTTTGTTTATAATCCGATTTTGATAATTCTTTCACTCTTGACCAAGTTTTTTCAGAACTCTCAATAATACCGATTGTTTGGCCGTATGTCTACATTGCCTTTTAACATATAAATATGTCAAAATACCAATATGTTAGTCTAGATGGGACCCACTAACATAACATGTAGGTATACGTTCTCGATGTGTTTACATTACTCACATTTACATAGCTATTATTCATAACTTTCACATCCTGTCATAAGTTATAAATTTCCAAGATGTTGAAATATTCAGTAGGTGAAAATAAAGGAGTTTACTCGGACTTTATCCACAATCTCTATATGATAAATCAAAATATTAGACACTAATTTAAATTAAATGTATCCATATTGAAGATTTAAAATCAGACAGCACCAAAATAAGATACATACCTGTACAAAAAAAAATGAAGCTTTTAATATAAGTATCACTACAAATTAGTTTTATAAAGGGCTGAAGTCAGTTGAATACTCGGTATTCAAGGATGAATACCGAGTTTACCCCCTACCAGAATGTGGAGGTGTTTTACTTTATTGATGACTGATTGGTCAAATTGTTTTGATGATGTCATGTGAAGTTATGAATATCTAGTTTGTTATTTGAATAACTGTAAAACTATGATAAATACAAATTGAAAAACAAAAATATAGAATTACGTTATGTCATATTTTTAACAATATAAAATCGTGTATCCAAACATAAGTAATTCAGGAAAAAAACACCACACACAATGTTAAAGGGGTTACATCAGGATTTTTCTAGAAATATCATAAATTGTAAAATGTTCCAGTTCATGATAAAACACTTATATCAATCAAAATATGATGTTAAAACCATTTTGTTAATGTCTAAACTTTGAAAACACCATATAGCTAGGACGGAATCGGGCGTAAAATGCTGAAATCCGGCAACCCTGGTGTGTCACCTAGGATAGCACGTATTACTGTGCAGAATGAATTTCTTTGCAAATAAGGGGTCATTTATAGGATTATTCATTATGTTTAGGACATTTAGAATAGAAAATATTAATATTTGTCAATTTTTAGTCCGACAACCCCATGAAAATCCGTAAGATAAAATAGGGGGGGGGGGGGGGGGGGGGCGGGGGGGGAATGACCATTAGCGATTTATGAACTATACATCCGGGCACGTTATAATATCTAAAGTCCCTGATTAGCGTAAAAAAAGTAACATCGTTATAGCCATACATAATTCTATGTAGTTACCCTCTTTCAGCGTTTTTGAGTGGTTTTTTTTCAGTAGAGAAGCGTTAAACAAAACGTTTGCAGTGTATAATTATCTGTTATATTTAGCAGACGAGCAAACCATTTTGAACATATCCGATGTGAAGGAACGTTTCATTTTAATACTAGGTGTCAGGTCTCGTTACAATGTTGACATATTTTAACATTTGTTAAATCGATTAGAGGAGTTCCATCAAAATCTCGTTGAGTCTGTCACTCACGGAATCAACGAGATCTTATCTCGTATTCGACTCATTGCATGGTTATGAAAATAATTATTGCAAAACTGCGTTTTACCAAACAAAATGTATCATATAATCTCTATCTGCTTCACACTTTCAAATGAAAACATTAAAATGCTGAAAAAAGCGGCCTCATTGGAAATATGTTTAGCTTCATTTGATGATAATTTGACGTTTGCCGTCAAGGGTGCAGATTAAGAACAATTTCACGGCGGATAAGTAACACAAAAAATAGAGAGTTGTGTCAGAACGTAAACGATATTTTGAATAACTTCCTACGAAGTGATACTGTATCCTTTACGCGCTTGTTTCGCCACCTTGGCGGGCGTCGGTATGTCTGGATGCAATCTGTTAGGTAACCAAGATTAGAATAAAAAAAATCTTAATTACTTGACACAGTCTACATCGAAGTTCCAATCGCAAATGCCAAACGAACAAACTTTCCTGACAAGCTAACGATCTCGTGCGTCATATATAAAATTTGACATCGTGAAGTATA